>WEIU01015027.1:73976-135667 GCA_013389925.1 Aegithalos caudatus
CGGGGGCCGGGCCGGGCGCTGCCGCCGCGGGCGCTCCGCGCTCCGCCCTGTGGGGTCCCAGGCACAAAGCGGAACCTGGGCGGGCTTCTGCTCTAAAGAGTGCAGAGTGATCCCGTGCCCAAAAGGCTTATGGTCGCTCTTTGGACCTCTTGAGATGCAGCAATACAAACTCCGTAGCTTTTATCATTTTGAACTCTGGTAAACTGGACAAGATGAAGCATTAAACCCTGTTTTCGCTTCTAATACTTTCTAGCACTGTACACTGACAATATTCAGGCAATGCCTTATACCCACTTAAATACTCAGTGATGGTTATATTGAAGATCAACTCGGAGTTCTCTTTAGATTTAGTGCACTCAGGGAACCCAATCACATTTATCTTCTGTCTCCGTTTTTTTTTCTCGTTTACTATCTGTCGTAATGCATGGAATTTAAGTCTCTTTCAGACAAAATATTTTCCTTCTAACGCGATAATATTTAGTATGCAAAATTTTCTAGGAGGACAAAAGGAGAATCTGTTGATGAAGTAAGGTTACTCTTAGATATTTTAAACGATAAGAGATTTAAGTTACTATGATGAATTAGAAAGTTGACTGCTCAAATGAAACAATCGGTTCCTTTGTCTTCGGACAGGATTTTAAATACTGAACATTAGTCATCAGTCATGTGAGGATTTAAACAAGCATTTAGCTTTATGCAATTTGAGTGATTAGTTCTGTTCAAGTGAATAGGACTGTGCAGAATGTGTAAGATTTAGCACATCTCAAACCCTCAATTGTAAAAAGCTTTAACATGTGATCCGAGAAGTGATTTATTTTTTTAAGGCTATTTCCTAAGGAACAGTGTTTATGCAGTCACGTGTCTACCATCCAGTCTTTCCCTATCATCGGAGGAAGGGGAATGGTCACCTCCTTGTTGACCAGTTTCAGTTCTTGAAGATGAATGGAAATCTCAGAACCAATTTAGGTTTTATATATTTGGTGAAAATAGGTGGCTGGCTTAAGAGAGATCTTTAACTTGCGCAATGAAAGCAGCTGCAGGAGCTGAAATATTAAGACATTATAAAACCTTTATTTAGGTGAAAAAGAGAAAACATAATACCTAATTAACCCAGTTATAAAAAAGGTTCAGCTAAGACTTATGATCAACCCAAAGGTGAGCCATTAGTAATTCAGTTTTGTTGGGTGTTCATGGAACTTTTTAAGCAAAATAGAGCAACTCTAAATCTGTTTCCTATGTGGGCATTATCTAAGGTCTGCTACTGAAGACCTGTATTTTAACAGGAAGTATACCATTAAATAGGTATTTTTAAAATATATAAAACTTACATTTGGAACCATGCCTTCTTATGTCCTTTAAAATTTATCCTCATTTGGATATTCATCTGCTGCATACTCTTCCTGGAAATGAAAACAATCATCCTAGAGAAGCCTGTGTGAAAATCAGGGATATGCCTTCATAAATGTGTCTTTCTGCCTTCTATTAGCAAAAGAAGACAATAACTAACATATAGTGATAAGTTTGCCTGGAAGATAAGGTTAAAGGCTTTGTGCTCCTTGTTCTCTTTTCTTTCTCACATAAAGACAGGAATAAGAGCTAAGAGGTTGCTGCAACACTGCAACATTGTAAGAGTTAATTGGAACATGAATAGCACAAAACAACCAAAAAAAAAAAAAAAAAAAAAAAAAAAAAAAAAAAAAAAAAAGAAGAAGAAGAAGAAAAAAAAAAGATACCAGAATGGAAACTTAAATCCCTCAGGTAATATACTATACTTTTACAAAAAGTCCCAGCACTAACAATATCCCTATTTAGTTTTACTGAGCACAGAGTACTTTAAAATGGTAATGTATCTCAGATTTCAAAAGGAATACATGGTAAGGATCTCGAAGCACCATCTGCAAACTCTTGTTTTTACTCACTTCCTTTTTATTTGTGAAATAATTGCACCTGTGGAATGTAAGGCATTTGTTTGGTGGCCATTTTGTTGTTGTTAACCTGATTTTGCATCAGTGTGAGGACTTCTGTAGGGAATAATCAGATGCAGAGAAATTAAAGCATGTTTTCTGGTAAACTACTCTTAGCAGAAAGAGCATCTCATTAAAAAGCTAGCAGGTTTGGACTCATCTAGATATTGGGCATTTTATTATTTCCTAATAGAAGGAAAACTATTTGGATTTTACTCAAATGTAAGTACTTTATTTTGCAGTCATTCTGCGTTCTACTAAGGGATGATGTGTTGTGTATCTCTTTAGCAACAAGATTCTTGCAACAACTAAATCTTTTACATGGGCATTTAGGGATTTTAAGGGATTTAAAGTCTCACACCTGACCTCCTCCACTGGGGCTGCTTTGACCTCATTGCAGGCTATGATGTGAGGTGCTGCTGTCACCTGCTCATCCCCAACAGACCAGCCAGCCACATACAGTGCTGCTCTCCCAGTTTTCTGGAAACTGTGAGGGTAAGGCAGCAGGATGAAGCACTGTAAGGAATGTCTCTGACAACATCTCCAGTTCTTTATTCACTTTGTGACAGGAGCACAAACCCTGTGTATATAACATGGCTCCACAGGGAAGAGGGCTGGAAGGGAATGGCAGGAGGTGGACAAAGGTGAGCTGAGCAGAGCCAGCAAGTTGGGCTGAGGAGAGCAGCACTGAATCTTTCTTTGGAAATTTGCTGGTGTGGAGCATTTGGAAAACTGCAGTACAAAACCTGTATGTCAGTCTACTGCCCAGCAAGACTGTCAGGCTGATGCAGTGCAACCTATAATTTTAAATGTATACAGTGCAACCCATAATTTTAAATGTATACATATTTGTTACTTGAATGATCACAATTCATTTGGCAACACAGGAGTTAAATATATTGAAGATTATTGTAGCTTACATGCTTGCGTCGGGTTTGTTTTTTCCGGGATTTTATGTAGTTGGAATTTAAAGCAGCAAGTGTCTGGACTTCCATGTGAAATCATGATATTGGTTCTCCACTCAGATCTTGTAATCTCTGAAATAAAATTCACATGGAAGTTCAGAAGGTAAACATTCAAAGAGGATGGCATTTTAACTTCTGCTTAGCACAGAATTATGTAGCTGCCAAGAGTGTAAGGCAACAGAGTCAAGGTCAATATGTTAACAAGGCCAGCTGTAATGTGACTCTAAAATTACGCCTGTTTAAAAAGGAGAGAAAATGCTTTCAATGGAAAAATAGTGGGAGAAATAGTGAGATAATGCATCTTCCTCATGTGTTACCTGAAACATTAATAGAAAGGTAAGAGGTATGGCAAAATACAATCAGTTACTTCTACATATATCATCATAGGAAATAAAATTATTGTGAAAGTAAAAGAATGTTTAGGGGAAATATAAAGAAACATTCTTCTACACAGTCCATAATCACATTTTAAAAGATCTACGCCTTCTACCAAAATGTCCCAATTTGCAATTGATTGTGCTTTGTAGGATTTTGTGTGGTTTTTTAGCAGAGTGGATAATTTTAACCAGGGAATAGATTTGTCAGATTTAATGCGTGATAAACAAAGCAAATTCTCTGAAGTTTTTATTTCAGACAGCAAAATCATGTCTTCAGAAGCTAAAGTTGGTCTTGTACAGTTTTGTATCTTTTGAAAATTAGTGGATTCCTTCACTAGGAAATATGAAATATTTCAAGAAAGAAGATACTGATGTCCCTTTTTGATGGCAGATCTCATAATCTGAAAGGTCTGGGATACCAGAATATAGTTCTCATATTACAGTTTGCAACTGATGCATGTTTGATGATAAAGTGTAATTAGCTAATGGATCCCATTATTTTGAGGCTTGCTTTTCACAGATCATATTCATCCAGGCAGCAGCTGAAGACTTTTCTAAACTCAATTAGTGCAAGAATGCTGTGGCCAATGGAAAAATGTTTGATGCGTGCCAGAAAACAAATCTTCCCAGCTCTTGGAAATATGTTCTGAAAACAAATATGGATCACACAAGATTTTCAGAGCAATATTTTTTTTTACTAAAAATATTTTTAAATATATTTTTAAATATATTTAAAAACCAAACCCATTATATTTTGGTTTATGTTTTGGTTTTAAAATTAAACAAAATTTTTTGGTTTAATTATCCTTCTCAAATGAAGCTCTGTAGCATAAGCTCTGGACCATAAGGATATGGGTTATCCTGACTGGTGTGAATACTTACTCCCATTTTCAGGTTAAAAGTGTTAATGTTGCTTTGAGATTGAAAACGAGGCAATTTCTAATGTTGAAATTCACACTGTGTTAGGCTCATTCACACTGAAATTCAATGCATATAAATAATTAGCAATACAATAGTTTACTTAGGACCAGGCTTAGCATTTCTGCTTAGGAAAAATCACAATTAGTGATTGTCTTGACCTCCATTTTGAATGAATAGGCTAGTTCTTTCAGTACAATAAACAATAGAAATACAAAGCCCATCTTGTATCTGAACATACAGACAAACATTAAGGCTTCTTGTTTCAGTTCTGTTACCTGGCTTGTTGCTGAAATCTGAAAAAAGTTGCGACTTAAATTTGAAATTTGTATCTTATTTACAATGGCTGGATAATCAGTTAACATACTAACTTTCCAGCCAGAAAGTTATGGCTCATTTTAGAATCTGTCTATATATTAAAGGCTAAAATTTAATGTTCAAGGATTTAGACTTGGAATGTACAGTCGATCTCTCTTGCAGCATATAAGGCTTTAGTGAAATCTATTGACAGCAAATTGGAATTACTTAAAACTATTCTCTGCATTCACAGAAGCTGCTTATGTGTGCGTGAGCTCACACACTCACACTTTTGTATGTCAACAGGAATCAAAGCTGCAAGAAGCTGACCTGGCAACAACCCAGTACCCCCAAGCTACACTAATAAGCAAAGAAGTAAATAGAATCACATACATGAAACAATTTATATTTTTTTAGAACAGAACAGCATCTCCAAGCTTCCTGCTGTATTTTGCTGCCCCTGGAGGCTGCTTCTCAGTTTAATTCCCATTTTTAGAAACTAAACACAGCAGGGTCCAGTGGGATCCAGCTGCCCTCTCTCAACTCTTCTGCAGAAAGAGAAGTCTTAACTTCTGCAGGGCTATTTGAATCCTTTCTACTTTTTTATATTAAAGAAATAAGAGGAAGAATGACTGTAGAAACAGACACCTATTTCACAGTTAAAACACAGGCTTCTTACTCCAGCTGGCCTAATTATGTTCAGATTGCAAATACAACACTGCACTCCATGATCCATAGGTGTACGTTTCTCTTTAAATCACACATTTGATGTAACACATACAGAAAGTTGCTGACTTCTAGTAGAAAAAAAGAAAAGCAGGAAAAGGCTTAAATATTCGTGCACTTTGCTGAAATGGTTTAGAGCAGAAAGAGATAGACTTCTGTGAAGTTATATTAATATCTACTGAGGTAATTTCTATTTCTGATTTTGAATGTTTGTTGTTTCAAGTTAAACATTTTCCATTGCCTGTGGTAGGAGAGCAGATTAGGCAGAAGCATCAGAGCTCGTGAACTGCTGTGTACTTACTGACCTACCAGAGAACTGAGACATTTTCTTCAGAAACTTGAGCAGCTGAACTCTGAAGGAGAATGAACCCTTTTGGCAAGGCTTTGTAAGGGCTCCGGATGGAAAATCTTGTGTTTATGAAACAGAGAGAGCAAGCAGAACCATAGTGACTGTTCAGCTTGTAGAATTAAAAGAAAATAATAACACATTTTATTCACACAGAGATGAACACAGCTAGGTCATCTGCATGCATGCAGTCAGGAATCATGGAATTTTCAAACACAGCAGAGTACCTGTCTGGTGTAGGATTGACAAAGTGGTTGTTACCTATTACCACCTGAAGCTCTTGAACTGAAACAATTCTCAATGCTTTGTTACATATTAATAGTTGATGCATTTTTAAGTAATCTATCCACCCTCACCTAGCCCTTTGTTCAGGGACCACAGAGAAGTTGTAGAGTCCGCTGTCTCCAAATGACTCTTCCGTAGTTCATTCCTCCACTGTTCCCAAGAGAATCTAGCCCATAATATCTACACACTAGGAGATCTGCACAGTTCACAGAAACACAAACACATGCAGTATTACAACACACGTATTAAAGTGACATTTTTTTACAAGATCAAAAACAGATAGAAAAAATGAAGGGCTGTGGGAAAGCTTTTACCGAATAAAAATGTCTGTGGAGACTTGATCATATGTGGGCCTGTGAATAACACTCAGGAGACTCTAAACTTTAGACAAATCCAGATGGTTAGACAGCAAACCAGATGTTTTTATTTATGAAGACAAAGTTCACATTTTGTAAGGTACTTTGTTCTTCTAGAGAAGGTTTCACACACAAAGTAAAAGAATCATATATGCATTCTATGTTGATGGACTGGAACATTCATACAAATAAAGTCTCATCCATTAGTCCATTGTTCTTTCAGTTCCTGAAGGAATGACCTGAGGTTATGTCAGGGGAGGTTTAGCTTGCATATTAGGAGAAGGTTTTCCACCCAGAGGGTGATTGGGCACTGGAACAGGCTGCCCAGGGAAGTGGCAGAGTCGCTATCCCTGGAGTATTTAGAAGAGGTGTAGATGTGGTACTTGGGAAATGTTTTAGTTGGATTTGGCAGTATTTGCTTTATAGTTGGACTTGATGATCCTAAAGTGTCCTTTCTGACATAGATGATTCTGTGATTTTATGGCTGGTGCCTCTAGTTTTACACATAAAAGATGCTGTTGATGCAACCTTACAAAGTTTTGTCAAATTAAGGAGTTTGGAGAGTAAGGAAGGCATAGAAATACAAACTCTGGTGATTTTATGCCACACAAAAATCAATGGTTAGATTGGAAATGAATGCCAGATTTCAAAAATTTTTAAAATGTAGATGAGATTTAGATGCCTAAATCTAAAAGTAATACAAAACCTCTGGCTTTAAGTAACTTAGGAGCCTGAGTTCTGTTTGCAGAATGACATAGATTCTTAATTTATATCTAATTGAAAGTTAGTTGGATTAAGCTTTTTAAAGTACCTCTACCTTTTGTAATTAGGACTTCTGTTCATTATCGTTGGAAATCTTTGGAACATTTATTTTCCATCTAGCATGCTGTCTGTATCAAGGGGAGTAAACCTTTCTGTTTTACCAATTCCATTATTTTGAGGAGTTTGAAAGGTAACAGGTTGAATATCTGCACCAGGGTTGTGCTTGGGACAAATACATCAGAGTATTAAGGGTTTAAAAAATGTATTCTATTGGATTTAAAGATGCTCTGAACTGTTATTCTTAGTTATTCTTATATAAGCACATTTCCTTTCTTTTTAAAGATTGGGGTTAAAAGCTCTTCAAGTGTGTTTATTATGCATTCTGGATTCAGTTGCTAGTTGTTTATTTTAAGAGTTAAAGTATTTTTAAAAAAAGATCCCATATAATCTCTACCATGTAATTCCATCCCATGGTCAGCAGCATTTTAGATAGGTAAGCCACAAACAAATTTTTTCACAAGTGTCCGTAATCCCAAAATCTGTTTAATGGTAATTACATATTTTTGCCTCTTCATATCGAGCTGATAAAATACTTCTTTATCCATAGACAGCATCCAGTTTCAGATCTTTTGATGTTCAATTTGAATGTACTTGGTGTTTATACTTTTTTCACTAAAACCATAAGAACCCTAAAATTTTCTCTATTGTATTAAATTTTGAAATGTCATTAGTACAGTTCATATGTAACAGAAATAATATTAATAGTGCTTTAATAAAATACTAAAATGTTATACAGTGATTTATCATTTTGAGTAAAATATTCTGCCGTTAGTTGTATGTCATGATCCTGGCAGATATGTGCCTTTCAACAGCACAAAAGTCAAACCATCATTTGTACAAAAAGAAAAAGAGAACATCTCTGTGTGAACTCAGGCTGTGCATGCATGCATTTCATCTATGCAGTGATCAAATCCTCTGAATACAAAGACAAACTAACCTATAGTTGTGACTGAACATGCAGAGTCCTTGCCTTCAGCATCAGGATCTGCAGTTCTAATTTAACAATTTCATTCAGTGCCTTTATTGATTGCTTACAATGAGGCCATTTGAAAACCTTAGCCAAAGAAATCTTGCTATATATAGAGCAATGTCAGTGCAGCCTTGCCTGCTTAGAGTTTGAAATGCACATTTTATCTAAATTCTCCATGTTCCTGTTAATGTCTGCAAGTTTGGATTTCAAATTTGTTGGTATATGTCCCTGAGTAACATTGTGACAACTGCTCAGTAGGTAGCTCTGGCCCAAACACCATAACTACTCTAAAGAATGTATGCAGTTATTCTTTTCCAAACATCCAAAAGAAACAATGATTTTATAGGATCTTCTGAGAATGAAAATTTAATCTCAAAATGCATTTTCTTTCAGCTAGTCCTGCATTAACTCCCCAAAGGAAAGGCTGGGCGGAGGGTTTCACTCAGGCTACACTATAAGGACCAATTGATGATTTCACATGTGACTCTTGCATAACCATCTAGTGATCAGACCTCCAGTTGTTCTAATCTGATCTAGATTTTATATCAGTTCACTTAAAGGGACCTTTGCAACTTCTGTCATCTATTTGGAGACCTGTAGAATTCTTTCTACTGAAGGCTTCCTCAAACACAAGTGAAAACCATAGTCAGTGATCTATTCAAGTGTTTTCCACTCCACATACGTATTCCTTCCATCGCTTCCCTCCTTGCTAATTCTCTCCATTATCCCTTTGCCTCTCTTTGTTTTGTCAGAGTGTTGTGACAAGCAGCCTGGAACAGACTCAGTGCTGATCTAAATGTGGGTGAGTGGCAGAAGATGGGGAGGGGGAAGCCAGCTAGTGCGCAGCCCAACATAGCTGTGAGAGTCCTTGTGGTCTGGAGAGTGGGAGCACACAGGGTTGGCATTAATGTCAGCTGCCATGGGGGTGAATGCTAGTATTCCTGTAGCTTTTCCATCACCACCTGCACCTCAAACATACTGGACAAGATACAGTGAAGTGTGTTTGCATTAACTCAAATTTGTCACTACTTACCTGTAGTAAAGAACAACTAGAAATCAGCTCATTTGTATTACTGTCATGGACTCAAAAATAACGCTTGTAAAAATATTGCTATAAACTTTGACGTTGATCTCAAAAGCAACGCTTTTCATATGGGGTCTGAGCTGGGGACTGGTATTGTTGTCCATTTCACAATTTTGTATTATTTTGGTTTTCCAGGCATGGCTTGCTTTTCGATTTGTCTGTTTCTGAAAATCCTGCAAGCCCTGCACAACACCCACTTTCCAAAATAAATACTTAACAGCTTGAACTGTTGACAGTTTAATATAAAAATATTAATTGGATTGATTGGCTCTTTGTGAGGTACAGCCCTTTTGAACTGTTCCATGGCTCCTTTGGTAGCTGTAGCTGGGAGTTTGAGCAGAACTGCTCTAGCCAATATCTGCTGCGACGTGGATAGGTGTTAAACTGCCACAACCTTCCTGAAGCATCTCCAAGAGGCAAACAGTAAACAACACCACACCCACACGCTGCTGATCATTCTCCAAGCGACGGAGGCAGGAAGGGCCTTTGTATGTAATTTATTTTGCCTACACACCGAAGGGGACCAGGGACAAAGGCAAACATGGTTGGAGGGTCCGGGCGCAGCAACCAATCACCAGGAGGTGTGGGTGGGAAAAAGGAGTACAACGACCAGTAGGGAAACGTGAGGGTAAATGGACAGGGCTACAAACCAATGGGGTTACAGAGAACAAAGAAACTACTAGAAAACTGACCATATATGGTCAACCAGGGGTGTAATGGCCAATGGGCCAGCAGAGGGGTGTGGCACTGGGGTTGACTGACAGCATGCCAGTTAAACAAGGGGCTGCCATAGGAGAACTTAAAGTCTAGGGGACATTCTTCCAAGGCACAGCCCCAGGAAGTCCCCAAGAGGGCCCGCAGGCCACCACAACTAGCTAATATTGTCAGCAAACTGCTTTGTTACTTAAAAAAAAAAAAATTATTAACCTGGAAGTAGGCAGGCATCTTTCTTGAATAGGAAACCACTTTTACTGAGAAATCTGCAGACATTAAGATAACTGAAGCATTTATTTGTAGAGAAATTGTCTCTAGAGGCCTCCACTACCCCAAAGTGTTTGCTGTCCTCTCCTTAGGCACATGCATCCGGCGTCACCCACAACCAAGAGGCTTGAAAAGAAACAGGAACCCGCCAATGGTGGGTGGGGAGAAAAGCTGTGGGGCTGCCAAAGGGAGCTGGTAAAAGACAAGCAGATGATGAGAAGCAGAGCTGGTCTAAACCCTCACTTACAGCTGCCTCCACTGAATTCCACTCCCTATGAGAGTTTAGATTCCTCCATTTGCAAATTGTCATGGACACTTACGTGCTTCCCCCCCCCCNTTTGCCCCCCCCCCCCCCCTTTTTCCTGTGCGTTGTTCACAGGTTATTTCTGCTGCCCAGGGTGTGTGGAAGAAAGCTGCTTTCCCAGTTTCCCCTCCATCTTGCAGCCCCAACAGAAGCCTGGCTGTGCCAGCTTGACTTGCACACTGGGGGCTCCCTCTGCCATCCTGTAAAGAGATCAGGGGGAATTAGGGTTCTTGTTTTTCACTCGACGCACAGCACTGAAACATGTGCCTTCCTGTACAATCTATACCCACTTCTGTATTTAGGATACTTTAGCCCACGTACTGAATATTTCTCTCTCTCTCTCTCTGTCTCTCTCTCTCACACACACACACACACATACACAAGTATGTTGTCTTGGTTTCGACACAGTAATGATCCAGCTTCACTAGTTTGCTCAATCTGCTTTTTGGCACTCCAGCAACACAGAGCAACTGTAAAGCCTGCTTAATTGAGCAATTAAACTTTATGACCACTCTGCATCCCTGAAGCAGTAAAAGGCAGACAGAGTGCACTGGGAAATCTTGCCCATCATTTGTCAAAACTAAGGAAGCACAAACCTCCTCAAACCAGCCCTCATCCCATGCAGAGGCACTGAGTATCATGTCTGGTCCAGCATGGCTACACTGGCAGCAGGGTGTGGAGAGGACAGGCGTGTGCAGAGATTAGGCAGAGTTTACTTTTGCAAAAATGCAGGCATAACCCCTTCCTTAAAATGTGCTTTTCATTGCCTATAATGTAAGTCTACTAAAGATAATGGTACTTGAGATGTAAAAATTGCACCCTGATCTCATCAAACCCTTGGACTATGCATGAACAAAAGATCTGAAATCTGTGATGATGCTTATAGGATCAAATCTTTTCAGGAGCACCACTGATGAAAATTTTTTTCCTTAATCCTACTGACCCATCTAGAAGAATAACTACTGCTAGCAGTCTCATAACCATTCTGTTAGTCTTTCTTGGAGAGTGTTGCGGTCTATTATTTTCTATACAAAACCAATAGAAGTAGTCCAAGTACAGAGGCAGGACTGGGAGCACTGCTGATCCCTTTATGTGCTCTCAGCCTACTCCTGACTCACTGGCTGACCTTGAACCAAAGTCCTAGATCTGAGCACTACCTCCTTTGGGAAAGCTGAGGTCTGGGTTTGAAGCTTGCATTTTAGACCTACCCCATCAAATGTTTTCTCTAACTATTTGGTTGAAGCAGGCAGGATGTTAAATACTCCAGGAAAGGGTTAAGTGGGTCTGCCTGTTTGATTCCTTCAGGAAATGGAAACTACATTCTAGAGAAAGAAGGAACATGGGCTGTGCATGGTTCTGAACTTCTCACAGGAAGGCTCAAGATGGGATATGTAGAGATTGTAACTGGAATATGAAGTTATTGCTAATATGTTTGTCAGCAAAAACCATCTCTAGGATGAAGAGCTTTTTATTCTTATGCAGGAAGATTTTCTTTAAGATAATGTAAGTAAAGCACCCACACAAACCTGCTATTTGTTTTTCTCATTCCATTCACATTAAAAATATACTTGTTCTATTATAAAAGACTTGCTTTGCACTTACTCTTAGGAGTGCAAGTAGCTAGAAATGTCCCTTTTAAATTTTGTGGCTGCTTAGTTACCACAGCTTCTTGCTATCCAAATAGACTCACTCTGTCAGGGCTGTGAGATGGGGAGAGATAAACACAACCAGCAATTGTGGCTTCCTGCCACCAACCCTGCTCAGAAAGCAAGAAAGCAATAGCAGATGAACCGTTGCTGCGGCAGCAGTGGGAAGCTGTGGTCTCAAAGGAATAGGGGAGAAAAAAATCAACCAAATATCCTGAGAGCAGGATAAATAATGTCAAATAATGTGCTCTCTTCTAGCCCTCCTTTGCTTAGTCAATAGTTTTAAGGCAGCCCTTACTCTGACAGGAAATAGTCCATGTAGATACACTTAGAAAGTATCAGGTTTGAGGTAGTGCAGTGGGATATTCTATATGCAAGACTTACAATAGTGGCAGCCAAATTAAAAATTATGTGGTATAGTCATTTATCAGCTGGAATTGTTCCATGAGTTTTGCCTAAATATTGTCAGGTGTTGAGTTTTGTTACCTGAACATGTATTTTCCTTGTTTGTTCAGTTTTGGAAACTGTGAATAGAAAGAAACAAAGAAAACTGGCTGATGGGAGAGAAAATGAGGGAAATGGGAAAACATTCCAGACAATAAAGTTGGAGGTCAAGAGCTCCAAAAAGAGGCAAGATCCAAAACATGAACAGCTCTCAAGCAAACTGGCCTTTCCATTCCCTCTGGTGTGATGTGGAGCAGGCAGTTTTTCTATCAGAAACTGCAGGACTCATTTCTGTTGTTGTAGGGCTTTGTAACAGAAGCTTAATCAGACACAATTTTAGAGAGGGAGGGAAATAACAGCATTTGTTTGTTGTTTCTTTGACTTTCAGCGAGGTTGCATGGGGTGCAGCTAACTGCTGCTAGCAGGAGCTAAGCCCAGCGTGTTTCACACCAAAGGAAGGTTACACAATGCTGTGGGTGGCAGAGTATTTCTGGGAGGCCCACTTTGCTGCGGACTTTGCTTGCATCATTTCCTGAAATAGAGATTGACTGATGTGATATACTCTTACTTTTATTCATTTTGGTGTTTTTTTCTCAAACTACACTTTATACTTGCATGCTGTTTTGCAGAGTTGTGTTTCAAAGAGAAGGTCATAAAGGCTCAAATCAAGGTGCACTGTATTTTGACGAGTTCTCCCTGACTCCTTAGATTTTTTCTCTGTTCTTCTGGCATCTCAGAGTGGAAACTCTGCCAAAGTACTGAATAAAAAAGGAATTATATTCTCTGCAATATTTGTCATGACTTTTATTCACTTTACTTTGGGCTGTCCTCAACTTGTGCTTTCTTAATGTGCTACAGATTTCAGAGTTGACAGTGGGTAACTGTGAGGAGCCAAGAGCTGGTCAGCATGCAGCTAGGGTTTTAACTCTCAGGAAAGTGTAGGAGGTGGTTTAGAATTTAAGTTGTTTGGCTGGGGTTTTTTTTTTTTCCATGGGAAAAAGATACCCCTTCTCTTGTGCATGGGAGAAATGTGAAAGAAGGGAGGTCTGGCTATTTCCTGCTTTCCTACTTAGCAAAGCCATGACAGCCACTGTCAGTGTCCTACCCTTTAGCCTACTATTTACCAGTCTCTGTGTATTTTTGATGAAATTATTAACAGAAGTGAATTAAATATGATATATTGCACACTCAAATTCAATCTCTACCAGGACTGGAGAGGAATGTAACTCTAGGAAATAATGTTTTAATTTGTTTGTATGTTTCTGCATAACATTATTTTTTTAAAAAGCCATTTGTTTCATCAAATTAATCTTGATTATGTTTTTCACTATTAATGTGGACTAGGCAACAAATTCAGCTTTGAGAATTAGAAGTTACTCTTTCTTGTGCTACAACAGGGAAGGGCATGGGATGACAAAATAGATACGGTTCGCTACTCAAAACAGCTCAAATCATCTGGGTGGTATCAGTGCTCTTAACTGTAGTGAAAATACAAATATGCTCTTTCTGTAGTGGTTTCAATCAATATATTTAACTTTTTATTTTCAACTCAAGTATAGCTTGTTAAACACCTCAGAATGCTATTTCCAACAATAGGAAACAAACAAAAAAAAGGCAATTTACTCTGCCTCCCTTATAAACCACACTTGGATTATCGTATTTAATAGCCAGCATTGGACTTACACTCCGTGACTTTATCTCAGCTATTCTTCTTAGCACTTTTGAAGCTCTAAGTCCAAAGTCTGCAGTTCAGTTAATTCTGCATTTAAAGAAAAGGAATAAATCTATTTGTTTCCAGTTTGCTCTCTACTATTTTCGTTTAATTCATCGCCCTTATTGTATGAAATAATTCTACTCAACTTTTTTGATCCCAACCAAGGTTTTTTTGGAGGTCCTCAGCATATCTTTTTCATGCATGTTTCAAATGTGAAAAATTTCATCTGTAAGGTGTTACCACACAGGAGCTGGCCAGTATCTGTAACATATTTCTGGGACATTTCTACCACGGCCTACAGTATGCACATTTGGATTGCAGTGGCACAGTCATAAATTTATATTTAATTTGGCTTTTGATCATTGCAGGCATTTCTAGCTGAATATCTGATAGGAATTTTTTAGATTACGTTTAGAGATACATGCATCTCCATTTGTCCTAAAGTGGACACCTATCTTGCAGACATAGGTTTGTAGTGCACACTGATGACCAGGTCCCAGATCTTACACTGCCTGCTCTGAAATGAGTATGTGTTAGAGGATGAAATAGTGACATTCAGTTTAGGGAACAGTAGATCACAAATAGTGTTTCTGGCAGCAAAAACCCATTTGCAGTAAGTTAATCTGCTCTGATTCTTGTGTTCCTCTGCTTAATAATGTGTCATTTTCACAAAGGCTATGAGACATTGGAAAGCATAGCTGGTAGGCTATGATATGCATTAATTAAAATTATAACTTTAAAATTAATTATTATGGCCTTTTATACCACCTTTGAGGCATAATATTTAAATTCTTAGTTTAACATAGTGAAAATTCCAGGTCTATAATAAGTCATACCAAGGTGCATTCTGGTTTTTAATGCTTGTGGTCCTCATTGACCTCTACTGGACTTACTGCCTGTGAAATTAAACTCTAAGTGAGCAGCACCTGGGAAGGTCAAAAATGGCTATTTGAAAACCCTTGTTCAAATATGCCAAGAAGCAGGGAGAAGTTGCTGTAGCACTAGCAGAGGAATTTATAAGAGGTAAGGAAGACTGGCTATAGCTATATGCCTGTAGGAAAGGCATGATTTTGCTTCTTCAGTATATTTTATTATCTGAAAGATCTTGATTCTATGTTTTATCTTCTGCAGATTAGATACCTGTTTATACTGAAAAGGGGCTCCTACCTTAGCTCTTTGTCTATCCTGCACAATAGCAACCCATAGATTTCTTGCTGCCGTGCTCTGCTGTGTAATTGTTGATGGCATCTTTCTTATTCCAGGTAAAATGAAAAATCGTGGGGCCATGGCAAATTTCCCATGCTTTAATAGAGCCTTGCTGAGACAGTTGTGTTCGGTTTGTTGTGCTGTGCAGGGCTCATTACTCAATACCTCTCAGTTTAAGTGAAAGCTCCTTTTGTCCGGGAACAAGAGCTGGAATGCCAACACACGGCACTGTCATGTCCCACAGGAATAGGTGCCGGGCTGCTCAGCCCCCAGCTTCCCTCTGCTTTAAATCAAGACCTGTTGAAATAAGCACACCTCTGACATGCCTCATCACTCTGTGATTTCTGAACAAAACCCTTATCAACCTGTCACTTTGCCTTTAAAAAATGTTGTGTCTCTTTCCAACAATGGAAGAATGGTTTTGTACAGCATCACAGGACCATAGTCTGCCTTATCTTTGCTGAGAATAGTGCAAGTTTCATCTGCAAAGTGCTCCCAAAAATAAACAAGCAAAAATATGAAAATATTTGCTGCACATCCTGCCACTGCACATTCACAGATGCCAGCAGTTTATGGCATATTAGAAATAACTTTTGCTTCCACTCAGTGTTGTGATGTCAAGTATCTTCCTTTCATAAGAATACTGATGTAGTTTCATTTTCATCCAATTAGTCATTATGAAAAATGTGCTTTTGCACTTAAAAGTATTCACCGAAATTTTGCTCAGTTCTGGAGATGTCAGTCTGTATTTTGATTGTAATTCTTTTTCAGCCAAGAAAATGAAGAACAGGAGATAAAACTACTACTTTGTCTTCTCTTCTAAACATCTTTTTGTGTTTTTCTACCTTGCCCATGAACAGAGAAAAATAGACATACCAGTCCACTGCTTCCTGGATCGTATTTTATCTCTCCCTAGATCTGAACTATGGTTGTACAGGTTTGTTTACACCAATAGTTTGGTATTAGTGATTATCATAATTTTTCTATTTGATTGTTAAGCTTTTAAAGCAGTATGGATTACTCAAAAAGACAGTGAAGCTAAGTAAGGCTAACGCTAAACACTATTATTTGGGGTTTAAAGAGATATTTTAGATAGTCTGCATTTTGCAAAATCTCTGTACATGATGGTTAATAATGGGGCTTTTTAAGAACACACTCTGCTTCTTATAAAACCAATAAAATAAGACATGGGAATCTTAAGCATAATAATGTTATGGTTATAAACAATTAAAAATATTCCTCCCAATTTGGTTATTGAGATTTAATATAAAACATTGAACATCTCATTTTGCTCCATACTTGCAGTTGTAGCTAGAATCCACCAATGAGTACAAGAAATTTTCTCTTGGTTTCATTGCAATATGAATGAGATCCTTTCATATTAAATTATTCTGCAGTGTTGGAGAGAATCAAAATGAAACTGCAAACAACTTCTTTAAAACCTGTCTTCAGTTTGCACGGATCCAACAGATTACTCAATTGCACTCCAGCATCTGTGAGTTGTGTTTATCCGAGAATATTGTATCAAGGGTGACATTTATTTTTTTTAAATAGAAGTTTTTTCTGACCTCTTCATATGCTAACATATGAGTGAGGAACAGTTTCAGCACAAAAAAGCAAGAAATGTGAAGGGTTTTTTTTATTTCTGAATGCTTTTACATTTCTGCATTCAAAGCACAGGAGAGGTAATGAAGTGTTTTAACTACTTGGGAAAATAATGCACGAGGATCAACTACTCAACAACTTTAGAGATCATGATGGGGACAGCCTGGGCTATTTCTGAAGTTTGGGAGTTTCCTATTTTCTGTAAAGAGAAAGAGTGTGAGGCTATAGATACGCAAAATAAGCAGATTTCACCAGCCTCAAATGATAATCAGAGGGAAAGGTAAAGTCAGAGGGAAACAAATGAGTTGGGAGACCAGAGGATGGGAGTGCAAGCTACTGCTGTGGAAGGCTCTGTTACCCACCTGGGTTCAGAAGGTTCACACTAAAACCCCAGCAGGGCTGCAACAGCAAGTGAGAAAAACTCTGTTAGGGAGGGAGCAGCAGAAAGGCTGTGTCTGTAAGGAGTAACAGGAAATCCTTCTGTAATTGCACTAATGGTAAGAGGAAGGCTGAGAAAGTTTTGGTCTGATGCATTGAGGGGAGGAAAGAGCTAAGCAGATGATGCTGAAAAAGCTAAAGTGTTCAATGCCTTTGTGCTGGAGAACTCTCTGCAGAGGACATCTGCTTCCAGATGCCTGGCACAAATCACCCAAGTGACAGAGGACTAGGATAAAGAAAACACAAGCACTTCAGAAAGTTTAAGATTCCCAAATCAGCTAGTAAGAATGTCTCCCAATAAATTTCATCCTGAATCTTTAGACACAATTAGCCTAGATCTGCTATGGAGGATTACCTCAATTAAATGTAGCCAGTTAAAGTTTGGCACCCATTGCAAACCATTTCTTTCTTTTAGGGATCCCTGACCCCTTCCCAGAGCTCCCCCTGTGCTGCCACAAACCAGAATGCCATTTCAATGCCCTGGGATTACCAGTTCCTGCTCCGGTGACTGCAGCCAGTCTCCAGCTCCTCACAGCCCTGCCTGCAGGAATACTTAAGATTAAAAATATATTACCATGTGGTCTCATTCCCTTTTCAGTAAATATGTGTAAATAAGGATAGGAAATATCCACTGACCCCTGTAACAATGCAGATTAAATCTGTTCTCTTGCATGCTCCTTTCCAAAATATCTATATCTGCCACCTGTTCCCTCTACATCCTGACTTCCATGCAAAATGACTTTGTTTTTCTAGCATGTCATTTCAATAAAGATATTTGCTCTGCACATATCTGCAATGTTTGTTCTGCTCTTAGAGACTGCAAGTATTCTGCACCTGACAGGTTGCATAATGTGGCTTGGTGAGAGAGAAATAATGGTCAGTAAGTGCTTAACATAACCCTTTCATCTCTCTTCTTACCAGCAGCTTGTCTCTCTGCAGTTTCCTTTTACAGGGTGATTTTCAAGTTCCTTTTGAGTGGCTTACATTTTATCTCTGGTTGGATATGAAATAACTCCACACACTGTACTGGAGGGAACATGATGTTCTAATATCACAGGCACAGCTGCTTGGGCAGAGGAGACTATTAACAATGAGGCCTCCCGATAAACTAAGTAGATACCTAGAAAAATGTTGCTACCACATTAGAGATATTCTATCTTGCAGCACAGCTCTGTTTGAGAACCCATTTGGCTAGTGAAATATGAAAGGACAAATAAGCAGATGATCATTTTAATCAGTTTAATTAAAAAGGAAGGTTAGTACTTTTACTTCCTTTCCTTTTAATCAAGCAAAAAGTATAATGTAATTTGTCTACCACGGGCAGCCAAAATAGTAGGAAAAGCCCTGCTGCACAGTTTTATCAGCTTAATCTTTTTTTCTTCTGAATGTTATTTGGCATTTGTGCTCAGAACTCATATGGACAAAAATCCTTAGAAAAATATCCACTGCCAGATCGGCTGGCTGTGTCCTAGTTAAACTCCCTTTCCACTTTTAGCTTTATATTGCCAATGAAAGATACCCAAACAAAACTATTCATTGGTGGAAAGCTTGATCATGGCCACTTGCTGTGACAGTAAAGAGGGAATTGTGATTTGTTTGGGTTTTTAATAGAAAAGTACAATCCCTCATCAAATGCTGTTCTTGTTTAGCAAAAGTGACTGCAGTGGCAACTGTAGAAGAGCCCCTGCAATCTCAGTTTTCTGGTACCCCCGAGGCAGGGAAGAAGCCACTAGCACCAGTTCAGCTGCTTCCCAAGTTCTGAGTAATAAGCACAAGCTGGAAGGATCGAGGATATTTATATTTCTTTAGCTGTTCTGAAAGGACTTCTCTTGCTTTATTACCACACTCCTTCCATGTGATTTTTGACTGGCAGTCTTTCCTGAACCAGATTGTTGCTGCTCAAAATGTGCCTATCCTAGATCCTGCTGCCCTCAAGAGAACTCAAAAGAGTTAGCATTTTACTAACTTCTTCAAGTGTTTTTAAAAGTTATTTAATACAGACAGATCTTCTCATTTAGGTAAATTTTAATCCCAAATGAAAATTAACGTGACAATCTATTTGCCTTTCAAAGTGTCTCTGGCATGATGAATAGACAGCTCTAAGAGAGGGAGAGAGAATAAGTGAGAAAATGTGGCTACCTCACTTCTTTGTTTACTAAGAGAAAAAAGAGAAACTTGGAAATTACTAAAAAGAGAAATACACTATCCATGAGAAAACAGAATTGAACTGGAAGAAACCCCCATGTGCAGCTATGGTACTGGTGTAGTTGCCCTTCCAGGGCTGGTGGAGGGACAAGGTCACTAGAGATGAGGTCCTTCCAGGCAAAACATGTGGGAACCAGAAGATGAAGCTGAGTGGGGGGAACACCTCTGTGCAGCCAATAGTGGGTGGCAGCCTTTTAGGGATAAGAGCAGCAAAGAACGGGGCCAAACCAGATGAGACCAAATTGTCTTAATTTTTAAGCATTTAATTATATATTGGGGTGCTTTCTTCAGGGGTCCAGAAATTGTATGTGCTTCCATGAACTAAAAAATTGCACATTTAATGAAGTATGGCTTGCATAGAACCTTAAAAGAACAAGGCCTGTATAGAAGAGAATACTCAGAGAGCCAAGGTGTAGGGTCCATGAGGAAAAAGGAGCTTTGCCTGCTACATTACTTAAATACTGAATCATTTCCAGTATCATGTGCCAGGTAATCATTCCAGTGCATGTAAGCTGTACCAGTATGATCTGATACATCAAGAGGCAAGCAGGTTACAGCACTTGTCTTGATCTTATCAGAACACAAAACCCATGTCTCTTTTTTGTTTTCAGTGCATCATTTCCCAAAGTACTTTTCTTGTGTTTCCTTCCCAGATAATTTTTCTATTCATTGCCTACTAAATCCTTGATACAATCTGCATGTCCCAGCCTAATTTCTTTAGTTCACTATCTGCTGCCTGAGCATAAACCTAGAATTTGTTTAACTGTTGTTCTAGTGGCCTGCAGGCTATTTCAGTCACAGAAAGAGCATTTTAGTTGCCTAACTTGGGAGCCTATTTGAGAAGCTCTGGAGTATCTAAGCCACCCATCAGAGCCGAGCATACAAAATCCATGGGAGACCTATCCTATTTTCAAGCAGCAGGTAGAGAGATGCAGGACCTTTAGTTCATGTGAAGTGATGTTTTGGTAACTGGGTAGATCCTCAATAGCTGATCATAAATATGTTATTGTGCTGTGGAAGGTTCAGGTTGAATATAAGCCAGTATTCTCATGCCTGTTAACTTTTCCTGGTGCTGTACATCTCTTCTTTCTGTCTGTTCTCTGAAAAGCAATTAACAAGTAAATATGTTCTATCTCATCTCAAGCTCATGTAAAGGAAACTCAAATACAGGAAGCTAGAATAATGTTCAGAATTACACTATTACACTGATATTTAGACTTTAATTCATTTGCCAAGTTAGACATATGCATCATTCAGTTTCTAAGCTTGGTTTTCAGTAGCCATAGAAACTGGAGAAGAGTGAAAATGGCATGACTTATTTCTTCTTTATTTTACTGATCTTGAAAAGAATTCCTGAATCTGCAGTGCTGTGTTATATTTAATCACAATTTTGTCCAATCTAATTTTATGTCAAGAATTGTGTCTAACTTAAAAACATTATCAGATACCTAATATTTTAGCATCTGGTATTAAAAGTGCAGGAAAGGTTCAGTGTGGTACAATTATTTTGTTTTATTACACTAAAACACAAATGTTGCTTCCCTTGGTGACAGTCCACCCTATAAGTAGATGTTTTCCTTACACTAAAACCTAAAACTTGCTTCTCTTGGTGACAGCCCACCCTGTAAGTAGATGTTTTCTTATACTGTGTTCCTACTTTATAGTTCTGCCATTTCTCATTGCTTGCTACATACCCTGCTTGGCTCCTGCTGAGAATGATGTTTGCAGGAGGAAACAGATGGTGAAGTACTGATGCTAAAAAATTACTTAGCTCATCTAAGCTGTTCCTGTGGCCACTGAGGCTTATGGAAGTAGTAGGACATATATAAAACCTTATGTAGTCTTCAAGCATGGCATTTTTGCAAATGTTGATCATTATAAAAATACTTTATAATCACAGAATAAGCTAAGTTGGAAGAGACCCACAGGGATCATTGAGTCTAACTCCTGGCCCTGCACAGGACCTTCCCCAAGAGTCCCACTGTGTGTCTGAGAACACTGTCCAAACTCTTCTTGAGCTCAGTCAGGCTGATTCCCTAGGGAATCTTTTCCCACCCCCATCACCCTCTGGGTGAGGAACCTTTCTCCCCTAACACAACTTCAGCATCCTGTCACTGATGCCTTTTTATTTTTTCTTCTCTTAAGCTTCCTAGATGTACATGAAAATGTGGTCAGTATTTTTAGGAACAGACTTCTTTTAAAATCACAACTAAGTCATCACTTGGTTATATCTTTGGGATGCCAATTGCCATATCCCATTACTCCTGGATTTTCATATTGAAATCATATTTTTAAAATGAGATATTAATCATAGATATTCAAGTATGTTATCTTAAATAACTTATATAAGTTTTTAAATTAAATTTGAATCTAACTACCTAGGATTAAAAACCTCCTTTAAAAAAATAGATTTATAAATACATAAACAATTTATATAAATATATCAATATAGTTTAGTCAATAACCTTTTATCTGTTCACTGGTGTGAGATGCCTCCACTTTCTGAAAGCCACTGGAATACATTACAAAGTCCTGTTCTGGTCCAGGAGCCTGATGTGAAACTGGGGGTTTCCCAGTCAGGCTGGGCATAGGTGTGGCAGAGCTCACCCCTCTGCCCAAACTGGTTTCGAGGCCCTGCACTGCCCGATGCCAAGGGTGCAGCCTGGTCCTGCCTGTGGCTCCAACTGCTGCAAAAGGACAAAGCAGTGCCAGCACGGCCAGCAGCAGCTCTCCTTGACACAGCAGAACTTTCCTTCCCTGACACACCTCCCTGCTCACACAGCACGTGAAGATACAGAAAAATAACCGTGTCACAAACTGGATGAGCCACGCCAAGGGTGAGCAGTCCTTGCTCCAGCAGCAGCTGGAACCTTATCAGCAGCCCCTGTGGTGCCACCCGTGCTCATTCAGCTTTCCTGTAGATGAACCCATGGAGCCTGCACACTTCTAGCCTGCAAGTCTGAGCCTGTTTTATCTAACTGGTATGTGTGCCAAGGTATGACAGTACGGCCTCATGATCAGCCATACCATGATCCAGCCAGACCCCACTGTCTCACTCTGTGTCAACCATCCAGTGTCATGTTCAGTGAGAGGTCCTTTTCTCAATTTTCTTCATTAATTCATATCCAGAAGCATATTTCCCCTCTATGCTCTTGTGAGATGTGCAGTTTTACAGCAACTGTATCTTTTCTGAGCACCAAGCCCTTAAAATTTCTGCAAATAAAAAAAATATTTTCTTATGCTTCAACTGAGCCCTGTCCCAAGTTGTTTCCAGCTCAAGGGCTGGCTATTATAATTTAACATTTAAATTCTTCTTGGGAAATACAGGATTCAAAAGATGTTCCACAAACTGAAATGATGAACTTTCAAAAATTCATGTTTTAGAAAAAGTCTCTTGCATCCAGTAGTCTTTTTGGATCTCCTCTTTTCGTGACTTTCTGAAAATTCAATATAAAGTCAGTAGCACATTTATGTGAGTATTCAATTTCTGTGGTATAAATGGCACTAAATCTGTTTCCTTTTATCCATGTAGCAAACAGAAAGGACTCTCTGTCAGATGAATTAATTTATTTAAGAAATGTGTGAACACCAATGCATCAGCTTAAAAAATAGTGATAGGCAGTGTAGTGTCTTGCCAAGTGAGGGTATTGTGAGAGTCTTAAACGTGGTCCAACTGGGTCCAAACACAATGTGTCTTATTTATTCAGCTTTCTGGTATTTCTTTTAACTTTCTTTTTGAATATTCATCAGTTTGAGTCTCTTCTTTCTCTGAATCCATATAACATTGTCAGGGGTTCTGTCTGACTTCTGTTTTGTTTTGTTTTGTTTTACTTAAAGATGTGAGGGTGGACACCAAATTTTAACTCAATAACTTTAGTCACAGCAGTAAAAAAAAAAAAAAAAAAAAAAGGCATACTTTCATTGGAGTCTTTATTGTAAAGTATCAGTTCAGTGAAGAGTGTTTGTTTTTTAACAACTGATACTTTATTTGAACCATTCATGGAAGTATCCAGCTGCATGAGCACACTGCTCCTGTTGTCTTGTGAATTTCTGGATGCAATAATGTGATGAGTTTTATTACTGAAGGGACTCCTTTGACACTTGTTTCCCCATTTTTTCCTCCCAAATATCCCAGAATTCTAATTAACAGGAATAGATGTAGCAAGCAAAAATGATGGAGGAAAAAGCACTCGATGTACAGCAATAAAAACATTTGGTCCAGTTGGTTTTGTTTGGGATGTGCAAATAAAGAAGTGCACACTTTACAGTGAGACATGTACACAGCTTGGCAGAGGTTTTATAACTGACATTATGCTATTCCCTGGCTACGAAGATGAGTCCTAAACAAATCTCTTAGAAGTTCTTTTTGTGCCTTTTTGTGTCAACATCAGTTTCCAGGACTGCATCTAAGAAAGCTATTGTATTAACATTTTTGCCAGTATTTACTGACAATTAATTCTATCATATGGTCTGTTTTCCAACACATATAGTTTTTTCCAACTTTTCTTTTTTAAATTGTTATTATTTTCTGAGAATATAATTATTCTGGCCTCCAAAAAAGGATTCCACAATTTACCCCGTTTAACGGGAATGACGAAATGTTGGAAGTATTTGAAGCCCAAGAAGCTCCTGAAAAGATTTATAGAAGTTAAAGCTATAACTGTCTAGCCCAGGACAGTTGCCACTTGGAAGGGCCCTGCTTAGACTTTGAATTTAATTTGTCAGCATCATGTCTTTAAAAAGTAATCTTCAGCACTCCAGTTGTCTCCCTGAAACTGTAACACCATTGCACCAGTAAACCAGGGCAGACCTGCATGAGTCCAGGATTCCAGAGGAATTTGTCACAAAGATATTTATTCCCCAAGAACAGTGAAAACCTCCTATGCTATAAGCATCTTCTGTCACTCCCTTGCTGTGTGTTATTGGCACGAGGCAGTCAGTGAGCAAGGGCTTTGTGGTTCCTTTATGCCCCAATAATCCTGGCTACTAAAATAGCCCTTTTGAGACTGCTGGCATCTACACTAGCCTTTAAACTTTTTGCTATACACCAGCCCCAACAGGGTCCCACAACCAGGAGAAAATAAAGTTGGCCTAAAGCCAATTTTGCACAGCCTGGATGCCACACTGGGCACTCCCTTCACCACTCGGATGTTCTGAGCTTGCTTTTGTGCTGAAAAGTTTATGTAGAAATAGCAAGAATGTATTTTTACATAGTGAGCTTGTATTTTCTTTTTGCCCCAGTTGAAAGCCTAGTGGTAAGGGACATAGCATCTGTGAAATACTGTGAAGTATTACATAGTACACATAGCCTACAGTATTTTTGGGGTAAGCTGCAGGTTGCTGGGTGAATTAAGTTGCTAATCTTCTTCCTGTCAAGAGACAACTGAATTTCTTCAGCTGAAAAGCACTTCTGGTCAGCTGTCACTGAAGCAACACACTGCTTTTTAAGAAATCCTTGGCTAATGTATTCATCTGTTTTGTGAGGAGAAACATCTGCATGTTGTGCCATCCACAAAATCTTATGCACAATGACTTGTAACTTGATGTAGAACTCTCTAGTACACTTAGAAGGGCTTCTAAGACAACCAGCCTTTGATTTTGGCAGCTTAAGCCATCTACTCTAGACTGATGCATGATCTAAAATGAATCACATCTGTGTCACAAGCTAAATATCTGGAGTCTGTTTCTCTCTTAGTAAAACCAAAATCTATTCTAGATGTGAATTGCTGAATTTTTAGCAGCAAGTAAAAGCTGTAACCAGTCTTAATTTAACTGCCTCTGGGTATTGACCAAATCATTTTACATAAAGATAGAAATGAATGCCTTACGTACTTGTAAGCTGAGATTTCTCTCATTTGAATTTTTAACACAGCATTTCAGATCTTCCCTAAAAAATACTCATGGAGTAAAATCCTGGTCGCAAATAATGTAATGGGAAACCTTCTACTGACATTTGGGGAGCAGAGATTTAACTCAGTCTGAAAGCTGATAGTGACTTTAACTCACTAGGCTGAAACCTAAGATCCAGAAGGAAGGGCATACATTAATTAGATAATGCATTAAATAGATATTTCATTTATTTCTAGCCTGTATGCCAACAACCAAGTAATAATGCATGTTTGCATCATTTCCAATGACACAAGGAAAGCAACTACTCCCTACAAGTAATACAAGATGCAGCAAATACTTGTCTCACCCATTTTTTTCTATCTTCAGAAAGATAGCCTATATTCTGAAATATTTCATTGACTTCCTGAACCAAGATCATAGTCACTGCTTTTAAGAAAAATAACTCCTTAGATTATACCTGTAGATATTGCCCTTCATATTTAATGTGCAGAATTTTAAACCACACAAAATTAAGTAGTTTTAGTTTTGTTTATTACACACATACTACTTAAAAAGATTTGCCTGCATTTGTGAATACATACAGATTACTCTTTGAGTGAAAATTATAGAGTAATTGATTTGTTACCAGCTAATAATTAAATGAAAGACAAACCAAGATATTTCTTAAGAGTTTTAAAGTTCACTGTAGATATATTGGGACACATTCCATTATATTTTTGAATATTACATGTGTCTTTCTGATGGTATGGTCTGTCAAAGCAGCAAAGAAACAAATAATTTCAAGAGTTTTCTCAGATTCCCAAGTGCAACAAGCAACAAAAAAAGTAGATAGCCAGACACCTACAATCACTGAGAGATGAAATTACCTGCAGTGAACTTCAAGGGGACAGCCTATGTTGCAGGAAGGCAGAGCTTGGACGCAGCACAGCCAGGCAAGTCGAGTGCATCTGATTTGCCAGCTCAGTGTCCTGGTAAATGAGGTTGTTAAGAAAGAGAGTTCAATTTTAGAAGCAGGGACTCCTCTTGTGCTGATGTGCAGCATGTGGTACATGAAGCAGGGCAGTCACAGGAATGTTTCCAGTGTCCATTTGTTTCTTCACCAGACGAGCTTGGCAAAAGGAGCTCACACACAAAACAGAGGCATTGCCTTGTTATAAAGATCTCTGCTCTGAAGCTAAGAAAAGTGAAGTTCTTCAGAGGTATTTCCATCCAGAAAGTGGAGTCGAAGGAAGTGTAGGCCTGTAGATCTTTTGGGTGAGACATCAGCTCATCTCACATTAACATTTTTCTCCCCAAGTGCTCTGTCCCTATGAATAAGTCATATTTTACCTGGGAGAAGCCTTTCTCAGCCACTGCTCTTACCTCCGGGGCCCAGCTGCTGAAGAACAGTCTCTGGCAGATATCAGATCCAGTCAGACCTGCTGCAGAATGGTGGCTGAGTGCCAGAGGAGCCAGGGCCAAGGCTGGGAGAATGCTGTGTCTCCACCAGGAGAGGGAAAGAAGGAGGGATGGAAGGTAAAGGGTGTGGGACAGGCTGACAAGGCATTGCTGGGGTGGTTTATCTCTCACAGGTATAGAAATATCTGACTTTGTGTGCTGTGGTCCTCTCAAGCCAGGATAAACAGGCAGTGGTCATCCTGAAAGAAAAAAGAAATTAAAAGGTCCAGATAGGTGAGCTGACCGGAATAACTAACAATTCTCTAATAAATATACACTAGTCCTCATCTGATAACAATAGTAAACAGGATAGTGAGTGTTTATATAACCCTGGTCTCTTTCTTCAACATTATGCTATAGATTAGGTTTTCATGGAAAGGAGCTTTTCAAGTACAACAGCATTTCCTTGTTTAATCTTAATATTGAAATTAGCTGTAGGAATTTGAGTTATGTCAAAACTTACTCCAACCTTGAATGAAAATGGAAAATTAAGTTTTACTGCTGTTAAAATATCACAAAAGAAATGTCAACCAAAGATGTTCAAAGACCTGTGGTCAAAGAAGATGTTTAAAAAGCAAGTCCCAGTCAGTGCTTTAATTAATGTACTTCCTGACCTATGGAAATTATTAATCAGATTGCCACTTGCTTGAGTGAAAAAGGCATTTCTCAATTTGCCATGCAATTTCCTGGTTTAGGGATGGACCAAAATCTATGGGCTTGACTATTCAATCTGGTTGCTTTAGCAAATTTGCATTCAGTAGGTCTTGTCTTGTTGTAGCAACAAATAAAGATTTACTGGGGGAAGCCACGTTAGGAAACTTCCGAATCTCCTACACCACCTCTCCATACCTCCCCTACTCACTCCTCTCGCCTCTTCACAGCTTCACAGCACATACTCCCACATCTGTTCCCTGCAAAGACCCTTTCAAGTAAGTCTGGAATATATTCAGACCTGAATGCAATGGCCAGCCATTGGTTATTGGTTCTCACTGGACAAATATTTTATCTGAAATTATTTGATTTTGGGAAAAAAACCAACAAAACTTCCCCTGTAGCTACAAGAAACAGTCTCTACACTTGCTTGTATTTTCTAGGTCTGGGAGCTGATAAGCTTATCTTTTTGCTTTCAGAATCTCCCACATGTCTATGTGCTTTTCTCTTCACTTCCGAATGATCTCACTGTTTTCTCTCCACCTTATAATTAACCAGCAACTTCTAATCATTGTCTTTCTCTCAGCACACAAACACAGTCAATCTGTGATTTAATGTCACAATGGAGACTCCTGAAAGGACTGCATAGAAAACATCTTATGCTGTGCTGCTTTCTACTTTAACTTTCCAATAACTTCCTCTTAAGGAGGGTCTTATGTTCCCTTGCTATTCAGACACAAGCACACATAATGATGTATTACTATCTTTAGACTATTATGGCTCAGCTACATGTTGCTTTAATGACACACATATAATTGCTCTCAGTCAGGATCACAGAGCACTGCACTCTCAGAACTACTGCAAAGTCATTTGTTACTCACTTGAAACCGGAGAAGTAGAGTTCATACTCTGGCTATCAGGGATGGTGGGAATATAGGTATAGTCTTTGGGACCAGGCAAGAGAGCACCAAGTGGGATTCTGTTGGGGCAACACACACAGAGTGTATTGACTTTCTAACACAGCACTGGAAAACAGTCCCAGCAGAGCTTGAGATTGTGAACTAAGCTGTAAAAGAAAGAAAAGGCTTTTTGAATATCCTTTACAATATTTAATTGACTTGAACAAATCAGTTAAATGGCATCATAGAGGGAAAAATATCACCTCCATATTTAAGGTGAGTTTCTTCAGCTTGCATTGCAAGAACGTTTGTGATTTCAAATGAATAGTTGGAGTCAGAGGAAAAAAATGTGTCAGACAATTTATAGAATGTAAAGCAGATAAGACCTTTATGTTAGAATTTAAGTAGAAACGTGTGATTCCAGCAGTCCTGTTGATGTTAACAGAGACAAGGTTATGAACAAAGGATAGAATGAGTAAAATAGGTTTACGGCATGAATCACAGCACTGAGTTCATTGTAAAAGGAAGCAGAGATGATATATTTATCATCATAATATGCACTTCATGACTCACCCTAACTCAAAATAATAAAGTAGGTGAATGATTAGGCAATGAAGATAGGTGTTAAGGAAGGAGGGATAATGGAAAATATTATTGAGCTTATAAAAACAACTTGACCTATTCATTAATTTGAAGATAATATGTTGCTCATCCAATTATCCTAAAAATAAACAGAGAGCTTTTTTTTTTTTTTTTTCTGTGCAAGGGACAATTCCAGCAATTTGGATGACAGTCAAATATGTTTGAATGACAGGCTGCACAAAATGATTTAAGGTTTTATTTGGCACATACTTTTCATGTGAATCAGTATGCTTATTTTTATTATGATTCCTCACCTTCACGCTTGTAAGGCCATAAATCCCATCTTTATAGTTCAGAAACTGGATGAAGAGTGGCAGCTGTAACATCTAAAGCATGAAACCTAATTTACAGTGTAAAAGTTTTTTCTACCAGATCATTCTGGCTATTACAGTTTTTTGTTGATTTGGATTATTTTTTAACTTTATTTTATGTATAACTTACAAATTGCCATCTTAAAAAGGTCAAATGCTTGAAAACCAGGCAACACTACATCGTTTTTTGTTACATCCAGTTCTAAATATTTCTTGGGTTTATTTCTGTTTAGAGCTGGAATTGTGGTTTTCACGATCTTCCTATTTCAAATTCCCATTGTCTGCCGCCGGTCTATGTGGGGCAGGACTACTAAAGATCTTTCTGTCCAAATATAAGTATCCCAAATAGGACTCTCAGTTGTTGAGCTGGTTATCTGGGTTTCCCTTCTAGTCAGAGGAAAGAAAGAAGGTCTTTCTTTCACAAGGTTCAAGTGGTTTCATCCAGAGATAGGCATTTACAAAGCCTGAGACAAATCATGCCTCTAAGCACCCCTTTCTTTCTTCTGTAAGGGAGAACCATGGGAAGCTGGCTCAGGAGTTCCTGTCTAAAGCCAGGAGAGATGAGTTCCACATGGAAAGTCTGATCTGTGACTAAGTGGGCAAAAGGAGCAGAGGGAGGACACAATAAACACATCTCATGGTTACAGGGCATGGCTATGCGATATGCATGGATTTGACAGGTCAAATTCCCTTGCCTGTTTCTTCCAACATTTAAAAAACAGGATAAAGATACTATGAGAGAGACTGTCAGGAAGAAGAGAAGTGATAGAAACCCACATATAGAAATGCAGAGGAGGAGATATATGAAAGGTAGGCTAGGAAAAAAAGATGATGGGGGACAGAAATGTAAGGGAAGACCTTATTTGATTGTTATCATACAGGGACTGATAGTTTCATGGGGTCTTGTCACCCCAGTGACTTCAAAACGTGCAGAGACGTAGCTGAAGGAATCAGGTTGCTAAGTATGGGGAAAGCAAGGTTGAATGAATCTGTGTAGATAAGATCGGAGTTCCTCTGAACCAAAACTACACCTCTGGCTCTCAGGGTTTCTCACTTGCACACCTCTACTTACTCAGGGAGCCTGAGAATGGTAAAACTGAAGGTCTCAGGACTAGAGCTGTAAGAGATCTTTTAGATTTATTCATAACCAAGAGAAACCAGAAATCACTCCTAATTACAGAAACACGATTTTGGGAGATTTCTGAACCAGTAACGCCAAGATGCATGTCTTGGAAACATTTTTATCACTAGCTTGGAGATTGTTTACCAGAAGGTTTCCAAATGGCTTTTCAGGACACTTCCCTTTCTTGCACTTAGCTTTGACAATAGGCAGAACTGAATAAAAATGTGGTGACTTGGCTTTTTCAAAATAGGTTTGGTGGTGTTTGTTGGCATGGGATTAAACTTCTCTGTTTAGCAGCATGCATACTGATGTCCAGAAGCAAGAACATGTCAAACTATAGCTACCATATCCTTTGGAAATTATAAGCTTTGTTTATACTTATATCATCTTAAATTGACATGCTTAGAAATCTCCAGCTTGCTGGTGAATTCAACAGACTGCAACTGCTTTTCTAATCCAGATATAATTTGGATTAAATCATCTGGATAATATAGAAATTTACCACATAAAAAAAGAAACTAGCTGTATTCTGCACCACAAATCTCACAGAATAACATGTCATTAGAACACTTTACTACATTTTTGAGGATCAGTATTTGCAAGAGTCACAGGAGAATAGGGACAAGAATAAATGTAATTTTTAATAATCTGGAATCTCTTTATCTAAAAACCTTACCTGCGCAGTATGAAAAAATTACCATCCTGGGGTATTAGGCTTAAAAAGATTCAAACTGATTTCTTCCATGAACATTAAAGTCTTCTATGCATTTCAGTTTCTAAAAAAAAATTAATTGAAAACAGAAATGGCAACACTTTACGTCATGAGAAGAAAGGAAACTATTATACATAAAGTCTTACCTAGAGATCTAATTAGCATAAACTACTGATGAACTCAGCTGAAAACCTTTTATAAACTTCTAGGTTCTCCATTTAATATAACAATAATTAATAAATTAATAATTAATATATTTGTATTTTGAACTGAATTCTGTTCACTAAAGTAAAAATAATTAATCATTCCAGAGGAAAAATATTAATAAATTAGATTAACAAACAGTAGAGAACGAGGATGAGCTAGACAAAATTACTTTCTATTCTTCTTTTAGGAAAATAATAATATTACTCAGTAGCATTAGCAGGAATGAAAATTACTCTGCTGATTCTGTGGCTTGAGAGCTAAGGAACTGGTTTTAGTCCTGGGCTAAGTGCCCCAGACATCACATGTAATCTTCTGCAAACCTTTGCAAAAGTGGCCCTTTACTTCTAATTCCTTGGTTTCTGAGTAGTTGGCCCAAATTTCAGACCTGCTAGATGAAAGAAAATCCTGTTGATTATAATGAAAGTGCATAGCAGTCTTAAAAATGAGTTTTCATGGTGTCTTAATTTGATTAATCGGAAGTTAAACAACTCAAAGAAAATGATTGCTTTGAAATGTGGGCTCATGATACTGCCTCCATTTCTTTTGCAAAATGGACACAACATTATCCATTAATTGCTTAACAAGAAGCTTCTCATAAAATTACTTCATCCTATATATTTTAATTTGAAAATATCAGCTAAAAGCATGGCAGGGGAGTGATTTACAAACATATTAGATAGGCAATTGCATATTGATTGCTGCATATGGAGACTTATTCCTTCCAGATTTTGGTAATAAAGACAAATTATGTGTGAAAAATTACTGTAGGGCTCTGCTATATCATTTATCCACAGTGTTTCAATACCATTTCCCATAAAGGAGCAGCAATATTGTCAGTCTTGTGACTACAGTACTGAGGAAGGTGAAAGATAACATCTTTGGAATGAAATTGGAGAAATATGACTCATCCTTTTTTGTCACTTGCCAAGCTTACCTTGACATTTGTTACTTTGCTGGAGTGCAAAACTTGTTTACAGAAGTATCTCCCATGCAAATGCATCTGGATTTCCTCTGAACTGTCATCATCCTGCACAGATATTCAGTCTACCACCTCATGGAATTTTCTGTTGATGGTAAGTTAAATGGTACTGTGGGCCTGAATGTTGCCAGAATTCGTGGCAGCCTTGTAGTTTGAAAAATTCATACCCCAGTGGGAGCTCTGTGACCTCACCCTGACTTTAGAGGATGAAATCAAAACTTAGATATGAGCTGGTTCAGACCTATCTGGTTGGCAGCTTTGCATCTCAGGATGTTCTCAAATGAAAAAACGCTGCTGAATTACTGAAAAAAAAAGTGATTGTTTAATGTCGTTTGTAGGGGTTTTTTTATTCAGGTCATGTCAGTATGAGAAGGGCTGAAACCATGTATTCCTGATCCATTTCAATTCAAAGCAAATCACTACTAATTTTCTCTGTACAAGAAATACATACACAGTTAGGGCTCACCTCTTTGGAGAAGGAGAGTAATTTTTTAAAATTTCTCTTTTACTGCAGTTCATGTGATGGTACAACCAAACCAAAACTTGCTTCAGATTAATATGGTATGTACTGATACAAGTAAAACCAGCTTTAGCATTGTTTTGCCTTCTGAACACATGTTCATGAGGAGTTTATATTTCTAACCAGGCAAGCACCTTATAAGTTTGTAGATTTGTGCAGATTTTATGGTCCAGGCAAACTACCCTGGTGCCATACAAATGAAGGCAATTCTGTTCACCTTCACAGGCATTGTGCAGTCACAAAGCAGTCACTACCACAGTACGAAGGAAGTATGTCCATAGTCTAGAGGATATGGATCTCTAAAGTGCATTCCATTCAGATATCTACCTGTATTCACAGGTGTGTTTTTTACTTCTTCGCCAAGCACTTTGTCTTGTGATCACATTGACAAACCAAACCCTTTTATAGGTTATTGCACATTATTGAAAAAATAAAAAGGTAATATTTCTCTCATTTAAACAGATCACAATTCTCATGACAGAATGTAGGCATTAAGCAACATACTTCACATAATAACCTTTACTTCTTATTGTGTTATGATGACATCAGAAAAGAAACCCAATTTTTTCCACAGCCTCTATATTACTTAGCAAAACTATTTACTCCTACCTATTTCACATTTATAAAATGAAAGAGGCAAAAAAGTAAGAATTGTATTATTGCAAGAGTGATCTTCAATGACAGTATCATCAGAGGCACATTATATTTGTAATTAGTTTAAGGACATCTTAAGCTCCTATAAGATATAATTTAAGTGAGATAATTGTAGCCTGGGTTGTATCTCCAGTTATTTGTTGTGTTTGGCAAAAGATGACTATGTATTTTTAATTTCACTATTTTGTATACATCTGCTTGGTTTTAATGTTGTCTGTAATTGACTACATAAGTTGCTCTTTATTTAGTGCTTTTGCTGTATGGCTGTAAGCCAAACAACACAAATAAGTAAACAAATGAGCCCAGAGGGTTGTGTGAATATATGTTATCTGGCAGTCCTCAGGGACCCATGTTCCAAAAGGGATATGGGTTTTTTCATTTTGTTTTGTTTTGTCTTTGTGAATAAGTTCTACCAGGATTCTTAATTTTGAACAGAACCACCCTCTTTGAAGGAAATTATATGCATATTTTGGGTTATTTTTTAAATGTTTATTCAATGTTTCAACTTTAAGAAAGTTAATGAGGAATGATAAGGAGCTAGTTTAAGGTGTATTATTTCCTTAGAGTGGTACCAAATAGTTTTTAGGTAAGGTTTGCTCCTATCTCTATCTATGCTAAGCTACTCCCAGAATCTATGGACTATTTCTGATTTCTGTGTGTGAGAACCTTCTCTCACTTTCAGCCAGGTGATCAGAACAACCTTACTGCTAGGGAACCAAAGAGATTAGGGACTAATTCTCATTTCCATTTTCTTTCAGGCATGATTAGGTCTCCATCATCATGTGGCCTTTTCCTTTAAATAAACTGTTCAATGCCAGAAACATGTCAAAGTTCTGGCAAGACTGTTTCTACATTTCATCATTAAAATTTTCTATTCCGATTAAGCTTTTGGGGTGAAATAGTTCACTGTGTGTACTGATGTATCTTGATTTTTGGATATGGGATAAAACCAGCTATTCCATAACTGTCTGGGTTTGGTTTGTACTCAGTACAACAAAAGGAGCTGGCACTTGCTGTGAGGGAGACTCTCACATGTGTGTGCCATGCAGTGCAATGCTCCCTCCAGGAGTGCCAGCTACTGGATCCAGTGACAGACCTGTCTGTGAGGAATGGTCAGCACCCAGACTAGACAAAGCAATAACAAAAACCAAAAATTTATTTATGCACATTTGTGCATGCTGTTTTGCCCCTGTGTTATTAGGTACACATACCCTTACATCAAAGGAAAGCTACTGTTTAAAATCATTCCATGTGCCATGGAAGAGAGAAACAAATCAGACAGTGAGGAAGGTCCTTTTCCCGAAAGCATGGCCATGATCCTTGACAAGGGATCTTCTTCATTGCAAGAGCACTAGACCAGGGTATATATTACATCACACAAGAGATTCTCTGACTTTGACTCAGCCAGTTCAAACAGAAATAAGTCAGAGTACTGTGCAGCAATAATTGCTAGCTGAGGCACTAATTGGAACAAATTGCCCTTAGGGGGGAAATTAAAAACAAAGGGATAAGCTTCCCATGATCTTTGCACTGCTGTATCCATTTACAACAGCAAGTTCTCTGTCACAGTGGGCAGGAGCAGCAGTGGGCTCTGAATCAGCTACGAAATCTAACAGGTTGCAGCAGGAGCCATGAGGCCACTCTCCAGGAGGGAGAGAATGAAACAGGCTTAAAGACCTGTGTTGTTCTAGGATTAAATGACTGAAGAAAAAAGATTAAACCTTTAGGTTTCTCATTCAATATAGAGATGATAAACAACCTGCCATAATAAAAGGACCTTTCCTGTGCAAGGAACATACTCTGGTAAAGCAAGAAATATTGTTTGGTTTCTTATGCTCCCTGGAACAACTTGTAAAAAATATTTTTGCATCTTCTATTCATATAATTTCCCACTGCCAAAATGATTAACTGAGACCAAGAAATTGAATCTTCTTATGACATGGTCCTAAAACTCAGAAGTACACAGAGTATGATTTGTGGGGCTAAAATGTATCTGGGAACTTTAGGCATGGTCAGCTTGCTACATTTCCATTTTTCTCTTTTTCAAAATCTATTTGAATAATGTCACGGGGTGATTCTAATCCCCTGGATTGCTCATGGACAATGCATTCTATTTTCCTGGGAACAAGATCATTTTTGTCTTATTTTCTGGGTTCCTTTTCACATACATGCAAGCTTGTAATGACACTACATAGATTACTTAGCCTAAGCTGAGCTCATGTATGTATGCAGTGATAGTTCCCATCCTTGTTTGTTTACTCTACCCTGAACAGCAAAGAGTCAGCTACTAAAGTCAATGTGATAATTTCTGAAAGAGAGAGCTCAATTTTGATTTTTTTTTTTCCATTCTGAAATCTGTTATCCCAGAGGTGCTACCACTGTTGCTGTTGGGCTCAGCCATGGCCAGCTATCTGTCTTGGTCTATCCAGCTGGTCTATCCAGCTAGTCTGTTTTGGAGCCAACTCGAATTGGCTCTGTGGGACATGGGGGAAGCTTCTGGCCACTTCTGACAGAATCTATCCAGTAGCCCCCCTGCTACTAAAATCTTGCCATGCAAACCCAATACAAGGCCATACTGAGGACATATCACTATGCATTTGCCCCAGTTTTACATCCTTACATAAACAACTGCTATGGCCATGACAGAAACATTTAGTGGGATGAGTGGACTCTTTGGTCTGACCCAAACTCATTATTCTTCTTCTCCTATATTCTTCTGATGACTTGATTTTCTGCTTCATTGACTCGATCTCCAGTCTGCAGCGCCCATTACATTCTTATAAAGGAAATTAGACAGACAAATTTTTCTTGACAATTCCACAAGGGCTGCTATTCCTTACTCTTTGCTTTGCTATCCTCTCAGGATGCATAGAGACAGGCTGGGATACTTCTTATTTGCATTTGCTTTCATCAAATCATCATTTTTTCCTATGAAAAGATCCAATAGACTTTTCTTTGCAATAATTTTTATTTAGCTTCTAGGTTAAAAGTGCTAAATTATTGCATGAATAGTTGCTAAATTCAGTAATATATTCAGTAAAGATAGATATTCAGTAAAGTTAGATCTATATTCAGTAAAGATAGACAGTAAAGCATTTAGTGACCTGTTTGAGTTGTTTATCTAAAAATGATGGTATATGAGTTACACTGGAACAGCTAAATTTTACAGAGGAAATGAGAACAGTGTCTTTGATCATGATGTATTAGAGCAGACTGTGACATTTGCTTCAGAAGAGAAAGTTACTGATTTTGCTACTATCTTTTAACCCATCCTTTGGCCTCCATTTCACAGTTAGTTGCAGCACTCTAAAAAATATTGCTTTCAGCCACTTTGCTAACTGTTGCAGAAGAGGCAAACCAGGAATCATAAGACATATACAGTACAACAATCACAGATTTATTTCTGATTAAAGGGTCAGAACATTTAGTTCTGATTGTATGGAGATGCCAAATCCCACACAGTAAGTACGAGTGATACAACAAATTACTCCATTCATTGGTTACTGCTGACATGGCCTTCTTGCAACTCAATCACTTTCACAGCTCAAGTATATTTCTCATTCAAAGACAATATTAGGTCTTCAAAGTCCTCCTAGTGACTGTTGTTTAGATAACTACAAGATTTTTAGCCATCTCTTGCCACTGTTTTAAATAAGCCATCAGTAACATTTTTTATTGGCTGTGTATAACTTAATTTGCTAGTTTTGTTTCTCTTAATGTGGTAATTATGCAGCTTCTAAGAACACTTTGAGAGAAAAGGAATTTCAAAGAATTCACGGTCAATGGGAATTTATTTTAAAATTTTAAATAGTTTTTAATTCTCTGAAGCTCTAGCTAGATCTGTGCAGCTTTCTTAAATATTTTCACCAGGCCTGGTGTGGATGAATATATGGCTCAACAAAATACAGGTGAAATGCATGAAATCATGGTGAAAATATGGTTTTATTCTATATCATTAAATTCTTTAAGCCTAATGTATTCCTGAGGCTAGGCCTATGAGAGAAATCTCAAGGTGCTTCTGCCAAGAATCACAAATTGAGGTGATTAACATCCCTCGCCACTTTTTTCTCTTTCATTATAATTTTTTTTCTATTCTTATCTTGCAATGTTGAATGTAGAACTTGTTTATATCAACATCGTTATTAATAGCTTGCTGGTGCCATATAAAGTATTATGAGTATTGTAAGTTACGACATAACTTATAAATTGCTATACAAATAGTAAGAAAACCACGTAATTCATCAGAATATCTGAGATTCTGAATTTATAATTTTTCATTGTGCAGCTTTAATAAAATTGAAAAGTTTAAGTCTTTTCATTCAAAAGCAAAAACGGCTGAAGGGGAAATTGATAATTGTTCTGTAAGTTAAATTTCAAAGACTGAATTATAAAGTTATATATCCTTAGAATAACTTAATGAGTCTCAGATGCTTTTTAAATAAATAAATATGAAAAAAAGGCAAACCAAGAAAACAAACCAACTTCTGGACTGACCCTGACTGACTGACCCTGACCAGAGTCCTGGTGTCAATTCACTGTTGGGAGGTTGATTAGCCTGTTCATTTTAACTTGTTTGTTGTTTTAGTTTTATTCCGTTTACCTGGAAGTAGAAGTATACAATACTAAAAGCAGAACTGCTACTCTGTTCCTCTTTTGTTTGTGTCTGTTTTCTTTGTTGCTAGACAGCATGTTATTTTTTAGTTGATTTCCCATAATTAAAAAAATACCACTATAGCAGATAATATGAAAGAAAGTAAAAAAAACATACTGTCTCTTTTGTCCTAATAATGGGAAGGTATTTGTCTGGATAAGGTCACAGTTGCTTCTAAGTATAAATTACTTAATTGTTTTCAGTAAGGCTGTTGTGTGAGCTCCAGGACCAGGACTAGGCAGTCTAATCTAAAGCAGAACTCTCTGTCTTTGAAAGAATGTTTCTGGGGATGATCTTTGCAGGACAGACTGCTAGGTCACCAGGGACTGGGCAGATTGGATTTTATTAGTACTTCTTGTTTCGTCTTAGAAGAGAAGGTGGATAATAAAGAAACATCATTTTACAGACATTGTTTTCTATGACCATATACTTTTAATTCTTTGTATTTTTAGGCAGAGAAAAGGCCAGTGCCAAAAAAAGGTAGTCTTCACAATAGCTGAATAGCAGTTTCAGGAATAGTTAGTGAGATTTTTAATAACAACCTGGTTTATTTTAGCTACAAAAAATATTTTATGCTATTAATGTAATTCATGCGATGTGAAATATCAGTAATTTTTTAGGTGTACATTCCAGTGGTGCCTTTTCAGTGGAGAAGAGGGAGAGTGGCACCCCATTAGTACCATCTAATACAGCTGGAACCATGTTGTTTTGTACTCAGAGAGCAGCTCCATCCTCCTGGATAAAAATAAATTTCATTCCATCCAAGTTTGTATATGGATGGAGAAGCCTGTGTGCATGACTTTGCAAAGAGCTCTCCCTCTGCATAAACAATCTCTCAAAGCCAAAGCTGGAGGCCAGTTCAGTCAAGATATGTACTGGTTTAACAACAAATGGTACTTGAGATGTTGTTTTAATTGACATATCTGTGGACAGTCAAACCCCTACCTTAATCTGGCTTGTATCAACCAATAAACTCACAACTTTTGTGGGAAAACAAGCCCTGGCGCTACCCAAATCTTGTTCCACTGCACAGAGTTTATAGAAAACTATGCAGCAGGCTGCATTAGTTACAGTGCAATCAAGGATTCACTAGGAGTAAAGAAAAGGACTTGTCCTCATATGAACTCTGCATAAGATGCCTGTAATTCCTTGTGGAGGCTTTCAAGGTGACACAAACTGAGATTATGTTGTAGATGGAGGTAGAATTATAACATAAATTTATGTAAGTTTTAGGAGCACATTTAAAATTCTTAATTAATAGATTTTTTTAAATATTCCTATTAGCCAAATGCTTGCAACAATCCCAAGATGATCAAATGCCAGTACAGCAAGAATAAATTTAGCATCCACCACTATGCTAAAAAAAAGTTATCCAAAACACAAGGCACAAGGAAGGATGCCTTATTTCGGGGTTGTTTTGTTGTTAGGGGTGGGGTTTTTTCAGATTTTCCTCTGGAAAGATAGAATGATCCTCTTGAGGAAAAAAGAGGGCTGACTTAGAAGCCTTTTCCAGGGCAAGCCATACACATACAAACCTACACGTACAAACACAGAGAGGTGGATACCCTGCAGTGCCTCAGAGCCGTTACATATGGCTCCAGTGGAAGAAGGCCTGTCAAAAGGGTCTTTCACTGGGCATGGAGGGAAAGCAGGAGCAGAAATAAATATTTGAATAAATGTTCAAAGACAGACTGCTTAGCACTGATTTTCAAGTCGTTTACTCCCAAATGCTTGTTGCATGTTTGCATTATGATGTTTTACTTTCTTTTCTCATCTCTGTCTTGAATCATGTTCTGTCTTTCCCCTCTGCCTCCATTTATTCAGTCCTTGCACCCCTCCACCTTTTTTTTGTAAACACCATAGTAAATTTTAATGTGGGAGCACCTATGAGTTCACTTTATTAAGCTTTTGGTGCTCAGCAGTACTAGTATAAACATTTCTGGTTTTACATTTTTATCTCAATTGTTTAATCTGCTCTCTGTTTAAACTAGACACCAGCAGGGTTGCAGTCCTTAGCAGGCAATCCCATTCCTCCAGTGAGGATGCCTATTTTGTATGAAGCATGTGATGTTAGAATGGTTTGTTAGGGTATAAAACAATGAGACAGCTAGGATGCCATCTATGGTTTTTGTTGGAGTCTATTATCTTACACAGTAGCTACAACCTGATAAGTGTCATTTAAATGCCTCAAAGTTCTTCTTTAGCGTGGTGCAAGATACTTTTATCTATGCAACTCCTGTTATTATCAGTAGAATGTACATCTACTCTGTGCCCTACTCCTGGTATGATACATTAACTTGAAATTTATAGTTGCACTCTAAAAGAGCAAGAATTTCTGTATAGGCATTGCTGAGTATATACTGGGATATCTTGTTTTTACCATGCTCCAGGAAAGAAAAGTTTGGCAAGTTTTCATACCTTGATGAACAGTTTCAAGAGAAAAAGAAAGGAATAATGTATAGCTGAAATGCCTCACCATTACTGAAAGGCTCTGAAAAGCTGCAGCAGCACATAAATAAAGAGCAACCCACCACTCTGTGCCAACTACGACTTAGTTGGGAAACTATGCAATGACTAAACAGTGAAATTAAACACATAGGACCTGGTACATTTAAATATTTAAATGCCACTTTTCATAACAAATCATACTAATACAGAACTGTGAGTCTAACCTTGCTTTAGGATGGCCTATGACACTGCAAGCAAGACAGATAAATTTGTGCATTCCTCTACATCTTCAGTTGTGATCTCTCATAAAAGTAGAGAGATCTTGAGATCTTGATTATGTAATTTCTTTTCATTTTGTATATTTATCAGGGATATGTCAGTCATTTTTAAGTGAATCTGCTTTCATATAAGCATGAATAAAGTGAATCCATTGACCGTAGTAATGCTACAGGAAAATGCAAGTCTGGCTTCTTGAGGACTGCTACTTAAAAGTTTTTTCTTAATATTTTAACTACTACTCACATTAACTTTATTGGTTAACTCCATGGCTTTTTTAAGTGGAATTATCTCCCCATTTTATCTCCTATTCAGGTAAACTTGGAAAGTTCAGTGGAAAGTTCACTCAGATGTCCTTCAGGAAAGAGGGTTTACAGGCAGGAGAAAACTTCTATCAGAAGGGAGCTTTTGAGCCAGCTGTGGAGCAAAGAAAAATACTGCTATATGTTTCCAACAGAAGTTTACACTTCAAAATGGGATGGTCAGTAGGAGTCTATTCAAAGGCACACAGAGCAGGAGTTCTCAAACTTTTAGTGATTTTTTTTTTTTGTGTCAGCAAAGAGCTGGTTATAAGATGTTGGCCCCTCCTTGTTTCCATGTCAAAACTGTATTAAAAGATGCATGTAAATACATTAAGTGCTTTCCTAAAATTAATTTCCCTTGAAAGCCATTGCATGACTCTAACAGCATTGTGCAGTCATTGAGTAACTTGCTACTGTCTGTTTATGACCCATCTACAGGGGAATTGGTAACAGCTAAGCTCACTTAACTAAGAGGTTAAAACAGCAAGAAAAACAAGGTAACTTGGGATTTAACTCTGGATAATAGCTTGAGTTCAGATCAGCATTTTCCACAGATCTCAACTCCTGGTGCCAAGCAGAGCTAAACCAGACTTGCACTGTCACTGTCTTAGCCAAGGTTTTGTGTAGCAGGAGGGGGTGGGAAAAAGCTCAGGCTGGGACTATGCTGCTCTAAAGGTCACTGTGCCTTGCAGAGGGAGCCTGCAGCAATGTGAATTCCTGAGTCAAGATTGTCAGGAAATGTTTTTTAGCTGAAACTACCTTTGAAACCATGTAAAAAAAATTAGTGAAAATGAATCATTCTCACAGGAGTCCTTTATCACAGGGGCATTTTCTCATGGAGCAAATTTATCTTGAGCAAGTTTTTTAACCTTAAGATTTAATCCTAAAAACATAGAATGTGTGAAATAGACATGGAATAGCCCTTGGCGATTATTATTGTAGCCCCACCCTGACACCTGCTCATTTTCTGTTTGTTCAAATATTGCCCCAGGGAAAAAATTTGCCCCAGCATGCAAGCCTAAGAGTTTATAAGGATTTTCTATCACGTGTGTTCTGTCTCACAATTCCAACATTTTTAAAAACCTGTGTAAGTGTATACTAAGTGTGTGCTAAGGTCTACCGACACATCCAACATCATCTTCATCCTTCATTCTTTTTCAGTTACTCTTGTGGGGTGCTTTTATATGTATGCACATGCATATGTGTATCTAGCCTGCCATCCATCCGTCCATCCATTCCTCCCTCCCTCTCTCCCTCTCACTGGGACTGTTGGGCAGCAAGAGTAGTGGGGACATGTGTCAGTGTGGCTCAGGCTGTGGCCCTGTCACTCCTAGGCTGAGAGGTCATGTTCAAATTTCATTTCCTGATGCTGTGGACAGAAGTCTGAACAGTTAGTGGATTCATCTCTCGAACAAGATATTGACCTGGGACTTCTGGATGTCAAAGATTTCAGGGAATATTTTGGAAAGAAAGGAGAATAACCCCAATGCCTTGGCCAACATCCCAGTTTTCAGCAGAACTAGCATCAAAACAGAGTGTGATTAATGCTAAGCACATGATGGCTGCCACATTTGCCTTTGCAAGCAGGTCTCTTGCAAACAAACTTTTTAATCTTTCTTTCTGATTCTAGTTAAAAATCAAAAATTTTCTCAAACTGCAGGACAAGCATTGTAAAATATGTTGGTGCACTAGTGTTTTACAAACATTATCCTGTCTTATGAATACGTTTTCACTGCCAGTTTTAAGTTGGTGTAATTTAAATACTTTCAGATTTCCATTCCTCTTAAATAAGACAGCAGTCTGTGGCCTAAACTTACTTTCTTCAAACTCAACACCACTGCTCTGATAATCTCTGTAAAGACAGAACAGTACTTACCATTCAAAGGTGGCATTTTGAGCGTAGTAATAAGCTTTTCTCATTCTTATTGCTCTTGAGATTGGATGTAGCTAATGCTGGAGAAGTGACTAAGTTTAGTTTTATTTTCAGAATTATACTCTCTCCCAAACTATGTGTTTATAAAATCACTATGTTTTTGCTAGCAAGCACATAGGAACTCAGACTGAGGCTCAGAGAGTTCACAAGTGCTTCAGACTTAGTACAGAGAGAAACTCCATTAGAAGCAAATGTTACCATAAAAATCTATCTTAAGCCACACAAAAAATTCACTTTTCCAGACGGTGACGTTGGACTGTGGTAGCCATTTGGGGCAGTCAGCAGAAGCTGACAGCTCCTGGATGGGGAAAGGAATGCTTTTTGAGATGACAGAATATCCTGTATTGTAAGGGACCCACAAGGATCATCAGGTCAAACTCCTGGCCCTGAATAGGACCACTCCAAGGGGTCACACCATGTGCCTGAGAGACTTGTCCAAATGCTTCTTGGATTTTGGCAGGCTTGAGATCAGTGCCTGCCCCTCTGCTTGCCCTTGTAACAAAGCTGTAGACTGCTAGGAGGTTTCCTTTCAATCTCCTCCAAGCTGAAGGATACCCACTAACTTTGTCCTTGCAGAAACTGAATTTGTAAAGAGTGGGAAATGAATAATTTAAATGGCAGAAAGTTGCTCTCCAAAACTGTAAGAAGTAGAGAGGTGAAATATATCCACTTCTGAGATGCAGCCTTAGCTCTGCCCTGAGGCCAGCTTGGCCAGCTCTGCATGCACCAGCAAGCTGTAGTTACATCTTCAAGAGAAACCATATGGGCATTGCAAGTAAAATACTTGCTGTAACACCTTCTCTTTGCTATGGCAGAGCTCAGCTTCTGAGACACATTTGTAGCTGGCTGATCTTCAAGCACTCGGGGAGTTGGCAGGAGGTAATTTACCCACTGTGGTTGCTTCTGTCATTGCAGCTTGACTAGACCAGGTGAATAGGCAGTGCTTCCCCAGGATCAGAGGCCCCAGAGTTCTGCACTACAATGCCTAGTGTGGCACTGCACCATGGGCTGTCAGTCCAAATTACTTTCTTTAGGTTTGTGGTGGGACTCATGGGGAAAATTCTAAATTCTTACATATCTGCTTACACTTAATATAATCTTATCTTCTATTTTGCATTTTCTCTATAAAGTCTTTAATGCTTTTCATGTCAAGTTCATTCTCTTCATTAATTTTTATAGAAATACAGGTGATATGGGGGTCAACATATGTTTTGGTATCAGAGATGTAGAACATTTGGGGGGGAGATGTTATTTTGGATTTTGTTATTATTTCCATCATTTCAACAGGAAAATTTTCCTCCACATGACCAGGAGTTGGACTGGATGATGCTGATGGGTCCCTTGCAACTCAGCATATTCTGTGATTCCATGAAAGCATAGAGAATAATTGCAGTGGACAACAAACAAGTTTCTGAATGTTACTACCATTTAAGTAACACCTACACTTGGTAAGGCAAAGCTACAGGGATTGCGAGACAAGCCGTGAGAAGTGAGGCTGAACATTCAAATAAACCTTGACAATCATCAGAAGAGAGATTATGGGAGATGACTCTTGGAGAGTTCAGCAGCAGCCTCTAACTTGACATCCACTGAATGATGAGAGTTTGATGAAGATAAAAGAGATGACACTGATGAAGGCTGTTACCTGGCTTTTCAGTAACTATGTGGAACCTGGAAGACCTAAGGCATTTCTTCTACAACTGCAAATCCACCAAGTCTGCATATTGTGACCATGGGGCAATACAGGGAAAGTAACAGAGGAACATGATGAATTTCCTTCCCTTTGCCTCCCTGTGATTTAGAAGGAAATAATATCACAACTTTTCCAGCCTCAGCCTCCTCCCTACTTTACCAATGGTAGAGAAAGAGCTAATTTTCCAGGGTTGGGAAATGTCATTAAAACAAGTAGGACACATCATTACTGTGAACACAACTGATTAGGAAAATCCATGATAAGTCTTCAGAACAAAACATTTTTCTCATTTTTAAAAACAACTTTTTTAAAAACTCTTTTTAAAAAATACCCTATCTTTTAAAACTTTTAAAAAGTTTTAGAGGGAACATCTTCCTAGATTGGCACATGCACATTGGTGTTGTTTCCAGACTAACTACTATTTGAGGAACCACCTATTTTTCCTGTTCTTTGTGAAGCCATTGGGATGCAAAGGCAGATGTGAGTATAGCTTGAAGATGTTGCACTGCCTTGCAAAGTGACTGTTTAATGTGTATTTGTAGACTGATGATGGAAATGCTTCATAATTAGTCTGTGTCTAAGTAAGCCAAAATATTTTTGTTGTGATATTTGAATGTTACATTTTACAGATGATTTGTAAAACAAAAAGGAAAATGTTACCAGGAAAGAGGGTAGAGACAAAAATATCTCTGCTGATTTTGAACTGCCAGACATAAAGGCAATTACAAGAGCAGACTGTCGAGATGTGCACCCGAAGGAGGCCTTAAGGGCATGCTTTGATATTATGTTAGAATCAGAGGAATGTCTGCTTTGTGCTAATTTGTGTCAGTGTAGTTGGCTTGTATATAGATTTTTAATGAACTGCTGATTTTAAATAAACATGCCAGTTTTGAAAGCCTGAGTAAATCAACATCTACATAGGAAATCACAGCAAACACAGACATTCTATGAAGATTTTATCTGTGAAAAAGAAGATTCAAGGTACTTACCATTTTTACATGGATCACAGATTAGAGCGTGTCATTACCTTTAGTGTACAATGTGGTCAGTATGCTGTGAGTACAAAGTGTACACACACAAGTGAGAAGAGCTAGTTTGGCCATAAGATGTTATCATGTGGCAGAATATGGCTGTAACCTAGATCATAAAAACATCTATACAGTACAGTAGAGCCTGGCAAATGAGTTTTAGGTTCTTCTGCGTCCTTACACTTTATAATACAGTCTTTTGGCATTTTAAGGCTGCAAACACCCTGTATGCTTCCTGAATGAGCTTCTAGTCATTCTGCCCTCTTTTGAAAAGCTGCTGCCTTCACTTCTTAGCTTCTGCACACTCTTGATCAAGGTAGAGGTTGTCCTCCTTTTTTCCTATTTCATCTTTCTTCCAGGTAAGCTTCTATACTTGCTTTTCAAGTATAGCACAGGAGGGCCACTGAGAAATATCTGATGAGCAAGAAGAAAACCATAAATGAGAAAACTCTTTCAAGTTTTTCATAAGGATATAATTAGAAGTATTTAATTTGCTTTTCATTCAGGACAGTTCAGCAAATCCCAGTTTTATGAACACATGAAGGACATGACCAAAAGACAGATGGGTGTCAACAGTGATGAGATAACTGCCTATACTTGTGATTCTGACTGATACTTGGCTTGTCCGGTTGCCAAAGGATCAGTGGAATAAATTGAAATGGATCAAGGACCTGTGCAGTGGGATATTTCAGAGTGAAAATACTGCCAGAGTTTCATCGTTATTCCTGGGGTTGTTTTGCAGCCAAGCTTATTGCTAACTCTTCTCCACATGGACTGAAGAAGTTCAGGACTTCTTCCCTGAGAAAGTCAAGGAACTAGACTTTGAAGTTTGGGAACAAGAATTTTAATGGAAGTAGGACTTTGAGCTGTGACTTTGGGCCATAGAGTTCAAGTCAATAACATCAACAGTCCTAGTTATAGGAACATTAGGCATAGTGTGTGAGGGATGAATCACTGATAATTAATGCAACATCCCAACATGCACTAAAGGAAAAGGATTAAAAGGTAATTCATATCAGCTAGTTTTATTAAAATCAGCAAAAAAAGGAGATTTTACCAACCAGACTTCAGATTGCAACATGGAAGTAAATGCCAAAGCAGGGGTAGTTCTACTGGTAGAAAAAGTGTGGTTAGACCTTACCAACCTCTGTGCAACAGCAGCTGCATCAGGTTTTCTAAATGTTAGCAGTCTTCATTGTTATTATTACAATACCTTTTAAAATGTGCCCATCTTTACTACTCATCACAATACCATAGAAAACATAGTTATGCATGCAAACAGGCTGCTGACAATCAAATTGACAAGATATCTCTCTGTTTCTACTGTTTGTAGAATCCACAGACTGATACATTAATTCCATCTATCAGAAAACCTTTCTTCAAATCTCAGTTTATATAGACACTGCTCACACTCAGCCTACAGCTCTCCTTCAATGGTGCTAATAGGAGAGAATTCTTTATCCTGACTTTCTCTAAGTCCCTGAATGCCTGGGTGTCAAAGAGGTGGCTGGATGAATCTATTTTAAATGAGCTAGAAGCAAAATGCTCTCATTGTCAGACTGGAAAGTTCATGCCTTGGGACAGCAGAAAATTATTCTGAAACTCTACAAATATAAGAATATTAAGGGTGATTTATTAGAATCATATTTAATGAAATACATGTTTTTTAGATTATTATGATACAAACTTCACAGTAACTTCTGTCAGATCTTATTTGCTTCCAAAAAAACTAAAGCAATAATCTACTTCAGTTCTTTAAAAGTGAATTTGTCCTGAATGTAAGACCTAGGATAGCTGTATATAGTAAACATTATACACAAATGAATGTCACATAGCAAAGTAAAGGGAAAGACTGAAATTCTTCAACTGCTTTCCATCATTCTAAATGCCAGCTTTAGCAGTGCTGAGATAGTGATGTAGCTCATGACCCACATATGCAGTAATATTACGTGCACTTTAATTAAAGGCAGTGGTTCTCATCCTGCTGAGGATTTGGTCACTGATGTGTAGTAGAGCAGGAACAGTCTCAGTAGGCTGTCTTCGGTACCTAGAAGCTGCAAATCCAGCTGGGTTTTTATTCAGGAAAGTAGTGAAGTTTTAAAGGCTGTGCTCTGATCATCCACACTCACTCTGCATTGGCTTGGTTTGCAGAGAGGGTTTGGTGCATACATAAAATAATCTTTCTTAGGGAAATGAAACTTTAACTTTCATTCCAAAAGTATACTGGCTACACTGCCACCATAATTAGAGCAGAAGGATTCTGAACCATATATATGGTAGGCACCACCTACAATATAAACCTAGAAATAGTTCAAGCATCACAGTAAAACTGATCTAAAGTAACATGCACATATGAATGTATCCTAGGGAAGTGATTGAGTCACTATGGAAGTGGCACTTAGGGACATGGTTTAGTGGTGGAGTTGACTTTGCTGGGTTAATAGTTAGACTAGATGATCTTAGAATTATTCTATGAGTCTTTAAATGGAGGAATCAGTTCCAGGCATTTCCAGTTGCTGATCTGCTCCTATTGCATTGAACTGCTGATGCAGATGTGGCCAACATACAGTAGCATGCAGCTACTATGGAATATCGAACTGGGAGTCAGATTCTCTAATGACACACATTGCCAAAACAGATCTATAAATCATGTGATCAGCAGTGAAAGCTGTGGAAATACAAGGGCTGTAGCTAAAGCTAAATCATTTCTTTCAGGTGCTTCTCTGCAAGGTGAGTCTGGATTCTCCTTCCTTTATTCATATCAGTTGCAGGCTGACATGTAACTGAAGGAGCTTGATTCACTGTCCAGACATATGCTGGTGTGCATAGGAAATGTAATGGGAATATTTAAAATAATCCCACCAGAAGCCAAGTCTTTTTGTTCCACTTTGCACTTGCATTTTGTTGATTTAAATGAGAGGGAAGTAGGGGATATCAATGCTGCCTGACTTCAGGCACCCATCTTAGGGGAGCAGTCTCTTTGGATTCAGATCACTGGAAAGAGAAGGAGCTTTTTGGAAGGCTACTGATCATCTGCCTTTGCTGACTGAACTCAGACTGTGTAAACCCTCTCACACAGAGCAACAGAGAATCAAGCCTACTCTCAGCAGAATTAGGATGTCTAGGATGTAAAAACGCATTAAAATAGAGAATTAATGCATTTAAAAATTACAGAAAATCAATTATTTTTGTACAGCATGAGACTGAAAATAAACATGGCTATTTCATGAGAAACCATGTGATTCTAAATCTGATGTGATAGATTTTTAGGTTGTAGAACCAGAGGAAAATAATCCTAGAGATTTATGGTTATTTCCTTTTTAAACTACTTGATAAAAAGCAAACAGGAGAGTCCTTGCTTTAAAAAGAAAAGACCTGGCAAAGCTTCCAGCTAGAGCAAGGATAAGATGTGATTACAATCTGTTTACTGGAACATGATAAAGTCATCTGAAAAAACAAAAAGCACTGGAAACCTCACATTTGCTTTGGATACGTATCCTAAACATTCTGTGATATGACATTACCTTTTTTATTTCCCTATTTAATGTGAAAAAATAAAAGAAAATTATTTGAAATTATTGTGCTTTATTTTTATTATGTTGGGTTAAACAAAAATCACTATCAATAAATAAAGAAGAGTGCATTTTACCATCTTATGTATGTTAATGAAAGAAAAAAAATGTTTGAAGAAAGTATCTGACAGAAGCACACAAATGGGGACAATTCAGCATGCAGGCTAATTGCCTTTACTTAGACTTTCCCATGTATATTTATAATTATATAAGAACATCCCATCTCACTGCTGAAAATAACTAGTCTTATTAATACTTTATAAGTTTAAAGGAAAGCTGGGGATGAACTGATCACTGCCTAAATGGCAAAGGCCATAAGCTGGCATAGGGTCAAATGGCACTTTGGCAGAAGTCCAGCTTCTGTCATTCATACATACACATACATAAACATATATATATATATATATATATATACAAGCTTTGAAGTTTTCCAGCCAGAAACAGATGTGCCAAGGGAAAAAGACATGCATCCAGTTCTGTTGTACTTGACAAGAACAATGGGTGCTACAGACAGATTTGTAGTTATATGCACTTGGTTGGATTAATACAAGTATCATAATTAATCTCAAGGCAGTCATTTCACAGGCAGAGTGCAAATACAAATATGTACACAACTGCAGCAAAAGGTTTTATTATAATGACTGATATACATACCAGAGAACTAACCCATCTTCTTGCATCAGCCCTGCAGGTACTGATATGCCCAATTCCAGTTTACTACATCTTTTAATATCCTTTAAAATTAAAGTTCCTTAATTTTAATTTTTAAAAATTTTTCTACTTATGTTGAAGTAGAGGCCTTAGTAAGTGTATGATTACTTAATCAGTGTATATGTAAGCATATGCATACCTACTAGAGGTAGGTTTGAAACCTTAGAGGTTTCAATGGGGCCATTACATGATTGCACCTCATTATATTGATTAATATTGTGTGAAAACAAATGTTCCACAGATTTCTTTACAGTCCTCCTCTAACTTCACTGAAGTTAATTAACACCCTTCCAGGTATGACTATGCAATGACTAGCCAAGGAAGATAACTTTAGCCTCATGCAGCCAGCGACTGGTTGCTGTGACCTTGGGAAGTGGACCCAGCTCCCAAAACAGGTGTTACAGCCAGCAGACAGAGGTCATTAGTTGTTGGCAGATAGGGTGTATACAAAAGATGTCCTGAGAACAAGTACAGTGGTTTGAACTCTGTTCTCTGCCTTGCCTTGGGCTTTGGCTTCACTGTTCAGGATCCTGCTGGCATTCACCACCTGTCCATTTGTAGTTCTGTCCCAAGCCATCTGTCCTTGCTGTTGCTATGTCTGCTCCTTCTCCTGGACTCACCTCATGAATTACACTCCCTGGTTTGCTGGCTGCATCTGAAGTTCAGTTATGTTCTTGTCAAAGTGCATGCAAGCTTCCTGGTGCCAAATCCTACATCCAACCATATGCCTGCCTTACTCTGTTAGGTTAATGGGCATTATATGTCTCTGGTTCTTGATTTTAGATGGCCTTAATTATATCACCTGGCTCCTGCCTCCACCCAAACTCAAAGCCCAGGGCTTCACTGCGAGTCTTGTAACTCCCATGTCCCGTCATAACAGTCTTCATAGACAGGTGCAGACAGACAGCAGCTTGTTTTGCTGGTGCTCCGAGCTGGGCAGAAATGAGCCAGCTTTGGTCTCAAAGCTGTACTCCTACATTACCTGAAAGGGAGAGCTCTTTTATAACCAGACAAGATATGCAGGAGCTTGGATCACAGACAAACTGTATCCATCTCTGTCTATACTTGTTCACTTAGACATAATGTACTAACTTTTAGGGCACAGATTAAATTTAGATACCAAGCAGAGACACACTGTTCACATGCCCCAAATGTTTGCCCAGATGTTGAGCAGCATCCTCTGTGGCACATAGGTAGACAGGAATTTTTTGTGCAGGTTGGAGAGGACCAAGGCAGAAAGATTTCTACTAAACTTTCTAGAAACTGGTTATAGTTTATCTGTGAATGTTATCTATGTTGACCATGTCATTCAGATGAAGCATAGCAATTGCATTTCGTTAATTTGGGTATCAAGCAAATTCTCATCTGAAGCACACTTTTTGAATGTGGTGGGTTGACCTTGGCTGGATACCAAGCTTGTCTATCACTCTCTCAGCTGGACAGGGGAGAGAAAATAAGATGGAAAATGACTCATGGGTTGAGATAAGGCAGTTTACTAAAGCAAAATTGAAAGTTTGTGTGTGTGCAAGAAAGTGTGCAAATAATTTTGCTCTCTATTTCCCATTGGCATTGATGTACTGGGGAGCGGGGCTTTGGCATGCATAATGGTTGCTTCAAAAGGCAAATGTGGTAAACAATGAATGCCCTCCCCCTTCTCCTTCTTGTTTTCTTAACTTTTATATCTGAGCTGCTATCATCTGGTATGGAAGATCTCTTTGGTCAATTTAGGTCAGCTGGCCTAGTTGTGTCTCCTCCCAGCCTTGTGCCCACCTCAGCCTGCTGAATGGAGGCAGTGTCAGAGAAAACAGCGCCGATGCTGTGCCAGCACTGCTCAGCAGTAGCCAAAACAGCGAGGTGTTATCAAGGCCTTTCTAGTTGCCAATGCAAAGCACAGCACTGTGAGGGGTGCTATGGGAAAATGAACTCCATCTCAGCCAGACCCAATACAATCAATATGGTGTCTCTTTGTTTCAGTAGAGTTAGTCTACAGTTCCTCAAAATCTGTATTTCTTATTTCCAAAGTACTCGAATTTGAAGTTTAGGCCTTTATCCAAGGTAGTTACAGTAAGTTTACACCAGCTAATGATTTGATCCCATGTAACTTCCACACCAGCAGATGAAATATCAACAGATATAGAAGATTCCAGAAAGATGTGCTTGAGCTACCTTAAAGCTAACTAGATTGGCTACAGGTAGTAATATAAGAAGAGTCCAAGTGTAAACTAAATTAGGCTAGATTTAATTTAGACTACAGGAATTTTGTGGCTTAAGCTAGCTCTGTGCTTGCATAACTTGTACCCAACCCAGGCAACACAAACCTAACAAAGCCACTGTACACTGGAATCATTAGAGCAAATATTGAATCTAAAGGCTGCCTACTTTATGGCAGCTTTAAAAGCAAATGAAGCATTTATTAACTTTCAAATTGTTTTTAATACCTCAGTACCTCAATGGGTCTGCTCATAAATACTGTACGATGTGAGCAAGGGCACAGTGGCAGGATCTGGCCATAAATGCTTTCAGGCATGTGACAGAGACAGATATTTTTGTACTTTTGTTTCTAGGTAACTGCCTGGTTTTCTTTAACTATGTTTTAATTATGGTATGGACTTCATTAAACACTGTTTGGGCAAATGGCATGCTTTATATTATATTTAGCTTTATCTCTCTACTTATGAGGACCGCGTGGGGTAATTACTTCTTTGAGGGCTGATCCTCATCTCTTTATTAAAGCTAAAGTGTGAATCTGTGGGAACATTATATAACACGGGAATGAGATTCCAGCTCTGCTAAAATATGTTTCACCTGAATAAATAGTCAGGCTGGAAATTGTCTGTGTGTTGTATAACCCTTTCATAAGTTAACACATAATTAAATTACAGATTTTGGAACTTATGCTGGAAATCATTTACTTGCATAAGAAACTCCAGTGGGATATTACTGGGAGCTAATACAAAATTACTAAAACAAGTAGGAGCTTCTAAACTGAGCCTTGACTGTTTTAAGTGAAAACAAATTAATACATCTAGACAGACTTTAGACAGAGCAAGTGTCTAATGTGACCTGTATGTATTACCTATACAATTACTATACTTCTAGGGGAAATAGTCATTAAAACTACTGCACATATTTAGGGTATAAAAAAATACAAAATATATTTTTCTTTGTCCTTACTGCTGCTGCAGAGAAGTGTGAGTGTTATACACTGGTGATTGTATGCAGGATACAGTTGAAAGATATTTCTATTTTTTGTAGGGAGTTGCATGGCATCTCTTTGAAAATAAGAATCTTTGGAAATCTGCAATGCAGAAAAGCAGTGACATAAATTTTGAATTTTAGTTATGGAATAACTCTTTTACAAAAAAAAAGACATAGTAATTGTGTTTTGGGCCATTTTTTACAATGTTTGCTTTTCTATAGTACTTAGACCTTCTTTATAATCTCATCTAAATGCAAGTGATGATGGAGTAGGACTAGGTTTTTCTCCTTTAGAAGTAATTGTTTGCCGTTTATTTTACTGGGTGTACCACAGTGATTTTATAAAGATCGTAAGATTTAATATTATGTACAAATTCAAAATTATGCAAACTCTACCTTTTTTAAATATGGGAGCCCACAGTATTGTAACACAGACATTTAGCACAGAAATCACTTTTGTGTTAGTGCAAGAATGTGGAGGGTTTTTTCAGAGCACTCAACTCAATCAAAATTCCCACTGCAAAAGAAGATGCAGCATTGGGTGCTGTATCTCTAGCAGACTATTATATCTTTACTAAGGCTTTAATTTAAATATTTTAGATCTTAAATTGTGAACAGTGGGAGTGGAAAGATTTTAATTAATGTGATCAAAACTCTTTATTCAGCTCCTGATGTTCAAATACAAACTTAGGTCAGAAATGTAAAATTAAGAATTTTAAGTTATTAATTCCATATAAAATCAAGATTCAGGTGCAGAGACAGGAATGTTCCAAGTTCCTGTTATTTGTTCTACTTCTCAGCCCACAGTCCTAAATTACTTATCAAAATGTTAATAACAAAAATAATTTAAACAATTAACTTTTAAAATTTCATCTTCCAACTATCATTGTATACACAAGTAGTTAATTTTACTGTTACTAATCTAGTTGAGATAAATTAATTTCTTATCTATCTATCCACCCATCTAACTTAAAATGAGTGTAATGTTGAGCTTTTCTAAGACCAGCATTTATTTTCTTGAGCCAGTTCCAATAGAGGGAGAAAGCAACAAAACGCACATAACTAGAAATCAAGGAATGCTTAATAAAACCAAGACAAGTGTCTGATCTCAGCAAAATGAGTGTTTTAGATCTCAGTGCTTGAAGTAAAAGCATACTGTAACTGTTTCAGTCATAAAGAAGTATACTGTACATACACTATACCTGTGGTATATACAGTGCTGTAACAGGGAAGTGATCACCCCCAAACACAGCTGGGAGGAAGAGGCGGGTGGACATGGAAGATGAAGAACAGCACTGCCTGGCTGTGTCTGGAGGTCAGTTTCTGCTGGGGTCCTGGCTCACTTCATGCCACTGTTGCTGTATGCTCAGGACTGTGTGTGTGTTAAGTGTGTCCCATCAAGATAGTCGGTTTTTAAAATTAAGACTGCCAAGAAAGAGAAAGCTGTTTTTATAATTTAACATGAAAACGATCTAGCCCTCCACTCAGTGCCATGTTTGCACAGAATCCTATTTGCCATGTGGAAGCAAAGAGAAAGTCACGTGAAGACAGATGCAAAACGTCCACAGCAAAGACAAAGGCAGTGCTCGCTTGCCTTACTCAAGTTAGCAGACTTATTTTCCACATGCCAGAATCCAGGTCCAAAGGACAACAAACCATTAAAGAAACTTTTCCAGACATGAAAAAATAATGATTTAATGGTCACAGCTAAACCTACAGGTGAGATTTTTTTTTTGGCGGTTGAGCTTACCTTATGTATTCCTGCTTCTGAGAAGAGGGATTCTGTCCTTCCTCAGGCCTGGACACATATTCCCAACTCTTTTGGAAGTCTCCTGTCACCTTTTGATATATTTGTTCTGTTTGCTAGACCAGCAGGAAACTAGCTGAGCCAAGAAGTAAATAGTTTGCTAGTGTAGCCAACTTATCTGGGTGTCAAATGAACACCAAAGCCTGGGAAATGATTGGGAAGGGCATCTGTGCATCCAGAAGCAGGGAATGAGCAGTACAAAAAAGGAGGACCGGACTTTTCTGTGTAAGTAACCTACCTGAATGTCTTCATTATCTAGTGAAACCTTAGCCTAGCTCTCCGAGAAAATGCTGGAAGACGTCTTTCTCTCAGACAAAGAGAAAGCTGAGTCATATATCCAAATTATTTAAGGAAATTTTAAAAATGCTTAAAATCTAGAGGTCACAGCCTTTTTTCATCCTACACTAAATAGCTAAATAATGCTTTGGTGAAAAGAAGACAGTTTTGAGTTGCATAAGCCTCTACTAAAAGAAAAATTAATTTTACAGGTCCCTTCTCAAGTGTTTTGAGTCACTGTGATGAATGGGGAGTTCCAGGCCAGCACACCAATATTGGAATGGTTAGGAAATGTAATTTCATCAGATGGGAGTTGAAAGTCACAAGCCTATCAAACCAGAACTCATTTAAGAAAATTCTAAAGCATGCATCTCTGCATTTATGATATAGATGTTAAAGTTTCTGGAGTACCTTAGTGTTACATTAGTGGCTGCTATAATTTAGCCTCAGATTATTGTCTCAGTTAAGTAACGTTTCTTTTGAACTGACAAGATGAAGCAATTCAATTTCTTTATGGCCTTGTGCTAGGGAAAAATAGGAGGCCACCAAAGAAGAAGTCACTTGATGTTTTGGGATGAAGTCTGATCAGTTGTGCTGCAGTTCTGCAGTATGAGAAGTTATCTACAAACGTAGCTTTCCATGGCAAACAAAGGGCTCATAACAAATACAGGGGACAGAAAAAGAATGGAAGTGTCCATTAGGACAATGAACTACTAGAAGTGATTTCTAAGCAAGAAAAACATTTTCAGTTGTTTGTTTCTATTGTATTCAGAGACAGAGTCTTTATGAATATTCTTATAAATAAACATTGCTGTATGCTAACAGCCAGTCCTCTTTCTTTAAAAATTCCTCATTTTTGTGGCTGTTTGAATAGACTAAAGGATGACATTATTTTTGTAGTGATATAGGTGTGTCACTTGTGTTACTACATTGCTAAGACTAGGCATGATGTGCGTGTGCAGTTATGTCATATGCTCATAAAAATAGAGCCTGTGGGCACCATGAGCAGCAAGACACACTCCTAGATGCACAAAATCCAATCCAAGCCAATTGTTCAGCCACATATAGATTTTAGTATTTTTAATTTAGAAAAATGACACCTTCATATGCCAAAACAAACATTTAGAAGGAAATTCATATACCTTCTGGTAGCAGAAAGGCAAAAATGTATAATGGATGTCAATAACCCTTGAGTGTATTTATATTTGCATTGTGAGTGAGAAGTTAGAATAGGATGTCTTTCATTTCTATTTGTCCAAAACATTCTCCTGCAGCCCTGAAAATATGTTTCCCGGCTGTGATATGTTCAGAATGCAGTTCACAGGGAACAACTTGAATGCATTTCAGAAGGACAGGTCATTCCACTCCCTCTCAGTATTTAAATTGTGTGCTCCTCGACTCAAGCCACGCACGAGTGGGAAAGAAACACTTTACCTTCAGAAAGTTGAACAGAGGTTCATAAAAGCTACTCTAAGGTAATGTGGCCTCTAAGATAGCAAAATAAATCAAAGATACTTGTTCTCAATATCAAGAGGACAAAATGGACAACAGCAGTGTCTAACACTGCATCTGCATCCATACATATGCAGTATTCCCAGGATTGAAAAGATTGGATAGAAACAGAGCCCCTATATTTCTATTACACAATATATGGCTCAGTTGTGGGTTGTTGTGTGGTTTTTTTTCATTATATGACTAGAAAAAGCCTAAATTTAATTGAAAGTAAGAATGATTTTATAAAGTCAAATTTATAAATAAGTATCTTTTCCTATTTCTAAAGGACATAGTGTTACTTTTTACTAGCCAAGACAACTATTTTTAGCTTAATCCATGTACTGTTGGAATTGTCCATAGAACAAATGCTAGTTTAACAGATGGGTACACATAAAAATATGTGAGAGCATGTCTATGTGAATCAAGTTTAAATGTTAGCTTGCATTGCCATTCAGGAACATAGAGGCACCAATCTGTGTAAAGCTCATGGAAGATGCTGGGAGAATACGCCATTGCAAATCCAATTCAGAACTGCAGAGTTTAAAGATCTGTGCTCTGGTTGCTATGGTAGTTTTAGTTTTGGTTTTGGTGACTCAGGATTATGCAGCATCAAAAAGTAACACACCTTGAAATGTGGGGATTCTGTATGAGAATCTTATTCAGAACTGACTAAACATCAAGAAGCCTGCTTCTTATGTAGTTTACTTTAAAAAAATTGGTAGCCATTTGTGCATAGTCCTCTTACCTCTTTATTTCTGGGTAAGGATTGTACCAGTGATTTCACTGTTTCATGTGTGGGTGTGTCACACAATCGGGGTAGAGAATATACCAGGCTTAAGGATAGAAATGACTATGACTATCAAGTAAAACAATGAAAGAAATGCTTTATTCTTGTGATAAGTATCTCTGTCATGGTGTTTTCATGTGAAAAGACAGTTTTGTATTTTGCTATCCTTTCTCTCATTTTACCATCCATGATTCTTTATAAGAATCTGTTAAATTTATTAGAAAGATTTGTGTCAATATATATATACTATATTTATCACTATCCTTCAAATTGCCCCTTTTTTCCCAGAAGTGGAATGGATGACATTAACTTTGATATATTAGTTTTCCTTCAATGGAGAGAGAAGAATGTTAAGACAAAATTTTTGGAAGCCACGCGGCATGTAATGCTGTTCAAAATGAGAGATGAGGCAGCAATTATCCAGCTGGAGCGCTACATCCTAAAAGATGATGATTTTTGGTAGTGCAAAAGCTTCATCTGTGAAATTCTGCTGTCTAGAAGCTGGTGTGAAATGGGTTTGAATAATGGTTGTAATGCTTTTAAGAAAAAATGGAAAACCAGAAAGCACACTGATAGTTATCTCATTGCTAAATCATTGTATTGATCACTTGAAGCCTGTCGTTAAATTAACTGGAAATATGTATACACATAGATGCTATCTCTGTAAAATGCTTACATGACTACCTCTACAGAAAAGCAGTCCTACTGAATTCAGTGCTAATATTTGTATGTGGAAAATTACATAATTAATGACCTTTAGTGTACATGCAAACAAATAATTTAACAGCACACCTAGTGTGTTGGGTAGTCTGGTAGCAACACATCAAAAAAGCCTCATAAAACTAGGTCTTAATATGTCCTTAAGTTGCACTGATAACATTGCTTAAATGGTTAAGCATCTCTTGGTAGCATACTATGATTATTGTAAACACACATGCATACTTAGGCAGTTATCTAATTCACAATTGTGATACTCTCTTGCAGTAATGACTCTTTTAGAATTAATTTGATACTAACTTTTAATATGGTCTTCAAATATAGCTTTAATATAAGTTTGCTCTAAGCCTCTGCCCAAATGAATTTAACACTCCATGCTTAGACAAATAATGGGAAAATGATTTCATATTTCTACAAAAGTTATTATTGGTAATTACATATGTTTATCTCAATCAGTACAGATTTAGAAGCTGTAGGCAGTCTCTTCTTCTCTCAGCTACACTGATTTTACAATGAAATGGAATGATATTTGACATGAGGTAGAATGGCATTACAATGGGGTAAAGAATATGGCCCAATATGCCTTTGCTATTGAAATTACAAACATTTATGGGAGACATGAGATAGGAAAAAATAGAAATTAAAAATATTGTTATTAGTATTATTATTCCCTTTCTTGAAGTGTGAACACTTGCAGAGATTAACTAGTTTACAGGAATGACAGCTCTACTTCTTGCTTAAGAAACACCATGTTTTGCTGAATTTAAGAACTACATATAATTTCCAGTAGAGCACACAGCTATGTCCAAAAGACATTTATATCCAATATATATGGAACATCTGAGTTTCAACTGACTGTACAAATGAATTATATCTTGCCTGTAATGTCTGCAACACTGAGGTGCAATCTAAAAAATTAAAAGTCAAGGAAAATGTCAAGAATGCGGAACATACAAATAGCTGCAGTGTATGGAAAAAATATTTGCTGAAGTTCTCTGAAAAGCTGGAGATGAATCAGTGAAAAATCTTTTCTGGAAAGAAGAATAAAAGGAAAGTATGAGATTGGTTTTTAAAACAAAACTAACTGTATGATACTTAAGAGAAAAATTGAGCTGTAGAACCTCTGCATTCCACTAACAACTCAAGAGGAGCAAGTTGGAGTTAAAAGAGGATCCATGACCAGAAAGAAAAAGCTGAGCTGGAAAACTGAAATCAAGGAGAGGGAACTGGAGCTCTGATGAAAACTTAGAAACACAGTCCATGACATTGAAATTACTGACAGAGTGCATTTTGAACACGTGCCTATTGATTTGCCTAGAATTACTTTGTTGCTAATAAAGCACTCTATTTAAATATTGTTTGTTGAAATCAAACATTCTTTAGATATGAAGTTTCTTGAAGAGTCAAGTTTTCAGACAGCCAACTGAGAGAGAAGCAGCATGATACAGAGGTGACTTGTAAAATATCTGAGACAGGAAAATGCAGCTTTTATCTTGCATTACCTTTTTCTGGGTTATAGTTTTCAAGTCCTTAGGAGATGGCACTGGGTTGAGAAGTCTGTCCCCAGGGGAGTTTCCCCACAAGGACAAGACCACAGCAGGAGGCTGGAGCCTGCCCAAATTTCCTCCTTAGACATGAGTTGGGTGATGCAGCCAAGCTCATGGCTAGTAACTGTCCATGCTGTGCTGACGGTACCAGTGTTATCCCCAAGCACAACTAAATAATTTGTGTGAGTAATAAACACTGCAAAGACTGGTTTTGAATTGTACTCTGCAGTCAGCCACATTTTCAAACCCAGGAATCTAAAATGTACCCCTGGATAGTCACACAGGCTGCCAACGGGAAGGTATAAATTAGGTGCCAGATAATCTTTCATCCACCTACTTAGACTGCAAATCTTTCTCTGGCAAATCTTTCATCTTGACTACCAGATGTTGTCTTTTGTTCTCAATCACACTACGCCTGCAAACTGTCAGTGCATGTATCTCATGCACTGCTGTATGAGTAAGTCTGATGGATATTATGCAAATATCTCCAGATGAAAATCTTTTCTGAAAGACATTAAGAACAGCATGCTGCTGCAGGTATCTTGCAACTACTACTTCTTGTGAAATGTCACTGACATCCTCATCAATAAAAATGGAAATAAGAGCCTGAGTCGGCTGCAAGACTGCCCACCATAAGGAGACATTATAATTAGAAAAGCACGAATCATGCAAAATTTGAAGTGTATGAGGTTTGGTGACCCTCTCAAACCATACTTTGTTTCCTATAATTAGTTGAAAATAAAATGTATTTTCCAGTAAGTTCAAAACCACATTTTACCCCCAGAAATTATTCCATTTAAAGCAAAATACATATTGCTTTTAGCTAAAGAAAACATGTTGTGCATAGAAAAAACTTTGTTATCTGTAATAGCTTGGTTCCTAGAAGTTGCAACTCTGAACCAAAACATCTTAGTCTTTGTATCTTCAAATGCTGCATGGTTTGCAGTACTTGTTTTCTCCCAACAGAAAGGATGGCTGTGCTACCCCAGGTTTTGACATCATGGAATTAAACTGTAAGGGAAATGGACAACAAGGGCTTTGTCCACTGCCATATAGAATGACAGAATCATAGAATGTTATGGGGTGAGAATGTATCTTAAAAATCATCTAATCCCAATATCCTGCCATGGGCAGTGGCACCTCTCTCTAGACCACGTTGGTCAAGGCCTTATCCAAACTGGCTTTGATCACTGCCAGGGCTGGGGCATCCACAACCTCCCTGGGCAACCTGTTCCAGCGTCTCACTAAACTCATAATAATTAATTTTTACAAAAATATCTAGTGTAATTTGTACCCATTACTCCTGGTTCTATCACTGCAAGGAGCCCCTTGCAAGGCGCCCTAAAGTGTAGAGACAAATGGGAGTTGGTGTTTTTGTACATCGAGCTGGTCATGTCTAACCTCCCAAAAAAAGGGACCCTCAAGCAACTCGCCCAATTTATTTCTTTTTTTCAGTCAAATGGCTGCACGTGCCCCATTCGCCAGCGCCGGCAGAAACACCGACGTTGCCTCAGGTGACAGAAGCCGCAGGGGGCGGCGGGCAGCGCCTTTAGTGAAGGCGGGGCTGCACTCCCACTCCCCACACCCCAATCCCAGGCCCCCTTTCCCTTCCC
>WEIU01015027.1:136149-204199 GCA_013389925.1 Aegithalos caudatus
CGGGGCTGCGGGGGCGAGAGGCTGCACCCCCTCCCCCGCGGGCAGGGCGACGGAAGGGGCGGATGGGCCTCTCCTCCGGCGGGAAGGAGGTGCCGCTGACCCTCTTTCGTTTTCCCCTCTTTCGTTTCCTCTCTCGGAGAGCCGGGGGGAGCGGGCCCTGCCCTGTGTGTGTTGGGGGGGCCGGAGGCAGGTGCCCCCCCGGCGTGGGAGGGTGGCCGCAGGTGAGAGGAGCGGGCTGGCCTTGGGGGGCGCTTCCGCCGCTGCCCCTTGCCCGGGATCCCGGTAGTAGTTCCCCGCTTCCCTCGTCTCCCCGGTTCCGCAGTAGTTGAGCCGATTAAAGCCTGCTGCTGGTGTGTGCGGGCGGCCGTGTTGAGAGACGGATCATCTATTTTTCTCCGGTTTCTAGGGGAAACCGGTGTTTTGTTCATTATATAGAAAGGCGTATCAATAAGGGGCTGCTTGTTTTCGTTGCCGATAGCTCCCGCCGCCGTGTGAAAGCTGAACTTCAAGGGGAGCAGGGGTCTTAAATTTTTCTTCCGTGCGTTGGAAAGTAGTATAAACCCCAATCCATATCGCTTTGTTCTGGTGTGGATATGTGGGAGGGGGGTTGGTGCCGAGGGAGGTAACTTTCACTTGGACCAGGGGGGGAATGCACGGGAAACTGGCTGTGAAGTTTCCTCAAAATGGATGCTTTGTGCATGTTGAACTTCATAGCAGTCTGATTGGAATCTCAAAACGTTAGCCTAATAAGGAAAGGCTGTGGCAATCCGGAGATAATGCGGGTTTGCCTGAATAGTTTTTTTCTCTAGAAGGCCAAGAGCTTCCACACAATATTAGATTCAGTGGATATCTGGAAAGCAAAAAAAATCTTTTACAGCCTAGCTTCTCGTTTTCTACTTTAGAAGTTGTTCAGTAGTTTAAAAAAAATCTTAATGGTTATGTGCTGTAGGTTGATCAAGTAGAAATCTTCCCAAAATGGTTAGGTGAGGTGATTTTGTACATTAAAAAAAAAAAGTGAGATGGTAAATTTGTTTTCTCCATCCTATATAGACTTTCCAAGGATGTGAGATTCTAGAAATTCATAAACTGCCTTGTAGAACTGGATAAAATCCCTTCTTGAACACTGGATATAAAATTCTACAACTCTTTCCTGTGTCTGAGTTGTCACTTGCTCCCCTGTAAAGGGTGTTGGTTTACTTTCAGTTGTGAACTGAACTGGAAGAATGAGTGCGTGTTGTGGTAAAGCCTGTCAGCGTGTTACTGCAGCACGGTTACCTGACTGCAGGCTAGCCTGTCACTTCATTGCTGTATTTAGCCTCCTCTAATCAAGTTATAGTAACTTCATGCTTCCAGGGAGCTCTGTTTGAGAAGCCATACCTTAACTGGTTAGATCCTTGGGTCTGCAAGTTGCTGTACTCTAGCCATTGGTAGGGAAGGATGACGTTTAGTTTAACTCTTTTTTAGAGTAAGAGATGGTGCTCTCTCTTTCTGAGGTCCAGATGGCATTTTCAAAATATCTTTGGTACTATATATAAAAAGCTTTCATTGGGATAATTCTGGGCATATTCTCCCCTTTTTTTTTACATTGTAGTCAGCTTGCAATTTGGAAGGGCAAAGTCTAAGGGAACAGAGGTAAAGATTTACATCATTGCTAAAATTCTTGCTCACGCTCCTCCTTTCCCTTCCTTTCTTCCCCCCTCCTTTAGTGATAGCAAAGGACCTTTTCTGATTTTCTGATATTGAAAGCAAATAGGATCGGTTGTGAAGTTATCATCCTTCTTGAGGCTGTACAGTAAGTGAAGGTTACCCATTGCTATAAAAAAGGTGTATAACAAATCCCCGCCTGTGACCGACTCTGAATGGTTTCACTTCATTATTAACACAAAATCTTATTTTCCTCTCATATGCCATATAAAAGGTGCAAATCACGCATGATGCAGTCTGTAACACAAATTAATTTAATCAAATTTGGCTGCAGCCTGAACACAAACAGGAGAAAGCCTGTTCTCAAAGGAAACTCTTCACAAACTTGTCATTCTTCCTGACAGTTCTGACTGACAGATGGTAATTGTGTTCAAGTCCATGTTGTGTTTAAGACTGCCATGGTGTTCTGTTGCTTTGTGGTTCTTTGGTTGGTTGGGGGTATTGTTTTGTGTTGTCTGTTAGATCCCATGTAGACATTGCTGCTTCAGAGGAATAAATTTATCTCAGCAAAGATAAAATTACTGTACTTTTTTGGGTTGTGTCCTTTTCTTCTTCCATCAATTTATTTTTTTCAGTTATTGAGAGCAAGCGCATATGTCTGAAATAATTATAGAATTAAATACTTAATTTAATATTATCCTTTGATTTTCCTACTACATATGAGAATACAGTTAAAGGAAGAGACTTCAGCTTTGTTTTATTTTTCACAGATAGTTGGAAGTGCTGAGGGGGAAGAACCATTAATCCTGAAATTCTGGTGAACTTCAGGTCTGATCTTTAATGGAGCAGCAAGCTTTGTTGCTGAAGCCATTAGCTAAGCTTTTCCTCTGATTGGGGTAGAATGCCATCACCATCAGAAAGCTGCATGTGGAATTGTTTCTCTTCTGCATTCGGGAAAGAAAACAATTACTTGACTTGGTAGCTGAAAGGAGGAAAGGGAGGAGGATATATATATATATATATATGTAGGTTCTTGCTTCAGCTCTTCACAGCGGCAGTGAGCAGTTTGTTTTGTATTTCCATGTGCACAAATGAGTGGACTTGAGTGCATCATATCTGAAGACAGATTAATTAAATTCTTTGGTTATCTTGCAGAAGAGGAAGAATTATCGTTCGGTGATGGTTATTATTGCTCTGTGTAATTTTGAGTTCAAAGCTCGCTTTAAGAACTTGTTCTGCACAAGTCCTCAGGTTAGGCCTTCAGTACAAAGGACAAATCTGTTGTGCACTGTTTTCTTATCAGTGAGATATATATGCAATGTAGGATATTGCAGCAGTGTACTGTGCTGCATAATCTGCATTGTATACATTTTGTATGTATCTATAAGACCAAAAAACTTTAAAATGAGAACTAAAATTTACAATCAGATGTCAGTGCCCCATTACTCTAGTGGAGGTGGAAGTTTTGAATGTTGTACTCCCAGACTGCTCTTATGAAGGATGAGATCTAACTTAAAGTGCAGTTTTCCTAATCTGCCTTAACAATGGAATGTAAGGGCAACTTGAGAAAAGAAAGAAGCCCAAAAAGTGAGCTGTGACCTTGCAGATTATTAGTGTCTCCAGAGTGGGAGGTCGAAGTGGCATAGTCTTAAATAATCTTAAGAATATATTTTCAATAAAACCTGATCTCTCCTTAGGCAGACATATTTCTTCAGAGTGGGATTCAGTTCTCTCATCCAAAAGCTTAACACCTATCATTCCCCAGAGTTTGGACTCTCCTGCTTTCCTTGGCTTTCATGAAAGAGGATTTAGTTCACTAGCTCTGACTGGAATTTATTGCTACATGGCTGAAAGTAGTTTGTCTAGAGGTTGCACAGAGCTTTGTACGCAAAAGTGGAGCCCATCCTTTCTGGACAGCAGCATGGAAAGGCTGCATGTAGTGGGGAGGGACCACGATGTGGCCAGTTTCCTGGTAGGCTGGATTTCCTGTGCACATTGCTCCCCTGGGAATATTGGATGTGCAGTGTGGAGTACCTGCACGCACATCAGCACTGGCTGAGATTAGGCTGTGGGTAGGTATCACAATTTATGCAGCCTGCTTTTTGACTGCCCTTTTTCTTTGAGGCTGCTCAGACTTAGGAGATGGTAACCTTGTTTTTGGCCTCATTCTCTCTGGGTGAGGAAGGTGAGTGCTGTAGCCTCATTCCACCACACAGCATGAAAAGAACATGTCCTGCTGTGCTGATCTTGCCTCTTCTTGGGAGGGTACTGCTTTGGAGGTAGGGAAATTGTCTTGGCTGTTTGTGCTTGGGGGTGTTGTTGGTGAAGGCCCCTACTCCTTGGTGGAGGATTCACTCAATTTTTTTTTTGTCTGTGACAACTACAGTTTAATTAAGCAAAATTAATTGAAGGCTATCTCTGTATCAAATAGTGTTTTTCTGCAACTCTTCAGGTGCTCAAGTGAATGTGAAGGTGAGACTGTTTTACCAATATTGTAGTTACATACTAGTTTGCAGATAGAGCAATATGGAGTGTTAAATAGAAATTTTAATTTGCTGCCGCTGTTGTAGGACTCCACTGTGTTTATCCCTGGATGCTAATTAAGATTGTGTGTTTCACAGAATAAGCTTGCTTATTCTTTCTGAGTAAGGACAGTTACTGGTGTCTTAATTTCCTTTGGGTTCTATGAAATTGATTTCTTAGATAAGAAGTACCTTCCTTTGCAGGAGTTTTTGCAGCTGTTCATGTGAAAAGTTCTGTCAGGGCTTCTAGTGGCAGATTTCTTGCTACCTGATATGGTAACAAGTATGGATTCCTTTGGCACCAGCTGTGTCCTTGTTATGACACCCTTTCAAACTGCAACCAGTGGTGCAAAAGGGACATGAAATCTGCCAGCACAGGGTCCCTTTGCCTTAGAACTTGACAGAGGGCATTAGGGCTGCGCTGCCTGGATTCCTTCTGATGAATGGTAACACAGGTCATGTATTTGAGCTGGGGCTGCAACACGTGCAGTGCATCCAGCTGTAAGAGCAAAGACAAGATTGTCGGAGACTTAAATCTCTAGAGTGTTTGCATCATAGCAGCAGCACCCAACAACCCAGGGCAAGGAAAGTATAGAAATAGCTCAAAGCTATCCTACTAACCTCCTGGCTATGACTTCTACCATGACTCTTTCATGGAATGAAAATACTGGGACATAGGATAAACTTGTTAACTTTTCAAAACTGTAGAGTAGGAGGACTTCATTTTGTACAGAAAAGTTTGTACTCAGTTACAAAACTGGTGTTGAAGTCTCACTGTTCAGAGGGGAACCAGCCTACTAATCACCAAACCTCCTAATGCTCTTTGTGGATGTTCTATCACTGAGAATTTTGAAGTAATTTGCTCAGCTTGTTTCATTATTCTTTTATCGTGGCTTCTTGGTTTTGGTGGGGTTTTTTTTGTTGTTGTTGTTTGTTTGGTGGGTTTTTTGTGTGTCTCTTTCTTGTTGTTTTGTTGTGTTTTTTGTTGTTGTTTTTCTTAATCTGTGCAACAAAGCGCAGAGAAAATGAGTCCAGAAATAAATGTAATGTTGACTCAGTGATCAGACTACAGAGGCATATTTGTTTAAATTCCCTTTTGTAATTGTAATTGGTTCTTGTGTGGGCCACAGATCTTTCTCTCTGTAGTTACAGTAGCTAGGTTCAGATGGTACAGTAAGTACTTGTTAACTTCCTACTGATCTTGTCATCTAAGATTTTTTTTTTTTACTCTTTTAAATGGAGGCAGGAAGGGGGGGGGGAAAAGGGGTGATTTTTTTTTCATAATACACTGTGAGTATAATAGTGGTAATTTAAATACTGTATTCAAAAATTTATGTTCTCATTGGTGTTTTGTGAAAGAAATGAGTAACAATCACGTTTCTAGGTTTATTATTTCTGAGTGGTCTGTCAAGTCTGAACCTGGGATTTCTATGTATCTTCATTGCTATGGCTATTTCTTGTGCACAAACCCAAGTGAATTCTAGCATATAGAAATTACTTAAAGTATTTAAAGCCAGTTTTCACATTAGTGTAACTGACAGGTTTCTTAAGCTTGCTAGTCATGGAGGAGGAGTTCTGCATTCCAGTGTAAGGATGAATTCAGCTGGTAGGGCTTTTAGTATTTACTGAAGTTAATGTTCACAGACAATTTCTACTGGTCTCTAGATATGAATTTCACTGTAGCATTAATGCTGCTTTTACAGTACAGCTTTGTCTGTGGTTTTCTTTGTTCTAGTGTATTTTTAATATTGCTAGAACACTTTCTCATGGTAAGTCATCAAAAAGCACCTTATAAGAGTAGATGAGATGTGCTTTTGTATGTATGAACAAGATTGATATGAACACACTTGATTTAAGGCCTTTATGATTTTGACGTTGTAGTAGCAAGGATGATGTTTTACCAAATTTTTACGTTTCAGTTGTTAGTTAAATCCATATAGCAGTCCATATAAGTCACTAGTAGATACTCCACTCTGGATGGGTCTCTGTTGCAGGCTTGACAATATATGCCATTTTAGTTGGAACAGATGGTTTGACAGGCTCTTGCCCAGTTCTTTATTTGTTTATCCCTTTGCTCATGCTCTCAGTTGCTCCCTTTCTCGAAGTTATTACTTAGGCTAGTAAGACACTTAGTGCAATCCTCTCAAAAACTGAGAGCCCAGCAAACTGGTAGTACCTCTCAGTGTAATTGTGTTCCCTGAGGCTGGGCTCACGCCGTGTGAAATTGAGGAACATGCGCTTGGTCTAGCAAATACTGATATTTTATCCAAGGATGTGTTCAGATGAGCTAGACTGAGACAGGCTAATATGCTCTGAAAGCAATGTGGAGGTAGTTTTGAACAACTGTAGCATAAGTACACCTTTCTGGAATTCTTGCAACCAAGAAACTGTAAATTACATCTTATTACTGCTGTATTGTATATAAATACAGATCATTCCTAGTAAGCATGCAGAATATTAGGACATTTGCCTAACAAATGTTTTGTCAGTGCCTAATGGTATATTTTTCTTCATTGATCTTGACAGCCATAAAATGCAAACTGGAATGCGACTGTAAGTCTGTGGAGCCATCCCTAAGCTGGTCAGCCTCAGATGCTGCTGGATGGGTGGAGACATTCCAAGCTCCTTTACTTTCCTATATGCATTCCTGAAATGACAGTCAGTGGAAAGCGTGGTGTAAGAGTAGCAGCATTCCTCAGCTGTTTCCTTTTTAGTAATTTCAAGTCTGTAAGATAGAATTGGAGAAGGCAAAAGGTGATCATGATATTTGGTGGGGGGGAGCATTGTTGAAATTTTTTTTTTTTTTTTTAATGCATTGTGTTGACAGGAGCTGGTACCCAGCTCTTGTGTTTCAGTTATTGAGCTCACCGAATCAGCCACCGTGCTTATCCTGGAAACACTGAATCTGCCAGCTCACTGGCAAAACCAAAATTAGAGCAATATTATGAAGTCTTTGAACAAGACTGTTCCCCATTTATGCCTGCCTGAGTGGTGTTAGCACTTACCCCATTAACAATATATTTGTTAGGCTAATGGCATCTAAAGTTCTGTTAAGCAGAGTGAAGTGTGGAGTTGGCTTTAAGAAGAGGGTGAAGCCCCTGAGAATCAAAATTTGGCCTCATTTTGGCCCTACGCACAGAAGTAGGTTTATCTTGAAAGCAAATAAATAGTTCCTGTACTACTGTAGTTTCTCAGTGCTTAAATTTGATCTATGACTAGCACATGATCATTGATTCTGATACTAAATTATCTGTAAGCTATGCTTGTTAGAAATGGTTCTAGCCCTAAAACATTCAAAAGGGCCACATCTCACTGATACTTTTTAAAATTATTTTTAGTTCAGTCTGAAATAGGCTTTGATTGATTTTCCCATGTTACGATTGTAGTTCAGGGTCTTGAGTTGGAGCTATGACAGCTTGCTTTAATATGTGATCAGTTAGCCAGCCAGTGGTGATTATTGTACAAGTTACAGTTCTGGCATGATTATTTAGTTTTGGAATTTGTTTTACCACCCTGACTGTGAAGAGTAACCGGAGTCTTGTATGTGTGTACATATATATGTATGTATGTATATATATACACACACATACTTCGTGAGTGTTTGAGGTTTCTTGTACATCAGGGAATTACTTGCAGGTGTTAGCTTTTTGTTCTGGATCCAATATATCTCTATCTTTTGGTGGTTTTTTTTCAACTTCCTAGGGTTTTTTTGTTTTGGAGTTTTTTTTTTTGGTTGTTTGTTTTGCTTTTTCACAGAAGGACTGAGATGAGTGTTAACATGAAACCTGTATGTTAACAAATTCTAACAAGTCTCCAAACTTGTAGAATGAACTTACCTTACTTGTTTTCTTAAAATTTCACACTTGGAGCAAGTATTTGTCTAAGGCACAATGACAATATCTTCATTTGGTAACCAAGGTGAACACATCTGACAAGCATGTACACTGTATGTGTGTGGTCAGTGCTGCCTTCTAAAACAATTAACTTAGATGAAGCTTTCACTGAGGAGCTGCATTCCTCTGTCAAAGCCAGGATCCTTGTGGGCCCCTTTTGAAGCTGGAATACCATCTCAGACTTATGGCTTTGGAACTTTCAGCTTACAGATATCCTGAAATTTGCTTTTCTGTTTTTGACTGAAAACCTATGCTTTTCTTACTGAAGTGGAAAAGTTGCTATTTTTAGGCTGCAAAATATGCTGTCCCAAGTTTTAACAAAAGTGTTGTTGCTTGCAATGTGTTTGCAAATAGATGCAATATACTTGAAAAAGTAGGCTTAATTAACTGAATAGTTTTATTGAAATAAGATGGTTTTGCAAAAGTGTGCCTCCCCATCCCAGAGATGAAACAATCTGAAACTACTTGTATTATTTCCTCAATCAGTGTGAATTATGAGTTCTAATTCTGTATTCTAGAAAATATAAGTAACCATGCTTATTGCTGTTGCAACATCAAGTTTTTTTAATTTATATTTTTATGAAAAGACAGTGCTCTTAAACTTGTTTTGCTAATGTGTTATTTGGAAATGTTTTTAAGCATGGTGCTTTAGGTGCTGAACAAAGACTGAAAATTGGGGTGCTAACATTGTGTCTGTGGGCCAAATGCAGACTCCTGAAACCTAATAATCTCATTTCTATCCAATCATATGAAAGAATGTCCTTAGAAAGCTTGCCAAACTTCACAATTTCCTACCACTTTTATTTTATTCATCTACTGTAGCAAATTGAATTATTTTAGGTCCTGTTTTTTTTATGAGGAGCCTACACTTCATCTCCTCAGTAGAAAATAAATGTTTAGTGCCTACCTCTGAAAGAAGAATTTTTGTGTAATGTCAGTTTCTTGGTCTCTGAGTATAACAGAGCAGAGGGGGTGAATTGTGCATAGCACTGGGGACTGTCAGTGGGTTTTTGTTTATGAACCTCTCTGGACATGGCTTTCTGGTCTTGTCTACTTCCTTGCACAAGTGCTTGGCACTTGTCTCTCTGTAACTGTGTTTGTATGTGTTTGACAGTGATAGTGAATGCTAATGCTTGTATGTCACAGTGCTTATCAGGTATTTGTTTACTCAGGAGGAAAAACAGCTTTCCTACATCTCTGCAGAGGAGTAACTTAACAGGTCTAGTGTCTCTTGTACTTAACACTTCTAATAGACTTATTAAACATTGAAGGTGGGCTTTGACTGGATCTATCAAATACGACTCCTAAGAAAGCTTGTGAAGATACTGTAGAAGTAGCTGTAGGTAAATACAGCAATGGTGATTTAAAAACTACAATTTTTAAGGAAAATAGGGAACAACTTGGTGGGAATGACAGAAGATGCATTATATGTTTTGTAAGGTGTTTTACCAGTTACCCATGTGGGATCTGGGGGTGAGAGAGCTCTTTCTCAATTGTTTTCTCAGCAATTGAGGAGATTGCTGTACTCTGTAATAGTAAAATACGTGTCAATTTTAATTATAGCAAATAGCATTTGCAAGCTGAAGTAGCTGTTAAGATGTGACTGCTGGAGATAAGCACTACTAGAAGTTTTTGCTCCAGGAAGCCTAAATGTACACAATTGTGTATTTGTGAGAATAGACACTGTGCCTGTGAACAAAGTGTCACAGGTTCCTGGAGCCTCATCATTAGTAGGTTCTATGGCACAAGGAACATGGAAATAGGACTTCTCTGGATGTGCATGGAGCATTTCCCAAGGCAAGATCAATAGCTTCAGTTTGATTTACAAGCATTTTACAAAAGCCTGGAAAGCCTACTTAAACAAAACGTGTGATTATTAAGATGGTGGATTTCAAAAGCTGTTGCTGCAGTTATGGTTTGGCATCCTTTTTTAGAATAAGACACCTGCCATGTCAAGTGCCTGTGCTGGATTAAACCATAAAACCAAGAAAGCTGGCATAGAAAAGCTTGCATGATAGTAGTCCTATTAAAAATACTTTTCCCTTTAAATTTGCTTTTAGGATTTTTGTGTTGGTTTTCTTGTGTAGGGGGGGTGGGGTATTTTTGTTTCCAAAACACAGCATATAAATAAAAGCATCACTAGAAGTTGAAGACAGGCGAACTGTGGGGATTCGAATAAAAGATCAAATAGCACTTAAAAGTAATTTTCTATTAAGAAACCTTGGCATCAGAACCAGATCTTCTTCACTGACATCACTTATCAACTACACAGAAACAACTGAAGTGTTTGCCTTAAGAGCTGATGTGTAATTTCCCCCTTTTGGGAGATCTTCCAAAGGCTTTGTGTCTCAATAGCTGCTTACCTGCTCATATTGTAACAAGTGCTTTGTCTTTTGAAGGCAAACTATCATGACAGCAGTTGAAAGACTTTGTTCTTTAATTTCTTGTAGAATTTTGAGCCCTTTTAATTTCTCCTCTGCAATTATCTAATTTTATTTTATATTGCCAAGTGAAATGACTTAAATATGGGAGAATTTTCTTAGTGCTTTTTTCCCCTGTTCATTTTGCTTTGTTGTGTTTCGATGCTGATAATGTATTTGATAACATGCTTTGAATTCTGTAATACTTGAAGAGTGCTTATGCAGAATTTAAACAACAGCCTAAGTCAACTGATTTGGACTGCTTCATTGCAGCTTACAGAACCTTCATTTTTTAAAACAAAAATGGTTTAAAATCTGGCTTCAGCTGTTCTGCAGTTGAGCTCATGATAGGCTGTAAAGCTGAGTAGTGCCACTTAACTAGGAGTGACATCACTAACTTTTTATCAATACACTTCTGTAGGGATCTTTTGGTAGCTGTGATTCATGAGACCTGTATTACACCATGCAGTTGCTTAAGTTTTTCTTTTTATGTTCTGTGACCTTAGATGAAGGTGGGCATCGGGAAACATACAGTAAAAAATAATCTGATCCTAAAATAGAACAGCAACAGAGGCAGGAATTTTTTTAATCCAGGAAAATTGTCCCACTTTCTCTTCTTCTGTCCTCCTGTCTCTTTGCTCTATTCATGTAACAGAAACTGGATTTTTGGCAATCAAATCCATCTGCCTTGTAGCTTTTAGTAAATAAGCGGCACTGGTTGGTTATTGGTTCTTTTAGAGTTATAAAAGCAGTCTCCAAATTCAAGTCTTAATCTGTAGAGACCTTAGCAAGATGCTGGTGTTTATAGAAACCCAGTGTGTGCCCTACTTTGATTTCTTTCTCCAGGAAAGGTATGATGAGGGTTGGTTCCCTTAGTACTACCAGCAGCCATTGAGACACGTGATATTTACATGCCAACTTTTCCTCCTCCCTGTTGGGATACCTAAGATGACTCTCCATACCCCCAAACCCATGAGTGCACTATCGATTTCTCCCACTGGAATGTTTTAACTTTGCTTAATTCAAGGAATTAGAGAATACAAGGAATTGTTCCTGTAAAACCAAATATTGTAAGACCAATATAAACCAAAGATTTCCATATACTTTGGCTTTTGTCAGCCTCAGAGTGTAGATTGTGAAGTGCTTCTGGCATTTCCAGTGACTCTTGATTCACCAAGAATATTATGGCTCTGTCAAGGTGTTTACCTCCCTAATCCCAATGATTTCTCGTATAGCCATAGAATGGTGAGGGTTGGAAGGGGATTTAAAGATCATCTAATCCCAACCAAACTGCTGCCATGGGCAGTGACACCTCCTGCTAGATCAGGTTGGTCAAGACCTTACCAAAACTGGCTTTGAGCACTGTTAGGACTGGGTCATCCACAACCTCCCTGGGCAACCTGTTCCAGTCTCTCACCATCCTCACTGTAAAAAAATTCTTTTAATATCTATTCTAAATTTCCCCTCTTTCTATTTGTACCCCTTACTGCTGGTTCTAACGCTACAGTTCCTGACGAGAAGTCTTTCTCCAGCTTCTAAGTAGGCCTCCTCAGGTACTGAAAGATTACTGTGAGGTCTCCATGAAGCCTTTTCTTCTCTGGGTTAAATAGCCCTGATTCTCAACAGTTTCATGCCTTTACCTTGGGATCATCAGGACTGTACACATCACTCAGGTGGGGTCTCACAAGAGCAGAGGAGAGGTGAAGAATGACCTCCCTGCTCCTGCTGGCCACACCATTCCTGATCCAGGCCAGGATGGCATTGGCCTTCTTGGCCACCTGGGCACACTGCTGGCTCATGTTCAGCTGCTGTCACCAGAACCCCCAGGTCCCTTTCTGCCTGGCTGGTGTCCAGACACCCTGTCCCCAGCCTGTAGCACTGCAGGGAGTTGTTGTGGCCAAAGTACAGGACACAGCACTTGGTCTTGTTGAACCTCGTATCACTGGATTCAGCCCATGGATCCAGCCTGTCCAGGTCCTTCTGCAGAGCCCTCCTACCCTCCAGCACATCAATACACACGCCCAGCTTGGTGTCATCTGAGAATTTCCTAATGGTAGACTCAATCCCCTCATCCTGATCATCAGTAAAAACATCAAACCAGACTGGGCCCAGAGCTGATCCCTGGGGGTTGCCACCAGGGGCCATCCACCATCTGGATGCAGACCTTTCACCACCGCTCATTGGGCCCAGCCATCCAGCCAGTTCTTAACCCAGGAAAGGTTGCACTTGACTAAGCTGTGGGCTGCCAGCTTTTCCAGGAGTGTGCTGTGGGAGATGGTGTCAAAGGCTGATGAGTAGCAGAGTAATGGGGTCTTCTGGAATAACTAGGGAAAGGTAATGTGTCTGCCCCATTCTCTGCAAAGGGGCTGGAGGGAATGAGTAGCCCTTAATTTGAAAATTACACTGGGCACAGTGTCTAAACTACAAAATACATCAGGGCTGTAATATAATGGTTAAATGGACTTGTATGTCATGATAAGAGAATACTCTTCCCTTTAGTCAGCAAGGGGTGAGTTTCTGCAGTTGAGTCAGCGGTACAACTTTGCTGTCTTGGATTTGAATGTGTACTCTGAGGCTTGTTTAACATGAGACTTTTGACTTGCCATCAAGTGTATCTTTGTCTCTATCACAGGTAATGTCCAGAAAAGCAGGAATCAAAGGGAAGTGCTGCATCTCATCAAGACAGTACAAAAGGTCTGATTGAATTGGTTATGGTAAAGGCTGTAGGACTTGAAGTATTGAGGAAAGTTCACTGGAAACCTCTTGCTGAAGATACTCTAGTGGCAAGCAGCTGTGGTCAAGAAAAGTTGCATTTTTGTGACAGGAGTAGGTATTTTATAGGCATGTATTACAAGGTTATAGCAAACTCATAACAGATTTGTTCGTTTACGTATCTGTAGAAGCATTTGGAGAGTCTGATCTATCTGGTCTGTTTCACTTAAACAACTTTTCATTTCTACCCCAAGAAGTGGTAGCCTGTTTTCAAAGCAGGCTGCTGTGATGGCTATGGTCTTAAGTGGATTTACTTTTCTCACCTCTCATTTCAAGTGTAAGTTATATTTTATGGTTATTAATGCTTAACATTGAGTGGCTTTTCTTTGCAGCTATTAAGAGGTGTTTTCATGCCATATAGTTTTTTATGGACTCTTGTGATGTCCCTTGTGTTCAGGGTTGACTAGGCAGGTGTGCTCTAGACCCTTCAGATGTATAGTAGTGATGTAATTAATCTGCAATATCACCATGTCTTCATACTGTTGTTACTAGAGTTTACAGTTCCTACACTTCTACTGTATGGGTAGAACAGGTGCTTAGCTGATTGACAGTGCTCTTCAGCCATAAAACAATGAGCTAAAATTTTGACTTTAAGGCTCTAAATCCTTTATGCCATAAACTTTTGCAGCATTCTATTTGCACTTGGGAATTAAAGACAATGTCAGTAATAGTTGGGGTTTTTTTTAAGAATAATGTTCAAATTGACAAGCTTTAACTTTCAAGTCTCTACTTTAGTGTTAGTATTGGGTTTGACCTGTGATTTCAATATATGTCACATGCAATTAAGTAATTCTGAATTTTCTGTATTACCATAATTTCGTATATTTTGCCAGTAGTTGTAACAATGGGTACTCCCACTAAGCACCATAATCCTTTTTTTCCCTGAGTTCTTGCAAAGGGCTGTGGGGAAGGAGAAGAATGGATGTTCTGCATTTGCTAACTGGTAAATGTACGAGTTGCACATGCCACTGAATTTGGAGATAGGGAAATCTTTGAATGCATGAAGCCAAAATCCTGGCTTTCCATCAGTGTGATATGGGATTATTTAATTTGTAATTTCCTCCAGCATTTGAGCTAAAACTACTAGAAGTAGATATTAAGTTCTCCAGTAGCAACTGAGTCTCAGGAGTAAAGTTCAGTGCAACTTTTGCCTCAGTTGAAGTACTAGTAAACTTGCTCTGATGAACTTTGATTTTATTTGTTCATGTACTGGCACAGGCAGCTCCTTCAGCTTGTAACCAACTATGATGTGTAATCAAGTATAGCCAGATTGCTCTGACCTCCTGCAAGCTGGTCTCCTAAAATGGAAATTATTCATTTTGCAGATGGAAATTGGAGCCAAGCAGCTGTGAATTCCAGGAGACAAATACTGAGGCAAACTCATAACTTTGTTCTTCCGTTCAAAAACCAAGTGACAGTTGAGTCTTGCATTTGCCACTTGCTTTCAGTCTGTGATTTTTTTTCCAAAAAGTCAGCAACTATTTGTATGAAGGCACTGCATCCTATCCAAAGTTTTTTGTTTCTTGTTTTCAAATAAGTCTTTTCTTTGTAATTCTTACTGTCCCTAACTTCCTCTCTTAAAACAACAAACTCTTGCTGTTTCCCAGTCTTTATTTCTGTGGCTGTCATTTTAGGTTGTGTTAGGCAGGAAACCCAGGATAGGTTGACAAATGTGTACATTTTCATGCAGCGGTGATGCTCATTACCTGCAGTTGTAGAGGTTGGTGTGGAATTGCTGTGTGAAAAAGCCTTTTGAATGTAGAAGTGACAAATTATATGCTTAAAAGGATACTTCTGTGAATCTGTGGCTCAGAATTAAATGTACTGCCTAGATGAAAGATTTACTGTTTCATCCTTAGTTTCTCCTTGGAAATTGAACACAAAAACTGGGTGAAATTGCATTACTTGCTTGTGTTCTGTGCTGTTCCCAGGGGACTACTTACTCAAACTTACAAAACCATTATTTGGCTATTGTAGAAATCTTTAGTCTGTTTGAAAGCTTGCATGGGTTTTCATGAAGGCTTGCAACTAGCACTACTTCAGGTTTAGTTTTTGACAAAAATCTGACATATAGGCAGAAGCAAAGCTGGCAATATATGCAGGCAAACACCCAAACAGTTTTGCTAACATGTTCCCAAGGGTCCTACATAAACTGGAAGAAAAATTATTCAGCCTCCTTAATATGTGTTCCCGGTAGCCATACTGAAACTTTATCTTTAAAGCAAAAAGGCTTTTGTGATTGTACCCTAAGGCTAAAAAAAAAATTAAAAACAACTAATGCAATGAAAGGTGCAAAATCATAAGGATCTTTCCCAGTATCCGGATCATACTAGAAATTATTTTTGGTGGAAAGTGCTTTTTGGGTGAGCATTAAGAAGGTGAAAGACAAAACAGAGCTGTGGTTTACTAAGAATTAATGTAAAAGAGAGAAAAAACCCCAGAACACAACCAAACTGGTTGGTTCTACTGGTCCTTGAAGACAAAAAACTGCTGTTGCACTTGTAAGGTTTTACAACCTTTCTGGTTTAATTCTTAAGTGGTAGACACTGTGAGCATGGTACTACATTCTTTTATGAGGTGGGCTGTATGTAATTATGTAAAGTACCTTTAGATGATGGTTGTTGAGTGTCTGGTGGAAGGCAATACTACTTCTGCCACTGAAGTATCTGGAGGATATTTGCTTAGCCTTTGCTTACTTTTAGGTGAAATAAAACTGAGGGAGTTTTCTTCTACTTTAAAGCCTTTTTTAATCAGAGTTATGAGGCTTTTGATTTTTAGGGTCTCAGGAATTCTGACTTCCTCAAATCCTCAGCCATGGAAAGCAAGTGGATAACCAGAGATGGGATGATACACAACTATAGTTGTGTACCAAACAGTCTTCTGTTTCTTGCTGTATTCTGGTGCCTTCTATATATATTTTTTTTTATTCCCAAGGTTACCGGAAGGAATAAAATTATTTTTGCTTTGCACATCTTTTTCCTATGTGCATTTAGCCAGCAGCTTTAGAATGCTGTTTGATATTATACTGACCTTGATAGCATGTAGTGTGGTCTTTCCTGTTTCAGTAAGTCCCAGCAAGGAGTTTCTCTTCAGTTTAAATGCTTCAGTCTGCTGAACAGGGATGTCTTTGCTCAATCTATTCCTGGATCTCAGAGCTTACTTTTTTGGCAGGTAGGTAGGTGTGTGTTGTAATCTTTCCACCTATTGCAAAGTTTGTCTGGACAGATGCTGTGTGGTCTTAATTCCTGAAAAGCATGACATAGGAAGCAAAGAAATGAGTGGAGAGGAGCAATTCTAGCATACCAAGCAGAAAAGGTTTGTTACAAAAAGAGAGTAACAAGTTTTGTTATAGCAAAGCATTCTTTGTTCCACAAAGCAGAAATGTAAAATGCAGTTAACTTTAGTGCTGTGTAAGTAAGAAAATGTTTATTTAATACATGGGTTATCTTATATTACTTTCCTAGAGTTTGCTGCTATCTTGCCTTACTGTCTTTTGACTTTTTATTTTAAATGATGTAAACAGGTGACAGAGGTGCCAGGGGGCACTGGCTTGATAAGAAATGAGTTTCAACAGAAGGTATTTTGGGGTGTGGCTTTTTTTTTGAATCAAAGTATGGTTTAGATTGTCTGCTTTGACTAATGACTGTTTGAATTGGATACAGAAACAAAGATGCCTAATATAGTTCTTCAGGAGTATTTTTTTGGGAGATCAGGACTTTTTGCTAGTGTGCTTGTCTGTCTGGTTTTCTTGTTTTGTTTTTTAGGTTGGGTTTTTTTTCCCCTTTTTGGAGACACTGCTGTTTTTTTTTCCTCACTTCAGTAGCTTTTAGGCTACTGAAGCAGAAATCTCTTCCAGAAAACCTGAATTGCACTCCAGATCTTTCTGGAGATCCTGGTCCAGTGTTTAGAGCTCTTGTTACAGTAATATGGGAACTTATGTGGTAACTGCTGAACTCAATGGCTTTTATCTCATGATGGGCCTGACTTACAGACACAGAAATTCCTAATGAAACAGTGGCTTCACTTGTGCTTTGCATACTCTGAAGACATCGTTCCTGCTCTACAGAGCATCGCAGTGGAAGATGTGTATGAAGTTTGGAGAGGAAGAACACCGCCACATACGTGAAATTTGCTTGCTTGCATTTCAATGTTTGATTCATTTTGAAGAATTTTTTTTTTTAATTTATTATACCATTCTGTCAAACACAGACTGTACTTCATTTGTGTGTAACTAGTGAATTGAGGGGCACTATGGTAGTACTGGTGCGAGAAGAGGATTTTCCACGGTTCCTGGGCTGTTTGGTGTTTGCTTTGTGATGTTTTGTTTGTTTTTTAACATACCTGATTAATTTGAATTGTTGGGTAGACGTAATTATTAAGCTTCTTTAGGTTAACTTTACTCCAACCTGTAAACATTTTGCCATTTTTTTGGAAACAGGAATGCTGTCAAGTGAAATGATCTGATTTTGCAAAATGTATTTTTTTTATAATAGTGTCTTAACACATTTAATGTAATAGCTGTTGAAGAAAAGAAATGCCATCTTGCTGTTCAAAGACTTTATTTCTAATGAGAGGATCTTTCAGCAGTGTCTGATTTTTTTAATAAGTTTTCATTTATATAAAGCCAAGATCCTAAGGTAATAAATTGAAACAACACGGTTACTTCTTGCGTATGAGATGGTATAAGTTTTTACCTGGTGATAAAAAGATCTGAAAGTAGAGTCTGTAAAACCCATCCAAAAGATGATAAAACTCTTGCTATCTGTTACTTGGGGGCAAAGAAGGAACGGGTTAAATTTTGTATATTGATATTAAAGTATTCTAAAGATTTTACTTAAAGTAGGTGGGCTGGAGCTCTTGCTTCAAACTCATTTTAATTGTTAATTACAGCAAACTTTATCTTGCTTTAACTATAGTTCTGTAGTTGCAATGTTCTGAACATGCTTAGACTTAAAGCATCCAATAAAAACAAAGTAGCTTGCTTGCAGTAATGGAAAAAATGACTCAGTCCAAGTTGAGAACAGAAATTAGCTAAAAGGCAAACAGTAATTCTTAAAACAGAAGCTAAGTTTAAGCGCTTCATAAACGAGGTTGAAGATCATTCTGTATTTCTGGTTTTCCAGTTACACGAGTGCTTCAGTCGTAGTGTTCATGTGTCATTTTTAGTAAAATTTCCCAGTTTTGCCAGATAGATTTCATACTTTGGTGTGCTATGACTTGTCTACTACCACCTTAGTTCAGGAACCATAAGACAACACAGTACAGTCAGCTGAGATTAAAGTACAGTTTAACTGAGGAAACTCATGCTGCACACTTACAAATGACACCTGAAGGGTAAGGGTGGTGCCTCTTTGCTTGTCTTCTGTCTATAGCTGAGTGCTTCTTTGGAGTCACAAGGAGGTTGCTGGTGACACAAGGAGCTGTCAGCTCTTCAGCTTCTCTGGTACCTAGTCTGCATGCCAGAGTTCTGAGATGTAGATCAATTTTCAAATGAAAGAAATAAGCCATTTCCTTATGAGCAAGACAAATCATGTATTGCAGTTCCACATTTAACCTTCATTTAGACCTCGTATCTTTAGTTCAAGACCTTAAGTACAGGGTAATTTTGAATATTAAGCATTAATAGGGAGGATTGCTGTAATTAGGGAGTCATTACCTCACAGTTGAATGAGACTAGCTCATAGATGTCTCATAAAGAATGATATTAATCAAATCAACAATAAGGTGCTTCTTTCCCTGGATTCTTGTTTAATTCAAGCTGTTCTAACTATACCCTTGTCCAAGCTAAAACTAGGAAATAGAGTATTCTTTCTAAAGTACATAGTCATGTTCTGCAGTGTTATATTCTTGCTAACCTGTTAGACATGTAGCAGGTTTCTACCAAAACAATACTTGGAACTTGTGTTGTAATGCCCATTGCAAGTGGGTAGACATTTATTTTATAGATACTTCTTTTGTTACCTTGCTGCTCTCTATGCTTATAAATAACATGGCAGGAATTAACTCCTGATTTTATGACATGCAAAAATGAGCTCCAAATTACAGAAAACTGGCTTTATCATCAGGTTTTTGAAGAGGAAATTAAAATTAAACACAGAATCACTTTTTTTTTTCAAGGTGATGATTCTCAGTTTTACACTTTTTACCTTCCACAATCCAATATTTGATGTTGGCTCCTGCGTGAATGCTGTCCTCCACTATGCAGATGGCTTAAGGAATGAGCATGTGTAGATGTCTTCCCTAGATAGCATTAGCTTTCCAAATAAGAATAGGGAAGTTCTGGAGCAAAGGGCTTTGGTGTAGCTTTATAGGCACCGATCACATTTCAGTCCAACAGTTTTCTGATCTCATTGTTAGACTCCACAAACATCTGAACACAGCAATTTAAAGCATGGGGGAAATGAACAGTGAGCCCTAACACCAATTCATGTTACACTTGATAACTTCTTCACCAGCTATTGTTGATCACTTTTAAGAATATTATTAATCAATGCCTGACACCTTAATCTGAAAACCTCAATTTTCAATGCATGTGTAAGAAACAATAAGTAATTTCTTTCCAAGTCATAATATGGCTCTACTCTAGACAGTAGTGAGCAAGATTCAAGAACAGCATCTTGCTTCTACTCCTGGAAACAGTTATACTTCTGTAAATACCACAACGTCAGCAGAATTATCTGTAATTCCTGCAGATTTGCAGCCAAACTTCACAGCCCTTGGTATACTTGTAGCATTCTTTTTCAGTGCTCAAGTTTAAAATGCTATCTTCTAGATCCTCCAGAACTATAGCTGTAACTTTAACACATCTTTTTAGTTCTCTATAACAATAAACAACTCATATCCAAGCACAGGGTTTGCATCTGTTTTAGTTAAATTAGTTGCTTAGTAAAAGGAACTACCTATGGTAATACCTAAACCTGCTTTACAGCAGTGCTTATCAAATTACCTTTTCTGGTCTGTTAGATAATTATATGCTCTGCTTTTGGAATAGTGTGGTTAAATGCAAATCCTAGAGCAGCAAGATGGTGTGTGTCACCATTGTTTTTTGCTTGCTATCTTCATGTGGGACAGCTCAGTTCAGTTTTACTCAGCTTGGTTAATGACCTTATCCATTCATAAATGTGTGGGTGTCCTGTTCCTTTTCATTAAGGCTGTGGGAATTGATTCTCATAACCATCTTAAACCTTCTTCTTCTGAAACTCAACATGTACATTGATTTTAGTGCAAATATGGACATATTTTACTGATGAGTATATTCAAAAAGTGATGTTGTATGAAGATACAGAGATCAGCCATGAAGTTACTGGAAGTTTCTTGACCAGAATCTGTCTTGGTTTGGATTCAAGTGGTTTGGATTCAAGTAGTCTGGATCTGAGCTTCTCCTTCTTCAATCTGAGCCCAGAAAGTTAGTGTTGCATCCTGCTACATATCTTTTCTTCACAACTGTCCTCTGCAGTTGAGATGCAGTTTTGTGACTAAAATGAGGATGAGCACTACCCCAACATGTGTTCAAGGTCAGCTGTTTGTAGGGTTTCAAAGAATGCTTTACCTTTGTGATCTAACTAGGCTTAAAACTTCAAAATCACATATTACAACGTTTGAGTTTCTCCTCACCTGAATTTTCATTCTTTTCCTAAATAATCATAAAGACTGGTGGGCTGAATTTTGTTGGTAGTCAGTTACCATCTCTTCTCACTATTCCTGGGCAGCCGGAGTGGAATGAGCAAAGGGAAGATATGAACTGATTCTAAAATGTTTAGCTAGTGACAGCTAGTGACAGGATAGGAAGGCCCAGAGTGACTGCGCAGCATCAACTCCCGTTTATGTAGGGCCCCGCATCTTGTGCACTGCAGCTTAAGATGTTTAATTGCAAAGTATGTGACTGTTTTATCAACCTGTTCTGTCTCAAACATTAGTGATTTCCATGGGAAGAGAGTAAACTATAGCCCAGACTAACTTGGAAAGGCAAAAGCTCACCTGCCATCTCCTTTCCTTCTCCCTCTTATTCACTAGCATTTTACAGAGCAGTGCTTCTGATATTCATGTTTGCAGCCTGCTACAGTTGTGTCATCTTTTGCCTAACCTAATTCAGTCTTAATGAATAAGTCCTCAGGAGAGAAGTAGTAGGTATTTTCTGAAATACTCCTAAAGCCAGTGGTGTTAATGGTATATTGACTGCTTCAGTTTTACTCTGTGTTATATTTAGTACGGGACTGATAGGGAGTGACTTTGAATCTAGAAGTGTATCAATATAGTCCTTTCAAACAGAAGTTCAGAATCCCAGCTGAGGCATCCCACAGTGGCAATCTCTGTCCTTAAAGATTTCTTCTAAGGAGAGCCCATATATGTGGCTTTTTGAGTCTATGACCTTGTAAAATGTGCTTTTAGAAAGTTGATACCCTGCAGAGCAAAAATATAGTTGTAGCTACTCTAAAGTTACCTGAAGTAGGTTGGTATAATGGTACATTTTTTCTGAACTAAGAATGCATTTACTTTAGGTAGGGGTATAGATACTGTAAACTATGCTGCTGTTGTTATTATAGACTAAATGCCTACTTAAGCATTACAAGTAGGCAGTTCCTGTGCATTCCCATGCCCTCTTGACAGCTCCTGTACATTCCCATGCGCATTCACTCTTGTGTAGGGAAGTTTAATTTGTTCAGTCGGCAAGTCACGTGGTAGATGAGCATGCATTTGGAGTGCAGTAAATTCTAAAATACTGATAGAAGAACTACTTGAGCAGTCCATTAAATTGCAACTTAGGTCCACCCGGTGATGTGATCTTGAGAACTAGTCTCTCCTCTGTGGATAAAATGTTTTTAATTTGGGGGATTGTTAGCCAAATGAATTCCAAACTTGAGTAGAGATGGCTCCTGAGTCACAGTCTGGCATATAGGTTTCAAATGTGTTTAGCCTCAGGGTCAAATTTAAGATCAGACTAAAGTTTCATCTTTNTGGTCACATATGTACTCAGTTTCTGTAATAAAATTAGTTCTGGGTCCTGTTTGGCCACACACTGCTTAGTTTCTCTACTTTGTTTTTGTTAGTGTCTTTGTTAGATGGAGTATATTTGTTGAGGTGCAAAAGGGCAGCTAGGTCTCCCAGCAGCTGACATTTACTGGAAGAAGTAGTTCTGTTCAGATTGTCTTAATCTACAAACACTTTTTTTGTTGTTCTTAGGAGTCAATAGACTATGTGTTGATTGAAGAATTACATTCTAGATCTACCTAAAGTAGGTGCAAAATGTCCTACTTAATTCAACAGATTTGGTAATCTGGTGTACAGAATACTGTGAGGTTTGGATATCTATTTGAAGAGGAAACCCAGTATTGAATAAACTGTGCATTGTATTGGCAAAATTGACCTTTCATAAAGGTCAGTTGTGAAATTCTGATCTAAAAAGATTAGTGCAAGTATTAAGGGGAGGTAGTATATAAAAAGTATGGCAGAGTTCTCTAGAAATTTTGATACTGTGTTAGAAGTGTTGTTTCCTAATGTTTAAGTGCTTGATTCCTTTTGAAAAATAAACCCTAGAGCTAAGAAGATACTGTTGCCACGCTGGCACATACCTCTAACTGCAGCTTTTTGTATTCCTGTATTTTTTTATCTGTCTAATCCTGAAGTTCATGCTCGTTTCTTTCCAGACTGATGTTTCCTTCCATTGACTTGAAAGGTCCCTTGCCCTTGTCAAATGGAAGCCCTGCAGTCCTCTCTGTTTTACACCCCCATCTGTTCAAGAATGTTGCTTTCTTCAGTTCTCCCTGTCCTTTCTCTGTAGACTGTGTATTACCATCTCCTTATAAGCACTTGCTCGTTAGAGTTATTCTTGCTGGAATCTAGGCTACAAATAATCTTTCCATGCAGCAAGTTGCTGCCTCTGATAAATGCAGACTGCAGCCAGTGGCTGGCAGGGAGATTCATTTGCTGTCAGACTCCTGAATTAGGCTTTTCTGGTGCTTTTCATTTTCACCAAAATCAAGTATGTTGTGTTTATGAATTCTGCCTGCAGTTTTGAAATTGATCTGGTCTTAATATTATGTAAAGAAATGCATTCAGTTGAACATTACGCTGTAGTTTCTTCTGGAAGGCTACTTACTGGAGTTCAGTTAAGGCAAAAGTAATGCTATAAGTGTAGGATTTAATTCTGAAGTGTCTTAAAAGTGTGCTGGAAATATTCATCTTAACTGTGATATATAAACTAAATAGGCTACATGGACAGATTTGTGTAAGCATTTTCCATGGGAATCCCAGTGCCTTATATGGTCAACTTGCTTTGTAGTGTTCCAGTGAAATGAAGGCAGCCATCCAACAACAGGGAAAAAAAAACAGCCCAGCTGTCTTTAGCTTTGTCTGTAATACCCTCTTTCTTGGCCTCCTTCAGTAGCACAGTAGCTAATTATTAAAACTGAGAATGTGGCAAGAGCCTGTGTAGCTAGTAGAAGAAATTTCTTTTGTGGCAATGACTTTATACTAAGGATTTAATTAATTTAATGAAGGGTAGTAGCATATTGATAACGCTACTTTATTACATAATGCACTTTTGCTATCATGTAAGCTGTTCTGCTTCTACCCAAGCTTGTAAACTGGTCATAATTCCAGTAGCTGTTACAGGCAGAACAGAGTAGAGGGGGAGAATCCCCTCCCTTGGCCTGCTGGCCGTGCTCCTTTTGTTGCAGCCCAGGGTTGGCTTTCTGGGCTGTAATCACATGGCTCATGCTGGGTTTTACCAACCATCACTGCATGTCCTCCTCAGGGCTGCTCTCAGTCACTTCTTTGCCCACTGCTGTGGGTGTGCCTGGGATTGCTGTGACCCAGGTGTAGGACTTTGTAACACTTTGTCTTGTTGAGCTTCATGGGGTGTGCATTAGTCCATCTCTCAAGTGTGTCCAGGTCTCCTGGTGGCATCACTGCACACGTCGTGCTCAGGGTGTGCTTGGTCCCACTGTGAGTGTTGCCAACAGAGATGTTGAGCAGTATCTGCCCCAGCTCCTGAGGGACTTGTCACTGGTCTCCATGTGGACAATTGGGGCATTGACCACAACTCTTACATGCAGGCATTCAGTCATTTCTTTATCCACCAAGTGATCCATTAATCAAATCCATGTCTTTCCAGTTTGCAGGGAAGGATATCATGCGGGACGGTGTCAAACAACTTGCATAAGTCCAGGTAGATCGTGTCAGTTGCTCTGCCCCATCTACCAATGCTGTAGCCCCATCGGACGCTAAGAGTTAAATAAGCGCCTTTGGAGGCTTGCATATTCAGGGATTGCTTCAGAGAGATCTGGTTCAGGTTCCTCTGGAAAGAGCATCTGGGTATAGTAGCTCCAGTGAGGTAAACTACCCTGTACTTACTCTCAAATAGTAGGATGCACAGAAGCTTTACTGTAATTCTCTGTGGTAATTTATGTACCAATACTTTAAAAAACCCTCCTGAATTAGAGACTAGATTGTTTCACTTAGTCATATCTCTTTATTCAGATAAGCAGAATCCTGACGGATGCAGGAACGTCATTACCTTTACTTGTAGTCCTAATAAAGAAAACACAGCATATTTTCTATTGCAGAAAAAAAAAATGCACTTCATCACTTACCTACTGTGATGAGAGAAGTATCAGTAAAAATACTGTAGTATTAATTTAAGAGGGTTTTTTCCTCTATATAGCTGTCTGAGGCCTTTAGCATTCTTTCAGTTAATCATACGGCTCCAGTGCCTCATTCGTAGTGCCTGAAAAGGAGAGGCCAGTCTATTGAGACCAGTGATAAGTCATCCTTGCTTCTGTTGATACAGAGCATTCCAATCAGTTCTCAGAAAAGCAGCTTTTGTTTCTTTATGTCTTTTAGTTGCAGCTTCTACTAGCTTCATGTAATGACTTGAACTCACTGTCTTAGCATAAATGGTGAACAGATTTCTCTTATTAATGATTTTTTGTCTTGTATTATATGGTTATCAGTGTAATTTTGTTCTAGGTTGCAGAGTTCTGCCTATTGAGATCTTTTTCTGGGAGATAGTCCATCCCTTTGACCAAGACTCTGGATCTCTACAAAGTCTTTTCTCTTACTGTTTTCAGTTATGAAGTTGTAAAGGATGGAATTCTAATACGAAATCAGATTTGCAGAAGCAAAATCTCCTTGGATGATCTATATATTCACATTCTAGCATTTTGAAGTGAGATGATTTTTCAGAAGAAAACCTTTTTTCAAATATTTTCAGATTTAGCAGCAGAGTGCTTCAGGGAAAAGCTGATACCCAAAAGAACATACCAAGACCTAAAAAGCCCTACAGTATCATACAGTGATATATCTGTGTTAATTTTGATTATGATAATTCAGTACAGAGAAGCTGTACAGATGTCAGATGTGCTGTGGACTTGTACAATTCATTTAGACTTAGGCTGGTACTATCCGTGCTGTGACCTCTTTGCCTCCACTGGCACAGAGGAGGAAGCTGTGAGATGCAGAAATAGAGTAGGGATGTAGGAGTGAGTCAGAAGAGTGTAGGCAAAAGCAAGCTGTCAGATGTGGGCTGGCTGTCAGGATGAAACTGAGAGTTAGGAAAATTAAGTGATAGTGTGGAAAAGAAAGACTGATATTGGGAATACTGAAATAATGGAACACAGTTGTTGGTATGTTAGATATGAGGTAATTAACCTGAAATCTCTACTTGGATTTAACATGCATTAACCTTTTAATACCCTATTATGTCATCATACCTAGATTATAGGGCCTCGTAGAGGATTTGCTCTTGGGATACTTCAGGACATCTGATAAAAGATGCTGGTGCTCATTGGACTTTTGCTTTATCAGTGAAGGGGAAGAACATGGTGTATGGGGTAAGAGACTGCAGGGAAATCTGTATATGCTTGTGATTTTAAGTGTAATGAAAGTAAGCTATCCTTTAGCCGTATGAAGTAATGGATATCCTGAGACCTCAGTTCCATGGTATTTCAAATTGTATGGTTAAGTCAGGGAAGATGGCTTATGATAACCTTTTTGTTTGTTTTTGTTTGTTGCGTTTATGATCTGTAAAGCAATAACTTTTGGGGTGGAGGTTTTATAAATCCTGCTTATGTACCTAAATGGTTGTCAAGTGGCAAGTAAGAGCACATGAGAGAGTGAGTTCTATTTGGAACAAGATTTAAGTAGTACAGGCTGAACACTGAACTGTAAAGAAAAATCCATAATTTTGAATAGCCACACGTGGAAATACTGATAACCTCACAGATTGAACAAAAAAAGTTCCTTTAGCTGCAGGGAAGTAGAGATCGTGCAGGACTGTACACAGGTCATACGTTTCTGGGGCCAATTCCTGTGGTTTAGGCAGTGTTAAAGCATTTCCTGGGTTGGAATATTTGGCTGTTCAGCCTTACTATTGCCTATATGTAGGTGCATAAATAAATATTTAATGTCAAAGTAGAGTCCTTAGAGAAGCATAAAGCTCTAGCACACTTTGCCTAACTTAATAGTGAAAATTGGGCTGGCAGAACAGCTTTCCCCTCCAGAAGTTTTTTTGTAGAGGTGTGCACTGTAGAGGAGGAAAAGCCAGCTCAAGGCATCAAAGGTTATCATCTTCTGGAATGTCAGGGGGTGCATTTCTCTTTGCTGTACAACATGGAGTCGGAGTCAGTTTCTCACTATGAACTCTGAGGTATTTGGGCTCTAGCCTGATGGATAGAGCTTTTGTGAAAATAAATTGAGAACCAGTTTTCAAAACAGTTTGCATTGCAGGAGCTTTCAGTTTACAGCACAAAGGGTGGATGATTGAATAGTAGAGAAAGTCATGTGGGCCTTTGTCCATTTGTCTTAAATGTGAAAACTTGGAAGTCTTCCCTGTCAGACTCTATCCTGTACTTGCTCCTCCCCTTCCAGGGACATGGAGTGGTTACCCACCAGAACTCTGCAGTGCTTAGAGTTTCCCCATGCTCAGGCAAGTGTGTGTGCTTTCTCCATGAAGTCAAAGCAATTTTATTTTTTATGGGGCTTTTTTTTTTTTTTTTTTCACTTGTTTAGCATTTGTTTGTAGTTTTTTGTGAGGGAAATGCAGTCAGTAGAGTCAGTGTGCATTCATATGACTGACCTTGAAGCCAATATGCTTTTCAGCCAAGTTTTCATTTTTGTGCTCTTTAATAATAATCATGTTTAACTAGAAGTATGTTACAAGAAGCAAACTTTAGAACACTTGTGATTGACTTTTGTGATGACATGCGTACTACAAAGGTCAGGTCATACTGCTAAACAGCAGACTTCTGAGCTTTTTTCTTTCAAGCTGACACAGTCCCGTTAAAGAGAAGGGGTCAATGTGTTTTCTGTCCTGATGCAATTCAAAGATGTCAGCAGCCTCTCAGAAGTTAGAAGTCAACACAAATGAGTGACTGCATAGTTAGCGATTTAGGCTTTTGTCCTTTATTCTAGAATCCTTTCTAGACTGAAACTCTGAAGTAGCTGAAGCTCCAGGTGCAACTGAGGCAATACTCTACTTCCCTGCCTTGAAAAGGGTGTGCTCTTCCTCCCACCATGTTTTCTTTCCCTTCTCTTTTATTGTTTGTTTCAGTGGGTGGGGAGGAAGAAAAGGTTGTTTCTGCCTTGCTGGTGAGTGAATTGGTTAATGGAGATTCTGACAAACGCTTTTGGGAGTGTGCAGTTGAGAATGAGGAGGGAGACTGGGACCTCCCTGTTTGTCAACAGTGAGCTCGTGTAGAATCATGCCCTGAGTGATTATGATTACTGTATGTTAGCTCAAAGGAATTAGGGTTTTCTGGTTTTATAACACTACCTCCTGCAGGGAACAGATTATTGCTTAAAACTCATCTTGAAACATAGGCAAATTATTGGATAGGAATGGTATTTATAAGTACTTTGAAATATTGTCATCATCTAAATGTCATAGATTCTAAAGCAAAATACTCAGATGAGGGTCTCATTGCTATCAGCTGGGATATGATTTTTGTATAACTGCCTAAAATCAAGCGTAGCAGGGAAAGAAGATCATAAAAGTTCACTTTAAATGCTTCCCTAAAGTTATGTTTTTATCAGCATTTATTTGACTACAGGAACTTTTACTGAAGGTATATTCTCCTAATCTCTTAAAAGTGGTATTGTGTGCAACTAAAGACAGTGAAAAAAACGCATCAGTGGCAGGTTTCTTTAGTACCTTTCCCCCTTGGAACTCACTTCTGAGCTTCCAAAATTTGGCATGCAGAACTGAGAAGCTAGAGGGAAATTGCAGCAGCATGTGTACAAATGTCTGAATTCCTTGTTCTCTAGCAAAAGGGGAGAGGACACCATGATTTTGCCTCGCTGATTTTGGCATGTATGCTGTGGGTAACAGTTGCTCATCTGGTTACAGTATTTTTCTCTTCCTTGCTTGGATAAAATTGCTCTTGAAAAGGCTAGCAGAAAGTACAAAATTCAGAGTTTACTAGCTTACAGGTTTGCCTTTACTCACAGAGATAACTTGATTTGTGAGAATCAAAGCTGGCAGCCCACAGCTTGGACAGGAGCACTCTTTGCTGGGTTAAGAGCTGGCTGGATGGCTGGGCCCAGAGAGTGGTGGTGAATGGTGTTGCATCCATCTGGGGGCCAGGAACCATTGGTGGCCCTCTGGGATCTGTACTGGGGCCAGCTCTGTTCAATACCTTTATTGATGACATGGATGAGGGATTGAGGCTTTCATAAGTAAATTTGAAGACAACATAAGCTGGGAGCGTGTGTCGATCTGTTGGAAGGTAGAAGGGNGCAGTGTGCCCAGGTGGCCCTGGAGGCCAATGCCATCCTGGCCTGGATCAGGAATGGTGTGTCCAGCAGGAGCAGGGAGGTCATTCTTCCCCTGTACTGGGCACTGGTGAGGCCACACCTTGAGTGCTGTGTCCAGTTCTGGGCCCTCAGTTTAGGAAGGACATTCAGACACCTGAGTGCATCCAGAGGAGGCAACGAGGTTGGAGAGGGACTTGGAGCACAAACCCTGTGAGGAACAATTGAGGGAGCTGGGGGTGTTTAGCCTGGAGAAAAGGAGACTCAGAGGTGACCTTATCACTCTCTACAACTCCCTGAGGGGTGGTAGTAGCCAGGTGGGGGTTGGTCTCTTTCTCCAGGCAGCAGCTGACAGAAGGAGAGGACACAGACTTCAGCTGTGCCAAGGGAAATATAAATTGGATATTAGGAAAAGGCTTTTCAGAAAGGGTGATAAAGTACTGGAATGGCCTGTCTGGGGAGGTGGTGGAGTCACCATCCCTGGATGTGTTTAAGGAAAGATTGGATGTGGCACTTGCACCATGGTTTAGTTGAGGTCTTAGGGCTGAGTTGGACTTGATAATCTTGGAGGTCTCTTCCAAGCTAGTGTTCTGTGAAAAGCTCTGCAGAGGATGGGGAAAATACAGCTGTATCCTTGCCCTGTCTGTAAGCTCTCCCCTAGAACTTGTGGAGACTTGAGGGATAGCAGGCATGACCTCTTGAGGTGCTGCAAGTTGTGCCATTCAGAATAAGGGTGAGCAGAACTGTGACTTGGAGAGTCGTAAAGTCTTGCCACGTGAAGCACTGGAGATCTGCTGTCTTATGTGTTCAGTGACAGTGATGAAGGTGGTACAGCATGAATCAGAGCATAGAAATAAATTTACCAGAATGAGGCTTGAGATGGTGTTAGTATTGGAGCACACACAGCAGTTTGAAGAAAAAGAAGATGCTTTTGTAATATACTGACAAAAAGTATAGCATATCTAGTATACCAATGCTTCTAATATTGTCATGAAAAGTCAGCATATATCATTCTTGACCTGTGTATCAGGGTAAATATCAGAGACTCTGTATCAGAGTCTGGTTTGCTTTTTTAATGCTATGAGGAGAAAAACAGTAACACTGGTTGCAGATGCAGTCTAGAGAGCTGCTTCTCAAAAATACTCAGTTTGTGCTGGGTTTTCATGCACCGTGTTCCAAAACAGCAGTTAGTCTGATACTTGGTGTGGTATGCTATGACCAAAAAAAGAGTAAATGTGTTTTAACTCAGGTTTGGGGAGACATTAAGGTGTCATCTCCTGAGGAAGACTGTTCAGGTTCTGCACTGAAGTTGTCTCTGCTAGTAAGCATTCAGGAACATCTGTGAACTTGTTCTGAGTGGGGTAAGCTTTCACCTGGCAAGACTGCAAGCTTAAAAAGCCTCATTGGACCCATGTTGTTTCAAAACTGTTTGCTACTGCCCCAGATCATAGGAGTGATTGTCAGCTGCATTCCTTGTTGGTCAGGTCTGGCTCCATGGTGCAAAAAAAAGCAATGCTGCTGCTGGTGAAACTAAGCAAAGCTTTTGGGACAGTATAACTGTGTTGACATGGTATTGCCTTCCTGCTGATAAGCCTAATGAGCCTCATTTATCTTAGAATCTTTCACGTGGAATATTTTTTGTTTGTTAATTTTTCATTAATTTTATCCATTATGGCTGACAAGCTAACACTTCAGACATTTCTGTTGCTGCTTTGAAGCGCTGGTACAGTGTTACCGGTCCTTTGCTGTTTTCTGGGTATTTCACAATCTGTTTAGAAGACAGACACTGGCAAACTTAAAGCTGCATTAGTTCTTGAATAGTGGCTAGGGAGCTGCCCAAGCACACTTCACTTGTGATTTGTATTACCAAGATCTACTAAGTTAAAATAGTGATCAGTGGGGTTTTAATGTTCTTTGTTTTTGCTAGTAGACTAGAAGGTATATCAGCCTCATTATGCAAGACAAAACTTTCTGATTCTTTCAAAACACAAAATAGAAGTATTTGCTTGACCAATTTTCTGTATTTATGTATATTTGTTTATTTATATATGCCCTACATATAGTTTCTGGGTTTTTCTTCCATTGTTAACATATCTAAAAAATGCTTAGTATTCCTGCCACTGACAGCTGTGTTTTTTCATTGATGTTTGTAACTTTTATTTCCAAATTTTTACTCTATTTAAGTTTATGCTACTTATACCCATTTTTCAGATTTTATCTTTATTGTCTCTGTTTTATTTGTTAAAAATGATTTTTAATTGCTGCCATACTTTTGCTGTATTTCTTTACTACTCTAACTTCCTAATAAAATTGCTTTTTAGAATAGTAGCTTCTGGTCTATGTGATACCCATTCAGAGGTTTAAAAAAAAATACTTGAAAATTGGCTCTTCTAAGATGCCATGTATTGTGTATATATAGTGATACATACTGTTGCAGATGGGTCTAAATAAGCTTAGATTATTTTACTTGTTGGCTGTTGCCTTCCTGACCATTTTTCACTGTAATTGGGATGTAAGTGGTTTCTTAGGAACTTGTGATTACTTGCAGTTTCTTTGTTAATCTGTCATAATGAGTTTCTAATGGGACAACTGTACCAAAGAATTTCCTGTTTATATAGACCAGAGGGAATCCGATGTCAAAGCTGGTACTTCTGTCCTGCTCTTTTGGGGGAGAGAAGGTTCTAAAATGGATGTTGTTATTTTTGTGACTCGAGAGAAATCCTAGATGTCTGTCCCTGTTAGGAAGTACTCAGAGCTGTTTTCTTGTAGTAGTGAAAAATTTGGACATTGTCTAAAGATAGTTGTGGGAGGTGGGGCTGGGGTTGCTGCTGGGGCAAAGGAAGCAGCCACGAGGAGCGCAGGTTTCCTCTCCCTCCAACCCTTGAGGCTTTGCTTAGCAAGTTCACAATGTAGCGAGCCCGTTGAGGAGGGTGTTGAGTTACACTGTGGCAAAAACGCCTTTTTTAGAAGTTGCAAACTTAGGTCTGTGCAGATGAACAGCTGCATAGCTGGCCTTTTGAGACAGAGGGAGTTTGGTCTTGACTACTTCTTTTTATTCTTTATACTTGACAGAGGCTTGTGGTGTGTTTGATTATTATCTCTATTTGTTTGAACAAAACAGTTTTGTTAACTATTCTGAAGCATGCATGTAAATTATTTTAGAAGATTGGTTAGCAAAGGGGCGCCATGAATACACCCTTTTTTAAACTTCCAATGGTTTCTTTAATTGACTTGGCTGACTTGAATTTTGGCTTTAGGTATATCCTGATGTCATCTTACACTTGCAGAGAATTTGAGTCTTGGTGATCTTTGTCTGTTGCAAGTACCTTACCTTTTGGAGACCACAGAGACATTTTTTGTGCGGATTAAATGAGAAAAAAGGCTTTGGGCAGGTTGTTCCAAATTATACTCTATGTGTTCCTCCAATGTGGAATATGAAAATGTATATGGAAATTACATGACGCTGAGCTTTTTAGCATTGTCTATGCCTTTTGCACTCCCCTGGGTGATTCCTTCAAACTTACAGCAGAACGGAAAGCAAACCAGGTCCCAGTTTCTTCTGGTTTTGTTCTGAAGGTATTTCTGAAAGCAGAAATTAATTGAGCGATTGTGAAATGAAGTATTGTATATGTGTTCCACAGCCATTGGAGAAAAAAATTGGAGAGCTGCTTCCTTGTGTTTTTTTGTTGAAAAATTACGGTAAAATGCATAGACATCACTGTTAAGTGTAAAGCACACTGTACTGTGAGGATTATTCCGGAGGTTTCTCAACACTTCTGTGTTGTCCTGCCTCAGAGCAAGACCTGTCGTGAGGAGCATTGAGGTGTTACTGCTGATACACCTGGCAAAGGTGTTGTCTGACACCTGCACAGTTGCAGGGAATGGAAATGGCAGGTTTCTCACCTTATTACCATCTGCATACCCAAAATCTATATTCAAAATACAGCTTTGAGACAAAGCAGCCATTTGATATTTAATGCAACAAGTTTGGCTGATTTGTTTTCAGATAATTTCACTTAACCTCTATTTAATTGGGTTTTTTTAGAAAAACCTTCAATTTCTGATAGAATTTTAGTGAATCTGTCAGAATACTTTACTTTCATCCTGAACCTGCGGATTTGCACCTAAGTCAGCTTCAAGACTTAGTAGCATTTGAAAAGCTGAAAATTATTTCCAGTTTATCTAGTCAATTCAATGAATCTTTAGTTTAATCACAAATTGAAGAATTTTCTGGGATTTACATCAGAGACAAATAGCTTTTCTTTTCCTGGTCCAGGAACAGGAAGTAACAGGGGCAAGATATTCTTTTCTTAAAAATGGAAAATTGAGAAACAATAATTTTCTTATTTATATGTAGTCCTACCTTTGTTTAAGTGGCTTTGGGTACTGAATGCACTTTTGATAAACAAATATATTTAAGATTATCTGGTTACTGTTTAAGCAATTTGAAATGCCAGTGTTACATCTTATTTTATTTTTGGTTCCATTCATGTATGAGGTTTTTCATCAATTTCATTATATTCACTTTTTACATTTAAAATGTATATAAATCTAGCTGATGTATTATTCATACTTTAAGTGTACTTCTTAATTCTATGTTAAATTGAATTATACAAATTAATCATTTATTTGCAGAGATTTCCCTGGTTAGGGAGTAAAAGAGCCCTGACTGATACCATTCTTATCAGCTTCCTATATATGCTTTTACTATATTAATATAGTATTAATATACTGTTAATGCTAAGGACTATGCTTTTACTATATTAATATACTGTCAATATACTGTATAATGCTAAGGATAAAACCACACATGGCAATTGCTAATTGAATGAGTGTCTTACTGCCTTTTTGTACCTATAATCTTGTTTTTTTTCCTGTTAAAGGTGCTTTTTATTGTCAGCATTAATTTGTAGTAAGAAAGTGAGCACACAGAAAGTCTCTCTTGATTACTCTAGGGTGCTCTATCAGCATGTAATTTTTTTCCTCTTGATGGGGGTGAAGGGTTATCAGTACTTTTCTTAAATTCAGTGTTACTACTTTTATTCTACTCAGTTTTGCCACTTCACTTAGCTAAAATTAGAAAGCAGTGAAAACTTCCCCTAGATCCTCCTAATGCAGAAGATTAAACATCAGCTGATGACTAGAATACAAACATAGCCTGTGAGTTCACAGAGGGCTGATAGATATGGTCAGGTTTGCTTTCTTCCAGGGCAGTGCAGTCTTCCCCTGAAGAACTCAGAACTGTATGGAGGTGATAGTCAGAAGCAGAGGAAAAAAAGAAGACCATAGAAATGAATAAACCTATTTGTTATGTAAACAGGTTCCCCTATAAAGTTTTATTGATGTCTTTTTGTTTTGCTAGATTATTTTGGTTAAGAAAGTGCATTAGGGGATATCAGGAGGTTAAGTATTTTAAATTGAAAAGCTGCTTTGGCTCAAGAACTTGATTAGTCACCCATATGCTAAAAGCAGGTTATGTTTACTCATGGAAAAAAAACCCTATTTGAAATGCTACTGTTTAATTTGACTGGGACAGAAATACATGTCCTATATGACATTGCTTTCTCCTTCTCAAATGTGGTATCTACACATTGTGTAACCATGAAAACCTATCTGCCAGAGTTTTAGCAATAAATGCTTAATGAAAGCATAGCAGTATAGTGGCACTATATTTTTACAGTATGCCAATTTTGTATACTCCTGGACCTTGTTTTCTTGTCCATACTTGTCAGGAGGTAGATGTGGAGGGGTTTATGTCTCTGTCCCACTGAGCATGGGTCCATCAGCCACAGGGCCAGTTCAGCCTTGAGAAGAGGTGACTGAGGGGGGACCTCGTCAGTGTCTATGTGTGTCTGAAGGGAGCGTGTCAGAGGATGTTTCCAGGCTCTTCTTGGTGGTGCCAAGCAATAGGACAAGAGGCAATGGGCAGAAACTGCTGCACGGGAAGTTCCACCTGAGTATGATGAGGAAGAACTTATTTACCATGGCCTGGAACAGATCATCCGGAGAGGCCGTGGAGTCTCCCTCCCTGGAGATACTTGAGAACTGTCTGGACACAATCCTGTGCCATGTGCTCTTAGGATGACCCTCCTTGAGCAGGGGGTTAGGCTAGATGACCCACTGTGGTCCCTTCCCACCTGTCCCATTCTGTCATTTTTCTGATCTGTTGAAATTGCCTCAGAAAGCAAGATGTGAAGGCAGAGGCCAGAAAAAAGAGAAAGCCATTTGTGAAACAAATGAACCTGAAATTAAATTCTGGATGTGACTCCCTAATTCACTGATTTTTTTATAGGTTTCAACAACATGTAGCTAAAATCAGAATCCCTCATATGTAATTTATATGTGCTTACCTGCCTGAGCCTTCAGAGGTCAAGACAGCTTGTGAATTTGCACATCACACCAGCTAGAATACCTAAGTGTCAGTCAAATCTTCATTTCTGTATTTTGCCTGGTAAACTCATGTTCTTTCACTTGGCATGTGGTTAAAGAGCTGCCTAAGAAACCTGAAAGTACATTTATAAGCAAGTTTGATAAAAACTACCAGTGTTCTTTTTAAATTGAAAGAAATTGAAGGAAAAGCAGAAGTTGCTTCCCAGGCAGTTAATACCACAAGTTAAGGAAAAAGCCTCATTTGTGTGAACTTTAGACAAAGAGATTGCTTTGTAGAGTTCAGTTTCTTCACCAACTTTGTCAGTATGTTGAGCCAGGAGAAGAAAGACCATTCAGGCAAATGGATCTGCACCAGCATCACTAACTTAGTCTTTCAATGCTATTTGGTTTGCTCTCTTCCAAAATAATTTTTTTTCCATGACATCTCATTTTCCAAGGATTATTTGAAGGGTTTAGGCAGATGTTTTTGGCAGGTTGTCTTGAGATTTTTCTTCAAGTTTCAGTAGGTGAATATCATTAAAGTTTAATATGACACATTTAGTACGGTGGTTTTAGTTCAGAGATAACTTCTAGTGTGGGAATTTCAAGTGTTCCTTAAAATAGATTTTCACAATGCTAAAAGTGAAAACAAATATTTATTTGACAGCATGTTTGCATGTAATACTAGGTAACCTGGAATAGCTGGGATTATTTCATCAAGAACAGGAAAGCAGGCATTAGACTGGGTTGTTTTGTCCGTATGATGTCTGTCAGTATGAATCTTGATCCATTGCTGGGATTGGTAGCACTAAGGCTAGCATCTCTGGTTAAAGTAAATAATGTTACAGCAGCCAACTCTCCTCCTTATTTATCTTGGCAGGAGGTTAGAGGGCAGGAATAATTCTATCTCTACTTGAAACACTCTGAAACCACTCAAATATATGTATCCTATTGCAGTCCTGATTAAGATCTATGATTTAGTGTTCATTGGGATTTAAATAGTGGGAAATCCCTATGAGTTCTAAATTTTAACATGTAGATTAGATCAGTCTCAACAGCAATAGATTTTAGTATTTTTCATGAATTGTGTCCATAATTAAACTTGCAGATTTAACTATAAGTTACAAACTAGCAAAGCTTAAGGGCATGTAATTAACTTAGTAATTCAGCATAGCAAGAAAACAAGACAGAATTGTAGGATGGAAATTACATTATGCTCTTGCTGCATATTTGAGCTAAACATTTAATGCTTTCGTGTAGCTCTTGGTTTTATCGTGGAGTTGAAAGAAAATCTGAAGTGAACTTTTATTGAGATATACTCATGTATATCTCAGAAAACTTAGACAAGTTGTTTACATGAAGTGGAAATAATAGCTAGAGAAGTTTGAGTCCTGGAATGATTTGTCTATTTTTGTCAATGTTTGACAGTTTTGCAAGATTTGAATTAAGTAGAGATGGTTAATGGGTGCTCGGTTTCAATAGCCTCTGCATGCCTTCCCCATGAGACTTGAATGGACATGAAACATTGCATCATCCTCAAGTAGTGCTTTTTCCTTAGGAGAAAATGTTTTTCTCACCTGCTTTTGCAGGTGTCTAAAATGATTATCATTTTCTACACTTAAAAGTGAAGTGTTTCCAAGAAATTTCTCTGGAGAAGAGTTTGCTGTAACTTGCAGAAGCTATAAAATACTCTTAAAATGCTTTGGTAGTTTGAATTATTGGATATGATAATAATGATTTTAACTTTTTTTATGGGCCAGTTCTTCAGGATTTTAGATAGTAGGCCAAAAAATAACACACAAGTGTATCATACACATAATATTTACAGGCAAGTTAAACTAAATAACACTAATGTAGGAAAAGGGTAATATTACTAGTTTAGCAAGGATATTTGCATTATAAACCATACCATTGTTACTAGAAAGTGTGCTTTAATAAAGTAAAATCCGGAAACTAGATTTTTTCAGTGGGCAAGGTATCCAGTATTACCACAGCTCAGTGAAAAATAGAAGCTATGACTTCTGGGTTGGCTAAATGAACACTTAAATTCATAATTGAGCAACAATTGTCATCTCTCGTACTAGATTAATGCCTGAAGTTCTATTACAACAGCAAAACTCTTCTCTTTCTTAACATAAACATGCACATCAACAGCAGCCTCTCCACCCTATATGTACTGTATTAAACAGAGTACTTGGCAAATGTAAAATACCTACTTTTGTAGTGATTGCTTGAATAGTAAATAAGTGTAGTAATCACTAATATTTCATAACCTCATTTGTTGGTCATTCTTATTACCCTTCATCCTGAAAGTGTTCCAGGATATTCAGTGATTCTTAGGACATAGTCATTAGGAATATAAGAACCTTAAGATGTTGTTGTTTAACAACAACATTGAAAGCATTGTATTAATGGCTGAGTAACAAATTTAGGTGCAAAAAATATTCCGCCTTGTTTCTAGTGGCTGTAACTTGCAGATCACTTTGACTCTGTAGCTTGAAAGGTAGATCAGGCTCATTTTTCATTTCATACACCTTACTGCCACTTCACTTGTTGGTGCTTCATTGTTAATTAATATGCGGCATAAATATGTAAGTTATTGAAAGTGGAAAGTGTTGCTCAAATTTGGTTTGGTTCTTTTGAAAACCTCTAAGAATTGCAATATGTAAATTTACTCTATTTTTCCCTGTGTCAGTGAAGATGAACAGAAGATGTGATTAGTGAACTGTAATGTGCTCTCTCCTAAGAAAACATTTCCTCATGAAGGCAAAAATCATTGCAGAGTGAGACCAGGATTCAAACGTTGGGGATTATCTCATGGTGCTGTACTCACTGGGAGGTCAGCATGAGGACGTGGGTAGGAGCAGTAATTGCTGAGCTCACATTGTGAACTGCTCTGTGGTGCCATTATTTCAGAGGGCTCATGGTTAACCACCTTTTCATGACAACTGATGAATTTAATTCTTTTCAGCCTCTGTTCCTGTCTCAGTTTCAGTTGAAAGTGCTCTGCAAGGGAGGGAGACAGGACAGTGAGGTAGACAGAGCAAGTAATGTGATTTCTATAGGAAGGCTGTACACGGCCAGGTTGGATGAGATGCTCAGCAACCTGATGTTCCTGCCCGTGACAGGGATTTGGAACTGGATCCCTTCCAAGTAGGGACCAACTAGCTCACTTCTAACCCACAATATTTCATGATTCTATAAAATACTTAAAAAACAAGAAACTAGGCTTAAATATATTGTAAATTTAAAAGTACGAGTCGTAGAAGCAGTTGACAATTTAAAAATATGTCTTTCTAATAGTGTCAGTTTGAAACGAGAAGCTTGAGCACAGGTTTTGTAATGGGTGAAAATTCTGAGTGAAACTAAATTTTGTTTCTCTGATAGTGGAATTAGGACATGAAAATTAATTTCAGAACATTGCTGCTTCTCTGAATACAAAACTAATTTTAATATAATCAAAGCAAATAATTCTGCTTTAATCAGATAAAAATAAGAGTATATTTCTTTTTCTTATTTCATTTAATTTTAAATTCTGATTGGCTTTCTGATCCAGTTTAGGTTCAGTTTAGCACAGTGTATCAGATAGCTGTAAGGGTGTGTGGGTATGTGATGGCAGAGGGAACAAGCAACCCAAGGCGAAGAGAATGGGAATCACTTCTAACCAGCTCGGCTATTTTAATTTGATTCTCAGGTAGATTAGCAAAGGTGTACGTCCTGCTAAGTCCTCTTGGACCCACTGGAATTACTTCACTTGAGAAATTGAAAGAGGGGACAATTCTCCAGACCCACTGTGTGAGGTCTTCTGTTTCCACTATTCACATGGCAATTCAGAATGGCTCTTTGACTTGTTTTATCCCTTTAATTTGTTCTTCTGTGTTTGTATTTTTGACTCTTTTCTGTATCGAGTAAATTTTAAAAAAATAAAATGGCAGAGGTGAAATGCGTTTGTTTTCCTAATAGATGCAAAATAATTTGTGGAATAGTTCAGAATACTAATCTAATCAGTAGAAGGGTTGGTTTTAATCTCTCTGTGGAGAATGGAGATAAATTTTACCAAAACTTTGCAAAAGAAATCTAATGTCTAAACTTTAGATAGCATTACCTCATTAGGTAATAATGTTAATGAAAATCATTAAAAATTGCAGCCCCGTGTAAGGTGCATGGTGTGTGGCTCTGCTTCATGCGTATGGGACAGTGGTCTCACAGGCTGATTGCTTCTTTCTCTACAAGATTTCTGATTTTTTCAAAATAATTGCAGGCTTGTTTTTCCTGTCTTTTGGGGAAGAGTCCTGTCTGCTGAATTGTTTGGGTGGTTACTCGCTGAGGAACCAAGCACTTATGATGTTTCTTTTAAAAGTATCTCTTTTTAAGGCTACTGACTGAATTATAATTCCCCATCACCTTTGTTCTTAACATATGGTAGTATCAAGAGCCAGCTATATCACCTGCCACTTGCACTGGAATACAAAGTCATGGCAGTCAAATGCAGTTAAAAGTCTAGCATGCTTACTGGGTATCTGGTTATCCTCTTTTGAGCATTTATGGGAAAAGGTTAAAATGTTTCCGGCACAAACTAGACCTACTTAGCACTGGTCTATCTAGGAGCCAGGTGCTGTTGAGATTTGCTGGTCTTTGCAGTCCAAGTTTCAGGTCATTGTACAAATGGAAAGTGGTTCTGTTTTCTGGACTTCAATATACTTATCAGAAAAGGTAACCAGACTTTGTATTCTCAACTTTGCTTTGACTTTATGACTGATTAGCCTAGTTTCTAAATTGGTTTCGCAGGAAACAAGGTTTGTATGATTGCATTGGCAGTTCTCATTCTGTTTGAGGCCCATTGGCTAACTTAGGTCAAATTTGGCAGGGTGATGAGTGCTTCATGCAGAAATGCCTTTCTGCCAGTTGGTGAGGCTGGGTTTGAGAGAGAGAAGCCAGTTGATGGGATGAAGGCTATCTTGTGTGTGAGCTCCCATGCTCTCCTTGCCCTTGGAGCTGGCTAGGGTGTGGGCTCTACAGATGTGTTTTGCAAGCACTTGGAAAGAGCTTTAGGATGACCTGTGGTTTCACTGAGTGGTAGCTGATGCTCTAGGTGGGCACTGTGGGCCATGAAGGGAGGGACTTGGGATAGGGGCAGATGGGTGTGAAGAACTGAGATCAATCTTGGACGGGGTGTAAGAGATGTGGAAATGGAAGACCTGCAGCTGTCTGTGTCCTCTGTTCAGATTCTGGGACAGAATTAATTGTGAGAATTTATCTTTCTGAGTACTGCAGCATCAATGGAACTCTAGTTATTTACATCTTGCATGTACATTGCTTTTTCCTTTGTAATCACTTGCTGAGGTTTAGAAGGGCAGTCTGTTCAGAGGCTATTGCTTTAAGTTTATCATGCTCTACTGACAAGCTTTCCTTTTGTGGTTGGGATGTCAGTCTTTAACAGAGGCACTTCTGACACTTGATAAATACTGCTTTTAAAAGTGAGCATTGCAATAGAAAGGGAAAAGCATTTAGATAAAATTTCTTCAATAACATTTGTTTCTTAGCTTTCTGTCTTTAGGTACCTGTTGATGGTAAGAAGTGCCTTTCCTACAGAAAGTGCTGAGAGTGATAGGATCTATCCAACATCTGCCTGTAATTCTGTTAAGAAGAAAAAGGGGACATGGAGACATAGGATGCATGTAGATTCATGTTTTTCAGCAATAGAATCAATTGCAATTTGTTTCATTAGACTTAAGATAGGTATTACCTTTTTGGAGACCACAGTGAGTTTTTAATAAAATATTTTTTGTTGTTATGAATGTGCGATCTCTGATAATACCTGATAAGTGTATTTGAGCTCTCCTGATTCTTGCCATGTATGGCACAGTAAACTGCCCAAATTTGGTCAAATATTTTTAGCCACTTAGTCATATGTTTTTTAATGTGCTGCATATGTAAGCTTTTGATTCACTTAGCAACAGCATTTTTATGAATATGTCTTGCCAGGTTTTCTCATGTGTACTTGAAAAATAGGCAAGGATTGTCCTGTGTTGGGTTGTGTTACAACCAGATGGTTGGGTTTTTTTTTGTTTGGTGGTGGTTTGTTGTTGTTGTTGTTCTTGTAGTTTGTTGTTGTTGTTGTTTTATGGGGGTTTTTTGGTTAATAGTGCTAATCAGTTTTAGGATAGCCTTCCACAGATCATTAATTTAAGGAATTTTAAGATAAACAAGCATGCAGCATATTAAAAATTAATATTAAAATACCTATATTTGAAAAATGTTTCTGATATAATTTTTTCCCTACAGTTAGCTGGTGAATATTATTAGAGAATATCAATGGTTGGACAAATTGAATATCCAGAAAAACTGGATATATGGCTATATATAGTTGATGTTTCTGTTAAGTGTAAACATCTGAGTTTCTTGAATTTGTTTTCCTCGTAAACTCATTAATCATGTCTTGCATTTGATTCGTTTTCATTAAGTTACAAAATATCTTACAAAAAGAGGTGTCTTTCAGAGCTTGTTACAAGTGTATAATCGTTGTACACTGTTCATAAATGGGAGAAATTGAAGACAAATATGCTTGACAAACTTGTAGTCTTTGTTGTTGGAGTATGTTAAGAAATTATTTTATTAAAAGAACTGATTTTAGGGATGGATATGATTAAAAAGTTTTCAAATCAGTTTTCAAGAGTATCTGAAAAAGTGGGGAGGATTTAATACAAGATTGGGGTTTTGTTTTTAACTGAAAAACAAATAATGCAAGCAGTGTATTGCCATCTAGTTGCAGTCTAGCTGTACCTAACTAAAGCAAATGGAGTTAAAGAAGGGTAATTTGTGGCTGGTTTTGTTTGGCTGGTTGCACTGGGCAGCAACATTCTCCTCATGGTGCAGCCGTTGCCTCAGCATTGCAGAATGGAGGAAAGCTTCAGGATTCCTCTTGGAACGTGCAATTGCTTAAATAGGGATATCTGAGTTGTTTCTTTCCATAGTAAAACGTTATGTAATTTGCTTTTTTTTCCAAAGTATTCTGGAAAGTGAAATTTTTACCTTAATTGCATTTCATTAGAGGCGTAATTCCCTAGTAGGATTTAGGAGCCCAAGAGTAGAGGTTCTCATTTCAGCCTTGTGGCTATGTAGTATTGTTGATTTATTAAGCTAAAAAATTAATACCAGTCTTGTGGGGTCTAGCTGCTTGGAGTTCTTGCTGTCCTGAAATGCAGAGGGACTTTCTCTCAGTTGCTCTGTCCTTTTAAGGGCAGCAGGATAGAAGTTGGCAAGAAAACTTACAGAGCACCCTGTGAGAAAAATACTCGAACACAGAGAAGAAAGACAAAATAGGAGTCAGTCAAGATGGAGGTCTGGAGAATGGCAGCAATGCTGTTTAAGAGATGTGGACACTCTTTTTGCAATTGCCAAAATGATACTCAAATAAGTTTATAAAGAGGAGTGATTAATAGACTGTTAAAAGATTTATGGTGGTATAGAATATACTGCAGTAGAAAACAGTAGGGGGATGTTGAAATACTACGTAGTGTCCCCATCATACTCTGTAGTCTGATCTGCATTACAGGTAAAATCACATTTTATGGTATTGTTTTCAAAGTGCTTCCCTAGCTCTTAGTCACAATTCTACTTCATGGTGTGCTGTTTATGCAATTTTAATATCTACTCAAGTGGCTGAGCTGGCCCTGGGACAAAGTGAGGACCTGAGGAACCACTCAGGAGAATAAGATTTCAGTGAGGTTTGTAAAGGGCTTCTCAGAATGCATTAACCTGAGAAAATAATTTTTTTGGGTTTTTTTTAAAACTGTTTAAACTCATTTATTTAAAAAGTTTTATAAATCTGGAGCACCTGCTGTTTATCTCTCTAATTCCTGTCTTGCTGTCAGACCCCAACAAAGAAACCCTTGCTTTCTCATCAAAACTGAAAATATTTACCTTTTCTTCTGAAGATTTTGCTTAAACGTGCACAGAATTGTAGAACAGCTTTGATATGAACTTACTTCTTAACTCTTTCTTTCCTTGTAGGCTTGTATAGATGATAACGTAGATATGGTGAAATTTCTGGTGGAAAATGGAGCAAATATTAATCAACCAGATAATGAAGGCTGGATACCTCTACATGCAGCTGCTTCCTGTGGATATCTTGATATAGCAGAGTAAGACTTTTTCCTCTATTTTTAAAATCTATGTATTTTGCTAATACATTGCTAGAGAGACAATAGAAACAGATGGTATTCATAAATTGTATTTTTAGTTGCCTCTGGGATGTGTAGTGAGGAAGAATGCTTTTATTTTGTGTTGATTGTGAAGTGTGCTGCATCTATAACTTAGTGTATGCATTTTCTCTTTCTAGTTTTTTTACATTGCATATTAGGTAGATACAAACATAAACATAAGACTGCCTATGACTATCAGATTATTTCTTTATATTATTTTTTTCTGTAGAAAGGTTTTTATGGGGGAAGGCACAGGGCCAGTGTTCCAAATTGCATTTAGTAGTCTGAAACATTATCCTGGGATAAGTCTATGTATAGGAGATAAGTTTTACAGTTGTATTTGCAGTCTTGAAATGTTTGTTTTTCAGCTATGGTATAGAACAGTTGACTGTTTTTTTCTGGCTGTGGAACAAAAGCCTGCAGTAGAAGTTAGATGCCTGTTTCAGTATTAGTTAAAGCTTACTGAATTCCAGGAGTGGTTTTGTTATTTTTGAAGTCTGTTGAGGGCCACGGAAGGTGTGCTAAAGTCAAATTTTTTGAGAGGTTGTCTGTATTTGAGCCTGAAATGATTCTTCTGAGAAAATGCGTGGTATATGTAGTTCAGCACACTGTTGTTGCAGTTAAGCACGTAAATAAAGTCCTTTTTAAAACCCTTTGGGTAAACACAAAATTCATTAATGTTACCAAACTCATTGTGACATCTGATCCAGTGTAAGATTTGGATAAAATTGAAAGTAGTAGATTTTTATTTTGAGGTGTTCACAAAGTGACGTGCTCTGTATATCCTTGGTATACCTGGGGCACTGTGTGACCACTAACATGGTAATCTGCCTTTCCACACTTGCAGATATTTGATGCTGTAATCCCCCTTGCGTGAGTACTGGAAGTGTTTACTTGTTGACTATACTATGACAAGAATTTCTATGCAAAATGAGATAATATAAGCCTTTCTTCAGTTTAGTGGCAGTAAAACACCTGCCTTTATTCCACAGTAGGAAAAAGTTTAGTTAATTGATCTTGATTTTTCACTCTTGACTTGGATATCTGAGATCTATGTGGTTCTTATTCTCTCAGACTGGAGCAAAACCTCTGCATATTTTCTGTAGATAACCTTTAGAGAAGTGGGTTTATTGAACTGTAGTCCTTTGGGATGTGAGACATCTAAGTTGTTGGAAGAGCAGTGTTTCTAAGATGCATGGAGTTTTGAAGCTAAGCTGTTGAAACAAATTTCCATATTCAGCTGAGAAAGGTAGCCTGGCATGAGCGGAACAATATTTATATCTGATGAGGCCCATGGAGCTTAGATCTTCTTCAAACTGCTTCTCCAGGGTCTCAGCTTCAAATAATTTACAAAAATGAATTATACAAACCACAATTTGCAGCTGAAGCAAAACTGGGGGAAGGTGAAAGGATGATACAATAAACTACCAGAGATTAGAAATTCTATTTTAATTCACAGTATGTGTTGGATCCAGCATCTGCTTTAGTGAGGATGCATTCCTGGGGAGCATGAGAATGTGTGTTTTGTGCGTGCCTGGAGCTGAATCTGGTATATTTTACTTGTGGCACCGATTTTTGTGCAAGAGAGAAGACAGAGAATGACTTCTGGTGTTTTCTAAGTCTGTTAATAAAGGACTGGGGAGATTCTGACTTGTGCTTCCCTTTCACATCCTCCTGTGGAACTGCCTGTTGCACAGCTTTGTAGTGCTTCTCAAATTGGGGGTTTGGCAATCTTGTTTCTGCTGCTTCTGCTGTCATCTTAAGTTTTCTTAGAGCTTTCTTCCTTCTTTCCAACCGTTTAGTTGGAATTTACTTATTGAAATAGCACAACTCTTTTAAATCGTATTTAGAATTTTTAAATCTTTTAAAATCTTTTCAATCTTTTAAATCTTAGGCAAAATCAGTTAATACGTAGAATTTGTTTACAATTTGTAATTTGACAATTTGTATTTTTAAATTCATAAGAAAAATATTACACAATAGCATGCTTTGATTATTTCAGGCTTCTATGTCTCAAAATCTAAAATTATATATAAGAAAGCAACTGAACTAGAAGATTCTAATTCTAATCTTTTATAGAATATTTGAGTTGGCAGGGACCTTTCATAAGTGATCTAGTCCAACCCCTCTGCAATGAGCAGGGACATCTACAAGTAGATCAGGTTATTCAGAGCTGTGTTCAGCTTGGACTTGAACAATTCCAGGAATGGGGCATCTATGACTTCTCTGGGGAACTTGTTCTGGTGTTTCACCATGAAATAATTTGTGTTGGAAAATACTTCCAAGATCAGTGAGTCCAACCTTTGAGTGAACACCACCATGACAACTAAACCACTGCGCTGCCATGGCCACTTGTTTCTCGAATGCTTCCGGTGACGGTGACTCCACAGCCTCTCTTGGCAGCCTGCTCCAGTGCTTAACTACCCTTCTCAGTGAGAAAACTCTTCCTCATGTCCAATTGTCTATTTAGACTGCTGTTCATCTAGTTTATGATTATGTAAATCACCTTACAAGTAATTGTAATGTGAACATGTGCTAAATCAAAATTCTTCAACATTGCCATAACAAGTGGATTTTGTATAGTATGGTCTCTTTTTTGTTCTCTGTTTTTTAATACACAGAAAACTTTACCCAAGTGAGCTTTTTTTTTTTCACTGCTGTGTTAGTATGAATAAGAAGTCAAATGCTTTGTAAAATTATAGTTATGTGAAAAGAAACTTGAATGCAGGAGGACTTGAACAGAAATTCTGTGTCCATTCTTTAAGATGGTTCTTAATGGGTGAGACCCTGTTTTCTTGTTTAAAATGAATTATTTTATCTGATAGATCTCTTCTATGGTTGAAAAGTTTATATATTATTTCAGTATCAGGGAATAAACAACATTTTTTGAATGTAAAAAAGGTAATGAGGGAGGGGAAAATAGTGCAAATTGGCATTTAAGAAATAATTTTTAAATACTTACTATTTTATTTTATTTTACTTTACTTTACTTTACTTTACTTTACTTTACTTTACTTTACTTTACTTTACTTTACTTTACTTTACTTTATTTTATTTTATTTACCATGTATTCCACAAGATTAAAATAAATCTGAAGCAGTAGAAATTCTTTCTTTCAATATTTAAAATTTCTGCTAAAAGTTATTTTCTTGTGGGCTTTGTAAGCCACAGGGTCTAGTTGTGAGTGTGTAGTTGATGTATTTTGAACCTTGTTTGCAGGTGTCCAGAGGCTATCATATAGTTATACTACTTAAATAGGAATGCTTTTTATTTTACCCAGAATGAAAGATGCGTCTTCCAAGAAGTGTGAGAAAAGTGTTTTTCAAAATTAACATAAAGTCAGTGACAGTTACAATTTTGTTGCAAAAACATCCCAAAAACTGAAGGGGGAGAGAGATGTCTGCTGAAGGAAGAATAGCATTTTCATACCTTCGTGCAGTAGGTATTACAACAGTTTGACAAATGTGGCTGTAGATACTAAAATTCCTCATGGGTTCGAGGGATGAGATACCCATGGAGAGTGGGTACATTAAAAAAATCCTAATGCACAATATGTACATACAAATGCAATCTGATTGAGAAAGTCCATGAGAGTAGTTGGAAAGGTATTAAGTAAAAAGCAGCATGTATTTGGTCTGCTTTTATTCTCCTTGGAGATCTTATGTCTGGAGATGTTAGCTAGGTACTTGGACTAACTTGGTATGGTAGCTTTTGTGTTTGAGAAGCGTGTTTGATACCCATACAAATCCTAAGACTTCACCCAGTCTCAAAAAACACCTTTATTTAAGAGGTTTTAAAGGCTGAAGCCTATGATTACAGTCAGAAAAGAAAAACATCTCAAATTCAGAGTCTCCTCAGTGTATTTAGGAAAAGAATAGTAGTTTGATCAACTCTGCAGCTGTAAAACATAGCTCACCCATTTTTCCTTTCTGCCCAAAGTTTCCTATGTTGTATATCCCCTCCTTCCCCTAATATTTAAAGCAGACTTTAAAAGGCTTGTGTGTAACCACAGGCTTGCTGCTGACGCCCATCTGTTCTTCCAGACTCCAGACACCCTGAAAGTGAACCCAGCCAAACTCGTTTGCTGAAGTCTTTGCAAACCATTGTCCCAGGATCTCCCTATTTTAGTAACAGTCCATTAAGACTAAATGAGTGATCCTTCTCTGATAGACAGAGGACTCCAAGACAATCCTGTAGACCTCTAGTTGGATATCTAGATGTTCAGTGATAGGGGGTTTTCTTGCAGCTCTAATTGCCTTGGGGGAGCTGCTGTGGGTGCTGCCTGGTAGTGATTCCTGCCTGTGGTACAGGACCAGTGCTCATCTGGCAACAGCTAGTCAAGAGTGGAGTTTGACAACATGATTAGAGTGATCTAACTTGAGACTGCTGCAGAAACAGGCAGATACTCACTTCCGCCCTTGGCTTTGCCTTCTCCACCTTCCCTCTTGCATTATCTAATGATCACGTAACCATGTGGGAACTATAGGCATAAGAATGGCCTTCAGGGGCTTTTTGGAGGCTTTATTCTCTTTCGGATCACTGAACTGACCTGGCTTGCCAGCAGCACTTGGCACAGATATGCAGGTAAAAAGAAATGTCTAAGCTGCTTATCAGACACATCTGGTACTTCTGATCAGAAACCTGGCTGAGTAGAGCTGCCTGTTCAGTGGTGGAGTCCCATGCTTCATCTCCCACCTCATGAGCCTGAACCGCTTGGTACCGTTCAGTGTTCTTCCATGATATCTGAGGTTGTTGGTGCCAAAAAGTATGTTTCAAAGCAGTTGTTTTTAGTCCATTTTCTCTCAGAGTTTTAATAACTTGATCATCTGAAGCTGTTTCTTACATACTAGTGAGTTTTTAATGTAAACTCTTGCTGTGACCCATTTTAATCCTAAAGAGCAAAACACTGCTTAGGCAAAGCACACTAATAAAAATGTCAGGGATGGCGCCTATCTCCTTCAGCTTGGTTCCAAGTTACGGTTTTAATTAGGTGAGTAGGAAGTGATATTACTAGTGATACATTCACAAATGGATCTCTAAAGAATAGTCAGAAACTTGGATTTTTGAATGACAAGGTAAAGCTTGTGGTATGAGGTTAACCACATGCAAACTGATGATACAAACTGGTATGGGATTTGTTCTTACAGAGATGCTTCAAGGTGAAGGGATGTTTTTTCAGGATTCAAAATGTTTATTTAAATACTAGGAAATGTTAACTGGAGAATTAAAAGGAAAAGCAAAGCAAAGATGAAACATCATACAACCCACTCAAGAAAATGAGGACTTCAGAAGGATAAAACAAGCCATGTTGATTTTATTGGTATCTTGAGAGCAATTTAGAGTAGATGCCTTACATCTGTATTCTGAAGTTGAATGTGATACAGTCAAGAGAACGCATACAGAAATAGCACTCAGGCCCTTCCTGGCTGATAGCTTGTAACTGTCCATTGCCAGCAGTAAAGTTCCTATTTTCTAGGCAGGACTAGAATATGGGAGAACAGCTCTAGATAGATACGTGAGCAACCAAGTCCTGAACTATACATAAAGGCTTGGTGAGTATGGCATACTGTCACATGTGAGGGCCTCATCAACCAATTCAAAATGGCTATATGACAGAGGTGGTGATAGATTCTCCTTAGACTGTGGAGTCTATGGAATTATTAGTGCTGTTGACCACTGAATGTAGTATTTATTGAGTTATCTGATATAAAAATAATTAAATTCTCGGCAAAGTTAGTTTTGAGGATTGTTTTCTAGGAGAAAACAAGGGTGTGATATAAATTGTCACTTGTGCAGCTAGGTTTTTATTTTCTTACAGCTTTTACTTGAGTGGTTTTCTCTGTTGTGAGTTTGACCCTATTCTGGCACATACAGTAGATTTTCTACTGACATTAAAGCAATTTATGATCTACTTATCCTGTCATAAGCCATGTCTTCTGTTGGCTATCCTAAACTGCATCATTTCAGTGCAAATGATCCTAATCTGCATGTGTTTTTCTAGTCTTATCCCTGATTGAGGCAGGATAAAAGCTGTTTGAATTCTTCTAAAATGCATGTAGATGTAACCATGGTATCTCTAGACACATAAGGGCTGCTGTGCATTGATGAAAGTGAGTTATTTGGGTAGAGATCAGATATTAAGACACAGAAATGTGAGGGTTTTCCATAAACAGTGGATATGATGGGAAAAGACTATAAAAAATTAATTATATGAAACTTCTCTATTACAGACAAGATACTGCTTATCAAATTTGAATGAAGAGTAGGAGTTTCTTTTGAAAGAAGAGTGATTTCAAGGAAATTCAAAGTGGACTGAACATGTAAACAATTGCTATGAAGTGCAGATCGCTGGTATCTAAGTGGGGGTCACCCTAAGTTCAGTACTACTGAGTGATGCCAGAAACTGCACTGTGATCGTAATGTTGCTTTACAGAGAGGTTTGCTTACTATATTGTTATGTAATATGATTACAAATAAGATAAATTCTGTGATGTAGTAGTTATATATATGCTAAGATCTGTTTAACACAGGAAAATAATTGATCTTGGTTTATTTTTTTCTGATATAAATGCAAGCTTGTGGCTGTTGGAGAAAAACAAGCCTGTTAAGTCCATACTCATAACTTCTGCTGAAATAGAAATCTACAAGTAAAATCATTATTTTTGATGCTGCCATACCCAAATATAGCAGTGCTGCTTTTGGCATAAGACAGGAGGGATGGTGAGCTGCTGGTGAGATCACCTCTTGTTAGCTGAGGAAAGTGGGAAGCAGCATGGTCTTCCTTTTTCCCCCTCTTCTGCCTCCGTGCTGCTGTTACCTCTTCATCTCAACCACTGTAACTCAATCCCGGTTGTTCACCTTGCTGAGGGTTCTGTAAATCACCACAAATGCTTGGAGACTTGCTGTGGGAAAGCATTCCAAGCATAGTGCTGTCAGCTGGAGTTACAGTATGACCTCTGCAGCTGCAACAAGACAGATTTCATACTCAGCCTTCGCTTTTGCACAATATGCTGCAAACTTCAAAATGATTAGTTGTTCATTAAGTACATCGTGAAAATAACATTTCATATGCACTTTAAAAATATTTCTTGTTTTGCTTAATTTCATTCCTGCTGAAATTTTTGTCCTGTATTCCCTCTGGCAATGACAGGCTCCACTTCTGTTTTTTCTTGGGTGCTGGTTTGTTTGGGGGTTTATTTGTGGTTCGTTGGTTTTTGGTTTGTTTCTCTTTTTAAATAGGCTATATATTTCCCTATATGGCTTTCTTCATATTTTCTACTTTAGTTTCTTCACCCACTGTTTATTTTCACCTCTGCCACCTCTCAAATGTCTTTCCCTTTATATGGATAAGGCAAATATGAAGGCTTAGTTGCTTTTCAGATGCTGCAAGTGGGAATTTTTCCTGTTCCATCTTTGCAATCTTGAGTTTAACTGACCACCTACGTACAAATATTTCTTGAGCTGCCTTCTTTCAGAGGTTTCTTGGAACGCAAGAGAGCCAAAACTAACCAGATACTGTTATCTACACTGTTCCTTTTATGCTCCTGCATACCAAGAAGGAAGACAGATGGGATTCTAGGTAGTGTGCTTCCTTGGGCATACAAGTTGCAGTGGAGGCTGGGAACAGTCAGCTATGTGCAAAATTCAGTGGTGTGTTGGTATATTATGGAATGTTGGCTTCATAATCATAAATATGTTTTTTATATAGATACAATATTTAGAAGTGATAGAAAGTGCTTTTTACATAGGAAGATTTTGTTTGTTTTACTGCTCTGATAGCTTTGGGAGTATTTGACAATTTTGAAGCAGAGATGTGTGTCAGTCCAAGATGCCTTTCATAAGAGCTTCACAAGAGAGAATCAGAAGCTGGATTTGATGCTATCTGCAGGAGCTATTGCATATCGAAGGACATTTAAAAGTCTTTGCAAACTGGTTAATTATTTAGAAAGAAAGATACATGCTTTAGTCTGGATTATCCTGATAAAGATTGAATATAAATGTCTCATTCTGTTTGCTTAAAATATTTTTGCCATTTGTTTCTCAAATATTTTTTGTTACTCTTTTTAAGCATTGCTAGCTATCAGAAATTCTTGGGCTTTGTGTTCTGCAAGAGGAAATCATAAATTTACTTCATGTCTGTTGTTGCTGTTAGCTGACTTAAAATCATCACTCATGTATTTCAGGATAAATAATTGTCTCATTATGCCAAATAACCCTAATTGTTTACTAATTGGTCTGATTTAACTTGGTATTTTCCATAGCTCCTAGCTGATGATACTGTACTGCTCATAGGGGGAGCATTCGTTTTTAGAAAGTGCTGCAGCATTCTTTTCTCAAAAGAGGAAAATGTGAGTGAAAGTCTTCTGGATTTTGCAAAGCAGCATAACCTTAAAAGTGCCTGAGTTTTTTCATGATTTGATTTAAATGCCATCATAGAAGCCTGTCTTGTGCCAGTCTCTGTTCAGTTTTAAATGTTCAGAAGCAGAATGTTGAGGCACAGCAGTGACTGACAGTGTGGGATGGCATTTTGAAGAGTGCCTGAATAAGACATCCCTGTGAGTTTGTTTTTCAAGTAATTTGATTTGTTCTCTTTTGATCTTAAAATCATGCAGGAGAAAGGATTCTAGGCCCACTTGCAACCATTTTGGTTCCAGTGCTGAATTTGGATCCTTCATTTTCTTTTATAAATCAGATTCAGAAGAGAGAACTGCAGTAGTGCCTCAGCTGTGGAGAAAGGTTCAGAAAGTTACCTGCTGGTTTTCCCTCTAGGGGTTGAGGAGAGTCCCCTGTGGTGCAGAGCAGGTCCTGCATGAGGGGTCCCTGCCCAGGCAGGCATCGCACACCTGTTAGCACTCTCCACCAAATGCTTGTAGGGATTAAAACAGAGCTTTTCAAACCCGTGAAGTTGTGGCTTTTTATCATTACATTTCTGTGGGGTTTGAATTACATGTTCAAAAGTGAGCGTAACATTGTGAGGGTGCATGAGGGCGTGATTGAGGGGTGGCTGTGCTCTGGCTGTCCGTACCTGTTCAGCCAACTGTATGATTTCCGTGGGACTTGCCCACTGACAGAGGGCATATTTATGCTGTGTACCACAACAGAATTTAGCATAATGTTACTCCAACGCTGCTGGATTTGCTTCATGTTTACATTATTTCAACACCCTGAAGGAAAATAAAAATACTTCAATATCTGATTTTGAGAAGTGTGTCCTTATAATTCAAGAATCACATAGAAGCTATAATCCTATCTCTCAATATGTTGTCTATACAGGTATGTATACCTTTGTTTGCCTGGCCTTTAAATGTTATTTTTGCCGAAAGTTAAATACCAAAAAAACTCCCAAAGTGATAAAACGAGACCAAAATAACACTACATATGGAAATGGCAAGTAATCTTGAGGTAACATTTCTACCTTGTGTGAGTTAATAACAATACTGTTAGAAAATCAGAGTGAAACTGTTTTACAGTTAGAAAGTATTTTAATAATTATTCCCAGACATTGAAAGGAATAGATGGTCTGTGAAGGATCAGGTTTTATAGTTTCAGTGTTCTTCAACTTTTAAAAAAATTGGAAGTAGCAATGTTAAAATTTTATATTTTTAATTTGTTAAATGTCTCTTGAAGGTCTAATTGTTAGAGTTATTACAAATGTATTTTTATCAGCAGTATGTTTTACAAAGATGTACTTTTAATAGCATTGATACTTTATATTTAAAAAAACAACAACAGTGAAACTATTCTGAAGGGCTTTTTACTTTTAAAAAGGCAATTAAAACACATGTTCCAAAAAGGTCAGTTTTTAATTTTTTTCATAGTTCGTTTCTTCAAGTGAGGGTTTACACAGCTGCATGAATACAGTGATACTTTTTCAGTCTCTGGCTCCCTATGATAATTCAGTTAAGATACTAATGGAACTAATTTGAACTCCATCATGTATGGATTTTTTTTTTAAACTGGCTTGGTTTAGCTGAAATCTTTAATGTTAGGTAATCAGTTAAAAGTTCTTGGCAGACCGGTCGTGCTGTTAGTTGGGGGCCCCACAAGCAATTAGGCCGTATTTCCCAGGAAGGACACACTGAGCATGTTTACTGAAAATGTATATGTAACATTTTTTTAGGCAGGTCCCTCATCACATTTTAGGGTCAGGAACTGCTGTCTGGTCTTCTGAGCAGTCTGCAGGAACCACTTGTTTGCCCTAGTTAGTCTCCAATGAGCTCAGTTTGTAATGAACTGTATCAATTCAGTGGCCGCTTCGCTGCCCTTCCCTGTGTTTGCCACCCCTCTGGTGGCCTTCAGGTTCAGCCAGTACTTCTAGTTAATTGTATCTGTAATGACTTTGCAAACTTGTTTCCAGATACTGTGAACTGGGCCAAGGTTTGAATGTAAACATATGCCCCTCTTTTTGGTGCCGAGATAAATAATATGAAAATGCTATCTGCAGTGTTTGCTGTTATCTAAGTTAGAGCATCTTCCAGATTCTTAAGTTCTAAATTAAGAGACTCAACTTTGTATACAAAGTATCTTCAGAGAGAGGTTTTTTCCTCTCCTTTTGTCTGTATAGGCATTTTGTTAACAGATGTGCGCATGCACAAAAATCAGTTGTGTTTTTTATAGGTTTGGGATTTTTTTTTAAAATTCAGAATGCAGGTGGCATTGCTAGTTTTTTATTTCCAGTTCCTAGTATTTGTTTTGGTGTAGACAGTTTGGCTTTTGTTGAGTAATCTCAGAGGGTTAATTTTTTATTGTCTCAGATGTACTGAGATTCCAGCCATTTATTTGTGGTATAAAAGTGTATTTTTCTTTAAAGGGTGGGAGAGTATCTGGGTTTCATAATAATTCTAGAAAAATACTTGCTCGTTTTTCTCAAAGTAGTAAATTTCGGTTTTCAGTAGCCTTTGAGGAATATACAGCAGTGACTCCTAAAAGGAAAAATTCAATTAGAAGTATATTTGCCTTCATAAAACAATGGTATGGAAAAGCAAACTTGTTCTTCCAGTCATACCTAGATTGCATAATCCTTGTCATGGAAATATCAGGACAAAAGTATCAGGAGTTATTTTATTTTCTTTTGCTGGTTTTGTCTCTCCTACTATTCCTGGGATACTTAGAGTTCTCTATATTTAGACCACAAGAGTCTAAAAGTGGTACTTTTAGCTTCAGTGTTAACACTTGAAAGCTTTAACTCAATAAAGGAGTGTGGTATGAATCTACTGTTTCCTTGTCATCTATTTAGATGTAGAATGAACACCTTCTGATACATTATATAGATTATGTCTGGAATTTTTGAATTATTTTTCTGTAGTTGTCTGTTGAACATGACCATATTTGAATAGTGAATTTCAAAAGATACAAATTCAAGTGCTATACCAAAAGGTTTCCTAGGCGATGGTGGAAATCTTACATGTTTTTACTTTGTCGCTGCTTCCAAGTTTACATAAAGCATCTTTTTCTAGACATGATATCAAAAGGCATGGTTCTGGACTTTTTATTACACAGCTTCAATTTCCTTTTCACTGTATAGATGTAGCTGTATAAATTAAATAATTATCAAGGGAATGAAGTTATGTTTGCTTGCTTTAGAAAGATGTAATTTCAAGACAAAGGTAACATCCACTTAAAAAAGGTAGAATACAAGCAGTTGTTTGGGTTTTTTCCCAGAACATGGAAGTCTTAATATATGCATACATACACAATAATACACTGGTGCATGTGAAGATTTTAGTATATGGTACCAGGATAACTGAAATGTCAAGTGCACCCTTATTGAAGTAATACTGTAAGTTTTAATTAACATTTAGTTTGAAATACAGTTCAATAGAGAAATAATTTTCTTATGTAAACAGCAACATCTTCTCATTTTTAGGATTACTCTGGTGTTGTCTTCTGCTCAGTTATGCCCTACAAACTCAGGGCATCATTCACTTGGTCTTGTTTACCAAATCTTTTCTTTGTGTATGCAATGCAGAGTCAAGTTATCTACCCATGGAATTCCTCTCCTTTCCAGTAGTAGCACTAAGTTTCTAATAAAACTATTCATTGGTTTTATTAGGTAGCAGATTGACTTCATGTACCATCTGAACCCTGTCATTGCTTTGCTGAAAGTAGCTGTACTGTAAGGAAACAAATTCATACATGCACTTTTACAGGGTAATCTGAATAATATGGAAAACAGAACAAATGTAGATTTCATTATCAGGTTTAAAAGGTTGGAAAACTTTAAAATAGTTGGAATTTGAGTTACTTAATTTATAACAAATAATGTTCTTTCATTTAATTTATCTGAGGGAGGATCACTGTTAATTTTTTGAGAGGCATAGCAAGAGAGAGGCATAATTGGAATGGCTGAAGGAAGGCTGGGAAAAGAGTGTTCTCACTTCTTTGGCAAGGAATGTGTTGCCTTTCATCTTTGTGTTTCTTCCATCCCTTTAAATCCTGCGAACTTGGAGCAAGTTCACCTATCCTTTCTTTGCTGATCCAGGAAAACCAAAGCCCTGTAAGCACCTGCAAAAGGAAAATCAGATAACTACTTCTCCAACCCCACTAATCCCCTAGCATTGCTGATCTGATTTTGGTCTGTAAGCAGCTTCATTTCGAAGTCTACTTTAAAGGATCAATTGATCATGAAGTTGTCCATCTACAGCAATAATAACAACTCTTTAAAATGCTGTACTAGCCTTTTATTCATTCCCTACACTTTTAAATGCATTCCTTCTTTTATCATATCTATAAATTATTTATCAAATGCAACTGCTTCAATGAGATATGTATTTTCCTTTCAGAAGTGGTTTAGTTTTCTGCTAGAGGTATTATGTGTAAATACGTATTTTTTTTTCCTGTTGGTATTAGAATGTAAACATTGAAAGAATATTAACATTCTCTTGGGTTTTTTTAATAAAGATATTTTTGTAAGTGGTTGACTTTATTTTGACTTTGTAAAAAAGTTGATTTCTCTACTGCTGTTTCTGCCTTTTTAGCAAACACTGGCATAACAATTACCTGATCTGTGACTTGGGGGGCTGTTTCACTGTTAATACAACTAGAATTGTTGAGAAAAGTTGTTCCTCTGTATTAATTATTCACTCCTGCAGAAGTTCAGTCTTTTAAAAGGAGAGAGGTCAGACTTAGACCACAGCTCTGTTTCAAGAAGCACAGTATAAAACCAATATATATACCAGCATCAAAGTTGTTGGTGGCAACTGATGGTGCATATGCCAGGACATAATAGTTGCATTTCTGGGAATTAGTTTTCATTTTGTTATCTACTAGTTCTTACCACTCCTTGGCATAATTACAGAGCTTTAGTAACAAGTACTATTGAAGACATATATTGAAAAATACAGATATCTGAGAGAGTATTCGATTCTGAGTTACTGATTAAAGATAACAGATTCCAGCTATCTAGGATGATTAATTAGCACAAGTTAAGCTGCAATAAAGTACTTCAAAGCATTTGTATTAATGTTGGATTAATTTTGTGATTGTCTTCTGCATAATTTGGCATTCTGTAATAGTGAAGGTAGGAAAGCACTTTTTATTTTCTACACCTGTTATGATGGATAATTGATTCTTCAGTATATCCTGATTTTTTTTCTCAAATATCTGGAAAATATGAAATAAGCTGTGCAAGGTGGAAGGTGTGTTTGCAGCTTTTTGCTTGTCTTGACTCCTTGTCATGGCTCAAAGTATTGGATTTTTTTAGGTAAATGGAAATATTCTGTCAGAAGCTGCAAGAGTATTGATCAATTTTAATTGTTCGTTAACTGTAGCTTGCCAATAACTTCATAGGCTTATGGTTTAATATAATACTTTTGTTAATAATAATACAATAGTTATTGTTGGACTTGATCCTTTGATCCAGTTGGAAATTGAGAATGTTGGGTTCTTGACTCCTGAGACAGTAACACATTAAATAAGAAAACAGAGTGGGCTGAAATGTGTAAAGGATTGTTCACTTTCTCCCCCTTGCCTACTTCCCCAACAAAAGCTGACCTTCTGAATACTTAGGAGATGTGGTTTTCTTTTTATTAACTTTAAGAAGTTGCCAAAGAGATCAGGAGTCATCATTCTGGCAAATTGTAGAAACACTGTGTGCCGCTGAATTTGTGAGTTATAGGAAAAGTGGCTTAATAAGAGGAGGTCACAGGAATTGGTGGTTCCATCCTGTTCACCTTGTCATCACTTCGGTCATTATCTAGCCATTTTCTTCTTTCAGTTCTTCCAGGTATGTATCAAACATGTCAGGAGTCTTTGTGGCAAGCTGATGACCAGAAGGTTATTTGTATAATGAGTATTAGGATTAAAAAGCATAGGGGTATTCATAGGTTGCAGACAGTCAACAGGGTTTGTACTTATACCCAATATAAATGTTTCTATTAATTATATGTGTACATATGGTATCCTAGTGGCTGCTGGGTTTTTTTTTTGTTGTTTTTTTTTGTTGCATCAGCTTTACTGTGTTATTTACAGGCTTTTTTTCATTGTCTATTGGCAGGTATTTAATTAGTCAAGGAGCACATGTAGGAGCTGTAAATAGTGAAGGAGACACTCCATTAGATATTGCTGAAGAAGAGGCAATGGAAGAGCTGCTTCAGAATGAAGTAAATAGACAAGGTAATTTTTCATACAGTAGGTGATTGTATTTATGGACACTAAATGTATTTTTGAAAACGGGCTAAATTGTGACTGATAAAGTCAATTCATTTTCTAAAGAGAGTTGGTCAGTATAGAATATACAGTGTTTGTCTGTCTCTTAAAACAGATTTACATAATTTAACAGTAAACCAATAATTGTTTCAGACTTTTCCCAGTTTTAGTTTACATGCTTAAACCCACTTAATGCCCAAAGCAAATGGTAAGAAGAAACTGGAAGACATGATCAGTGGGGAAATAAGAGACACGGTGGATTTGCAAAGGCTTTGATTCAGTTAATTGGTAGTGTTAACAGAAATTTGATTAGCAGTTTTTACAGTTAACACACAATGAACATCAGATTAGACAGTTGTGTGTATTTTTTGTCTGTATTACCATTTCTCTATTTTAATTAGTTGTTCTGTTTTCTAACAGTACTGTCAGTCTCTGCTTTGAGAGTTTTTTCTGGAATGCATCTCAGCCTAGATTTTTTAAGGTTGTTCTTGAAATGCTTGGCTGTACTGATGTGCGATACTAAATGACTGCAGTAGCTCTTTGTGAAATTGGAATTATTTGGGGAATGAACTCTTCCAAAATCTCTCTTTTATATGTTGTCGCTTTTTAAAAAATAAATATTCTGTTACATGGGATTTTACATGCATTTTTATAATGCAGATATTCAACTTAACACATTAAGTTTTATTCTTTTGCAAGTTTAATAAAATTATTTTGAACAGCCCAATTGTAAAATTAGCACATTGCCACAGCACTGAAAATTTCAGTAAGGTTTACATTTTCACAATTAAAGCTTGCTGTAAGCTGTGTACATTACTATCTTTACAAATCTGAGAGGAAGGTACATGTTCCCACATTGTAGCTATTGGCTTAAAAAGGAATAATTTAGATTGTTTTAAAATACTAAATTTCACTTGGTATGGGCAACCTACTTTCCTTCCTCTTGCATTTTTATGGCAGTTGGTTTGTTTCCCGGAATAGGGGAGAAGGTATGCGTTATCACTCCTTCTAAATTTGTGTTTGAAGACATAAGAACTAAGGGCTTTTACGTGCAGAGATAAAATCAAAGGAAGAATTTCATGATTGCAGATGAGAATGGAATAAAAAGGGTGTGAATCTGGATGTGAACTTAAAGTGTATACCTTACTTAATCATGAGACAGCTGTCTCAGCAATAAGGTTTTAATTACGCACCTTTGATAGCATCCTTAGTTTGATATAGATATTATATAAATTTGTGTATTAGTGTTATATAAAAATAGGATTATTTAGTCATTATCAGAATCACTTAATGCATAATTGTGTATGTTGTGGCTGGAGAAGTTAATAGCTCTAAAATAGGAACCTAATTGTTTCTCATAATGTGGAATTAACATTGAGGCATTGTGACAGTTTCATCTTTGGCTATACATGTAGCTGAATATAATTATCCCTCCATCAGTGAGATAATTCATATTTCTTCCATATGATACATTCCTTCACATCAAATAAACCAGTGTCACAGTTTTGATAATGCAAGTTAGCAATGGGGTCTGTGGAATGATCAGCCCTGGCTCAGGGTTAAGGGTAGTGGAAGACCAGCCTATTTATTTTGAAAATAAACAAGCCTGGGTGACAAAATATCCTATCTCTGTAAATATGCAGGTAAAATATGCAGTGTGAAAATTAAGTAGGCATTTTCTAGAATATTTTTTCCATGCAACCCTTTAATGTTTTTATTCCTACATTCACTGTAGTTTCATTTCTGCGTTGCAGTGTTAATGTTATAAATTTGTCTTCCTACATGTTGGCAGTCTGAGCTGTTTGGTGGCAAAAGATTGCTTGGAAAGATTAGTCAGGTTCATTGTGATATTAGATTTAAATGATGACATTTGATATTTGTTTCTGTTAGAAATCTGAGAAGAATCACTTGTTATATCTTCTTTTTTACTGCTTTTGCAGTAAAATGTCTTTATAAGAAAGGTTATGACAGACTACTCATCTACTCAGCATTCTGTTAATCATCAGTTTGTACTTATGCCCAATTTTTGGCAGGTATCAAGCTGTATTTTAAGGACATCTTATTACAGGACAAAATGTGGGAGCCTCTAAGAGACACTAAATGCACAAAAATAAATCATAGAATATGGTACAGTTCAGTTCTGTGTGACATTACAGGCTTAATAAAAGGAAGGATCTGTGATGTTTTCTCATCCTATTTTAGCATTCAGGCTCTCAGGTCTGATCTGACTGCAGAGTAGATGGTCAGTGATCCAAAATAATCTTGTTGTACGAGTTCTGTTGTAAAGCAGTGTTGGCCATTAAAGAGGAAAGATTTTCTAGTATTATTATCCAGTGTCTATTTTTCTTTAGTAATTCTGATTCTCACATGCTACATCTCTAAATTTTACCCAAGGGTCAGGTGGCTTTTCACGTGTCCTCTTGTGTCCTACTGAGTAAATAGCATGACTTGATACAATGGACTGTGCAGGAATTGTGATCTAAGGGAATACTATCCTGTAACTGGAGCTGTACCACTCTGATAGTTTGGAAAATATTTTTCTACCCTAATCTTCAGTGGGGGATTACTGGCATAATTATTTTTTAATAAAACCTAGCTTAGTTTTGTAATTTCGGAGAAGGTAAATTACATGCTCAAGTAAGGTATAAAGATTTTTTTTGACCCAGCTACAAACACTTCACAGACAGCAAAATCAGGTGTTTTATGGAAATTCTTCTGAAGTAGTGCTGAACAACTGTTCTGTTTGCACTCCATATGGTTAAACTATTTTGTGTGTTATAAAAAAACCCCTTCTGCTAGGACTTGTTTTATTGTTCCTCCATATGACTAATATCTTCTGCATTGGTGAATCCCATGTATATATAGGGGTCACTGCAATCCTCAAAATCATTTAGCTTCATCAAAAATATTATTTATTTTCTCAGTGTGACCTGTCGTTTTTCTACTCTGCAGTGTTTCAACACAGAGTTGTGGAAGTTGTCTTTTACCAGAAAAGTTTTCATTTGTACTGGTGAAAACCAGCAGACTTGCAGGAGATGTGGCTTTAGTCCTGCCCAGCCCTGGCCAGTTTTAAATGTTGTCCCTCCTCAGGGCTTGAGTGGGGTTAAGTATAATGGTTTGAAGTGATTTTTTTAGCTGTTGATCATCAGATGTCCTCTTAAAATTATTTTTAACTGCTTAAGCGGTTGTTTTGAATGATAGGAAACATTCTCAGGAGGTGAGTTAGTGGGGAGGGGTAATGTGAGGTGAATCAGGGGTTCAGTGTGGTAACTATTTATTCAGTAACTGTCAGAGTGGTCACTCCTCCTGTTCCAAGGAGAAACACATGTTCCTCATTCTTATATATAGGTAATGTAACAAAACTCTCCCAGATGTACTGCTTAACTCAGATTTGTTTATGTGGATAAAATGCGAACTATTACATTTGTATATAAACATTCACTTCATGAAGTAAAAAGTGGGTTGATCTTCCATGCAGTATCTGTAAAACATGCCTTTATATGGCTGAGTCGTCCTGAAACAATGTTTCAGCAGTTAAATTTATGTTGAATTTTCATTAAATTCACTGAACAGTACACTGTTTTCAAACCTCTTTGGGGATGTTAAGTAACACTTGCTGATCAGAAAAAAAGTGGAAGCATTTATTAATAAATTATTAATGATTTGAGTTGTTTGGCTGCCAGAGAGGTTAAGCACACCGGTGGTGTGAGCAGTGCTGTGGCTGAGGCTGAGCTGGGAGGCAGCATTGCCATCTATGGGCCGTCGGGAGAAAGAGTGGGAAACTGATGATGAGCGTTTTCTTTTCCCCTGGTATCTTGGTAGAGTCTGGAAAACACAAGGAAGGAGAAAGGCCCATAGAAGGTATAATAAAGGCTATTTACATTCCATTTCTGTAGTTAATAATGGGAATTGTATTTTATCTCAGAGCACAGCTTTTTTTCTGTGACACAAAGTTTAATTCCCATTTTCATGCCAGTTATTAATGTGGAATGTTTTATTTAGATTGGCAAGATTCTGGTACTTTCTTCTGTTGAAATATGACCAGAAATTTACTGTCTTGTAAAATAATGTATTGATACAGCCATTACTCCTCTACCATTATATTTTGTTTTGGCTTCAGAAATGGAATAGTTCATGATATTAATAGAAGTTTGTATTGAGTAGTAGTTACTTTTTCTGCAAAAACACTGTTATTTTGACATCATAACCTGGGTCTTTAGGCCTGTCTGGGAAAGTAAGCTCATTAGGAAGAACCCATTAGAAGCTCACAGGGAATGAGTTTTTTATCTGTTCTTCCTTTATGCAAAAGTGCCTCAGAACAAACAGCTGTGCACATGAACAGTTTTACACTGATAGGAATTTTTTCAGATTCATCAGCTGGAGAAGGTTACTCATGCTGATAAGGGTTCACAGTTGGACTTTGAGCGTACAAAAAGGGAATGGACATAAATGTGACTAAGAGATGATCGAATACACACTATTTATTTACATAGCAGTGTTTTCAGGTAACACTGACATGTAAGTGGCTGTACTCTAGAATATTGCCCCAGGATCTGCTGATCACTGCTGTGTCATTCTGAAAGGGGAGCAGATGCTCAGGCCCATGAAGTTACAGTTTGAAGTAATTCACATATCAAAATGTAGGAGGTTCCCGAGGAATGAGAACATGTTACTGTCAATGTGTTATTGATTCAGAGTTCCTGGTCTTCACTCTGTATTTGTCATACTTGGAAAATTTTTATGCTTTTTTTTTTTCTGCTGAGTCCTTCAACAGCCTTTAGTGTCTTCCTGCATCTTGGAGACTCAACATCCAGATTATGGTTTATATTGGTTTCTGATAAAATGTAATTCTATTCATTTTTTACCTAAATTGTCATGGTTAAAATGGTTTTGCTGGTTGAATGAGTCTAGGAGTTTGGTCAAGTCCTCTGAACACTGACTGTTTAACTAGCTACAGTTACTTTATGGTACCTAGTGAAATTTTATCTTTTAATTGTCTTTAGCATAAAGTTTTACAGTATATATCACTCAAGTCCCTGCATACCAGTGTGTAAGATTAGATACATAAAAATATTTTGAAGGTTGGGCCACTTACTTTCTGATGGAGGTCAACCCAGATACAATTTGTGCTCCTGATGATCAGAGTTTCTGAATTGCTTTTCCTTATGAGTTGTCAACATTCAGCCATCATAGATATAATTATACTCATGCATAGTTCCTTTCAAAATCTCTTTCCTACTATATTCTTATGTAGTAATTACAAAAATGCTTGCAAATAATGTGTTTGCATTACCCATTCAGGGTCTGGAATTTATTTCCATTTGCCTAACCTGATGCATATACTTCTAGACTGTGTTTCTCCCTTTCCATCAGTGTATGATTTCTTTTTTACTGAGACATAAAAAAGTTATTTCGGTGGTTTTTAGTAGAGCTGTGAAGTGCAATATCCAAAGTGCTGTCTATTTGTATATAAGGTTTGTGATTCACAGTGATACGAGACACACCAGAAATACTTTAGAAAGTATAAAGGATACAGGTCCATCTTGTCATCAGTGTTAAGAAGCAAGATTGTTTCTCTTTCCGTAGAGATCTGTTTGTGAAACAACTTCAGCTATTTTCTAGTGTATACAGATACATCAACACAGACTTATTTTTTTGGCGCTTAGAAAATTAAAATAGAAATTTTCTCTTTTTTTTAACAGGTCTCATCAGTGGTATTAATATGATGGTAGACATTCTTAAAACGAGTTTGAAGAGTTTTAGTAAATTGATTTTATTTTTATTTATTTATAATCCCTTTTCCACCCGGCCCCTCCTTTTGTTAAAAAAGGCATTATAAAAGCTGTCTCACAATATTGGATGTTTCCATAACCTTGGAATTCATCTTCCAGAAAATACTCACATCTAACTCTGAACGTAATTCAGATTGTTTACTTCTTATTTTCCTATATCATATAAATGTGGCATAAAATTTGTTATATAATTGAATTGAAGTATTTGAATTAAAATACTTTGTGTCTTCTCTTCCCCTCTCCCCCTCCTTGTCTGAATTAAGGGGTTGATATAGAATCAGCTCGAAAAGAAGAAGAACGAATAATGCTAAGAGATGCAAGACAGTGGCTCAACAGCGGCCATATAAATGATGTCAGGCATGCAAAATCTGGTGGTACAGCACTTCATGTAGCTGCTGCTAAGGGCTATACAGAAGTCTTGAAGTAAGTGTGGTTTAACTTTTTCATATTTTACTGTCTTGATGTAATGCTGCTTGGAATTGGCCACTTCTAATTTTTAGGGAGTGTATCTTGAAAATCCCAGTCTCTAGAAAAATCCATTCTCAAAGCTTGATTTTATGTTTCAAGCATTCATGATGGTAGCTTTCTATTCTAAGTCATTCAAAATATGAATAACAGTATACGTGTTGAGCCTGAATAGTTACTTAAGAGAAGAAAGTTGATAAAAAACTTGCCCTGTTTCTAAAGCCAGCTATGTAAACAAGCTTAAGACTTTTTATAATGCCAGTTAGCATCCTGATTGCATATTTTCAAGATACCATATTTATTTCTGTACGTAAAACAGCATTTGTAATCCAGGCTAAAAGTTCTTACACTTCAAATACAATTAACTTAGTTTTATGTTTTGATAATGTTTTTTAAAATCATGACTCTTGAAATCTTCCTTGGAAAGCTTTAGGCTTTAGGTGCCCCCTAATTCACAGCTTTTCATTAATGTAATATCAATACATATCTTAACATATTTAATTTCTTTTTCATTAAAGCTCTACTTATATTGTAGTGAAGCATAATTAGTAATACATTGCTTTAACGTGATGGTAAATTTATTTGACTATTTTAGCAGTGCTAGGAGCACTTACAAACTGTAACACAATGAGCAAACATCCTGACTGTGAGTATTGGTACCTTTAAGGTCTGCTGAACAATTTATTAAATGGGAGCTCTGTTCCAAAAAACCCTGATGCTTCAACATGATGAAGACAAATAAATCTGTTGGAAAAGGGTAATTTTTGTTTTAGAGTAGCAGGTGTTTGTAAGGGAGTTGTATCTATAAAATTTTGGTTGTTTTTTAGCTTCCTCAGTTATTATCTTTTTTGTAGTCCAGCCTGTGTACTTCTCCTAGGAGAAGCAAAACATATGTGCAGGAAATTTTTTTGATTGCGTCAAATTATCAAAAGTGTGTGCTCTGCATTGGATGCAAGGCTACAAGATTTGCAGCTGACCATGTGTGAAAGTTGACTCACTGGAGGATATTACTTTATTGTATATTGTATATTGGCTCTTGAGAAACTGAGAATTTTTGAAAATAATATTTTGTTCTTATGTGATTTTTAACAATTATGGACACTGGTTCAGAGAGCTCTTAGCCCTTTACATAAAAATACTTGTTAGGTTAAGTGTTCCTTGTCACTTTGATGCTCACCTGAGAACCATGATGAATGTGAGTGCTGAATGCAGGCAGAACGGCAGGTCCTCTCCTTCAGGAACTCTGCTCTCAGAGAACAGTTGAAGCATGTAAACACTAGAGTTTTGCAAAAAGTTAATGACAGGAAGTGAAAGTTTCAAGCAGCTAATTTTGGAATGAAAGGAGGTTTTTAATAGTTTTCTAATAAGAGCACTGCATCTAACTTTTTTTTACATTTTACAGCTTTTTTCCTTAAAAAACCTTTTGCCTATTACCAAATGTACAGCAAAGAAGATCTAACTATAGAAACAATGGTCTTTGGAGAGGAAGTGAATAGAGAAGAAAATGGAAAAGGCTCTTTTTCTTGAATTTTCCTTAAAATATATATATGCATCTGCTAAATAATGAAAAAGCAGATGTTTCTAAGAGAAGTAAAATTAATCCATTTTGGTCAGTAGCCCAACTAAAATATCTATGCGAAAAAAGGAGAAAGATATTACCATAGAGCAGTTTTACAATTTTTACAAAAATTTATTTATCCCTGTTGTCAGTGTCAAGATCTATTTCTTTTAATTTCTTCAGGCTTTTAATACAGGCTCACTACGATGTAAATATTAAAGATTATGATGGCTGGACACCACTTCATGCTGCTGCTCATTGGGGTAAAGAAGAAGCATGTCGAATATTAGTGGAAAACCTATGTGATATGGAGGCTGTCAACAAAGTGGTAGGATTTTTATGTAATCCTTGTCAAGATACAAAGTTCTGGTCTCTAAAGTGACTTTAGAAGCCAGGGTAAGAAAAGTGATGATCAACTGCTGTTTACTGTACATGGAGCTTTATATAATGCATGTGTTGTCAAAACAGCATGGTTGTGTTCAGAACTAAATTCTCTGATTGTCTGAATTAATTTCTAGGCCAGCTTTATACTTAGTTCTGTATTAAATGATCCATTTGATCTTTGACATGGAAATTCACAATTGAAAGAGATTGTTGACATTTCAGAGGTACAAAATTAGTGACTTGATGGATTACATTCAGGCTTTCATTAGATCTCTGAAGATGATGATGCCTTTGGGTAGTGTTTTAACTCCTAAAATCAGCTTGTGTTGGTATATTAAAGAGTTGTTACTATATTATGCTGATCTGGGTGTGGTGGAAGAAACTTGTAGGCAACTCTGGACCCCCAGCACATAACCTGAATGCTTCCTAAGCTCTGTTTCTTCATTTTATGCAATGGCCTGGGTAGCTTGCTGATCTTGCTCACAATAGACACAAGTATGTTCATGAGTTTACATAACCATCAGAAGGATCCAAATCTTTTCATTCAGGCATGTAAGTGCTGAGGTCTCATTCTTCTCCTTGTAGTGTTCTTTACAGATAGATTCTGTTCTGCTTCCAGTGTATGTGTTAGATTTTTTACTGGGGTTGTGAAAATGTGTATATTGCACGCTATAAAAGTATGTTCTAGTCCACTACAAGAGTAAGAAAAAAGGAGGCATAGAGAGATGTCAGCTGGTTTGGGGTTTTTTTGTATGTGTACATCTGTGGACTTGTCTCTGCAAGCTAGGAAAGTTTTGTTTTTAAGTACGCTAGTGAGCATTTTTGCTTTTGGAGATATGAGAATTGAAAACTCTGTATTTGGTTTCAGTTGTATGTGCTTAGCATCTCAGAGAACTCCGTGATTATTGTTTAGGCGCCTGACTTCAGGTTTCAACCATTTGCAGACTTGGGTTTAAGATGTAACCTTCCAGCTGCAACAGTTTTCTGTAAAGTGATTTTTGTAGTCATAGTAGGTCTAACTACCAGGTAATAGTACCTAAAAATAGAAGGCCACATGAAACTTGTAGTTCTAATGCAAATATGAACTTGTGATAATAATTCACATGGCAGGATACCTCAAGCTGTTTTGGCTAAAGCTGGTTAAAAGGTGCACGTGCTTCTGCTGTATTAGTGGTTTAAAGATTCATCCTTTCTAACCAGTTAAGATAGTTTTCACAGTGTAATTAGGAATAAATTTGCCTTTAGTTAACATTTTGAGAAACTGACTATAAGCACAGACAAATGGGAACACCTTTCATTATTTTTATAAGCTGCTGTGGCCACTTTTAGATGACAGCTCTGTTTTTATTGCTGGTTATTGTACAGAAGTGCTTCCTAGTTTGATCTTGTCATGATTCCCCCAACATCTCAGTAGGTCCACCCAGCATGTTGATGCAGCTGCATGTATGCCAGTGAGTTCATGTCACTGTTTGACATGAAAGACTCCAAATATTTCAGAAGGCAAATAGCATAAAAAAGGCTTTATTGTCTAATTCTTACTACTTTTTATAAGGTGTTCCGATACAGACTTAACACGATTGGTGAACAGGAACGACACCTCTCTAGTCCCATTGGTGGAACTAGAGAAACACAAA
>WEIU01015027.1:206726-217393 GCA_013389925.1 Aegithalos caudatus
AATCTTGGTATTGTGGGGGGGGGGGGGGGGGTTTGTTTTCTTTTGTTTTTTTGGTTGGTTGGTTGGTGGGGTTTTTTTGGGTTTTTTTTGTAGTTTGAAATAATCCAGCATTTCAGTATTAAGCTGAAAAAAAGTGTCTGGCAAGATTTGTAATTACTCTTTCACCTTAGTGTACTTGTGCCATTATTTACTGAGCTTTGCTAAATTCAAACTACTTATAACATGTAGTAATTTCTCTGTACTGAGCTGACTGTAATGTCTGCTGAACTTTATGACTCTGGTAACTGTGTTCTCTTCATTGCCAGTAGTTTGTGCCAGGAAAATTTGACTGTGACACAAGAATTAATTTATGTAAACTTTGGGGGTTTTAATATCAACAAGGCTTTATCATACTTTATTTGGCAAGATACACTTTAAGCTTTTCCCTGTAGAGCTACATCTCTTAAGTTCCAAGATTTTACTTTCCCTTTTTTTTACCATTATTCAGCTTAAGGCAGTGAAAGATTTTTCTAGTGAAAAATCTCATTATTATGAGAAGCATTCTGGTTGTGAAATATTTTAACAGTGTTCAGTTTTCTGAAGTACTGGAAATGGTGATTTCTAATCTTTTGGGATAATTTAAATGTTTGCCTATATTTTTGTTTCATTAGTTACAGGAGAATATAATTTTAAAATAAATACACTTCAGTCTCTAAGACCAAGAAGGGAAATATGAATATGAAAGTAGCTTATTACAAAGGACAGAGAAACAAAATAAAAAATAAAATTTTCCTCGGTTTGGTTTTTGTAACTTACTTTGTTTACATACTTTAATTTTCTTTAATTACTCCATATCAGCTCAGTCGTGCATACAACTATGTTCTTGCTGTTCTAGAAATAATTTCAGAATACAGTTGTGAAAAATCCGTTTTTCTTCTTCCTGAAAACTTTTTCTGCATATTTTAAAGATACATTACTTAAAAATTTCTATCAGATCTGCCTGTGCATCATTTCAAATTATACTGTCAGTCCACATTTCCTTGTTCAGCTTTTTGTCACCTAGAATTTTACTGCCATTTTTTTTCACTTGTGTTTAAAAAGAACTTTCCATTAAGTGTAAGGTCTTGTAAGCTGTTTATACTTACTGAATAACTAACAATTAAAACATCTATTCAACTATATCCATAAGTGTGTAAAACAAGTGTGTAACATCAATACCATGGATTACATAATTTCTAATTGTAGATTAGTACTTCATTGAATTTAAATGTTGGTTGTGAGAACACTGCATGAAAACCTTGCATACTTTCTAAATTAATTGCTCCTAGACTGTATGGGTCACATAGATGGAAAGATGTGTTTATAGTAGGGCCAAACCAGTGTGCATTGAACCCCATGTTGCTTCATACTGCACTAATAAATAGGAGGCAACATCTGAGCCCAAAGAATGTGCAGTTTGAATATGTGAAACAGAAGCAAAGTGTAACATGAAGCTCAAGGAAGAGCAGCGACAAGAGTTGTATCTCAATCATGACATTTTCTGTACGTTTATGTAAGAAGGATTAAGATTCATAAACTATGGACAGAGGAAGGAATTTGGACAAAGCAGAAGAGAGTAGGTAGGTAGACAGTGAAATGTAGGTAAGAAAAATAAGGGACAAAAAAGGAATGAAACAAATGGAAAATGTGTGTTCTGGAAGACAAGTCCCTAGCTAATCTCATTCTGGTGACCAGAATTCCTTATGGGGTTCTATGTACAGTTAATTATTTCTTTGAAGTCAGACAAGCATAGTTATCAGAGAATAAATGTTTCACTTTGAATTAGTACCTGCCTTCTGTAGTTTGAATTAACTATTACAGAATCAAAGGATAATCCGAGTAGGAAGGAACCTCTGGACATTATCAAGTCCAACTTTCCCTGCCAAGGCAGGGTGACTGAGAGCAGGTTACATGCAAAAGCATCCAGGTGGGTTTTGAATGTCTCCAGAGAGGGAGATATCACAACCTCCCTGGGCAGCCTCTTCCAGCACTCTGCCACCCTTAGTGTTCTTCCTCATATTGAGGTGGAACTTCTTGTATTTTATTTCATGGCTATTGCTCCTTGTCCTGTCATTGGACACCACCAAAAAGAGTCTAGCACCATCCTCAACACCTACCTTTGAGATATTTATATGCATTAATGAGATCAGATGAGATGCTAACATACCCCTACTCTTATAGATTTATGGTCATTAGCCAGCTACTAAAATACAGGCTGTGTGGGGAGATTGAAATCTGTCTCCAGAGGTCTCCAAGATGTGACTCATCAAAACCTTGAGCAACCTGATTCATAGGCAGTATTGACCCTCTTTTGAGCAGAAGGCTGAATTAGGTGATCTCCTGAGTCACTGAACCTGAATGATTCTGTGTTTCTGTCTCTGCATCTCTGAGTGGTAACACTTGATGAACACAAAAAAATTATTACATGCACAGCCTTTTAGAAAAAAAGGACGGACCTAGCTAAGATATAAATGGGGAGTGAGGGAGAAAACACTGAAAAATAAATGATAAAATGCTGATCATAAAGTTAACTGTAAAATTTGTTGGATAGAAATTCAGCTCGGTGTTGTAAATTTGATGAAATTGTGAATGAAAAAATGAAGATTAAAATCTTGGAAATATTTTGCAGATAAGACCAAAACCTTGGCAGCTAATAATGCAAATACCACAAGTACACAATCAGCATCAGTAGCTGCGATGGCGCCTTCAGTAGCTGGTGGCCAAGGAGCACCTACATCACCTGTTAAGAAGGTAAAAGAAAATGCCTTTTTTATTTTATATTATATCACAATCTTATGACTTTATGGTGGTTGTTTTTTTTTGTTTGTTTGTTTTTTTGGGGTTTTTTTTGTTTTTGTTTTTGTTTTTGGTTTTTTTTGTGTGTGTGTGTAAGTATATATTTTTTGATTCTAGTGTAAGTAGTAGATTTGGTTAACTGGTGAATTGATAAAAATATGCACAGATTCTTAAAATACTTCCTGTTCTTCCACAGAAACTGTTAATTTTTTTAAAATTTTGAATGGCTTTAATTCTGAACAGGGACCTAAAATACAGAACTATGAAATAACTGAATGTAAAATCCTTCTAAAAAATAAAAATTCTGCTGCACAGTGAGTGGAGTTCTTGTTTTTCCTGAAGCTGAACTTCATCTTTTGAAAGTCTTTTCTGTCTCGGACTCCTCCAGAATTTCTAGGACCTACAGTTCTAGTGTCTCTCTGTGCCTGTATTTCTGATGCACTTGATTCAAGGGAGGCAGGCATGACTATGTGACTTTTAGGAGTCCCTTGAAGTATTCAGCTAGTGTTTTGGCACAGAAGTTGAAAATGATACCTGAAATAAGAAGCAGTAAGTGATGTGTGTCTCCTTCTTGTTTTAATATAGTTAGGACCTCATGGAAGAGCTAGATAATAGGGACACAGGATTTATCCAATGCACAGCTCAAAGCCACATCTAGGAAAGCCGTATTGCATGCTGGAAACTTTTACAGCTTGTAACTTTACAGGAAAAGTTAATTTGGATGAACTTTAGTTTTACTTGACATGGGGAAGATAGGTATGCCTGGGGAAAAAAATTACAGTAGATAATAATGCAGTCAGAGGGCAACGTATAAGTCAAACTTGTAGTATATCAGAGCAAACTGGATAGTATGCCAGTACATCTTCTTCTTGTCAGTCATTACAACTTTTCTATACACATCATCATCAAAGTGTAACCTTCTACTGATGCATCTGAGAAGCATGTTCAGGAAAAAGGTAACCATGATATATTGCAGCCACAATAGAAATAAAAGACATAATACTAGGAAAATATTATCAAGTGTATTTTGCTCCTGGGAGCTTACTAGGGTTATTCTTCCATGTTCACAGTAGAATCACATGATGATTCATCCCACAAAGTATGCTGTAATGTAACAGGTGCAAGTATGTGATTTAAGGATATGAGGGAATATTTTCATAAGAGAGGAAATTAGCTTGTTTTTAAGCTAAATTATAACCTTTTACAAAACGTCAGTACATTTCTAATTTTGTTATGCAGAAATTAATGGTTTATATTTTGGTCTTCTAGATAAAAACTACAGACTAAAAGTAAACAGTAGTTATTTTCCTATTACTGTGTGAAAAGTTCAGGGCCTTCTGAAGCTACAGAATAAATGCACATTATATCAAAATTATTACCTTGTAACACAGCAGGTACTTGTGATCTAAAGGAGCAGTTATAGCTTCTAATAGTAAACAAAAACGCTTGAAACTGTTTTTACCAGTGGAGGTAAAGCAGCACTCTGCGTGTGATCTTGCACCTACACTTGCACCTGCCTTTTCGCGTCTGCACCGTTGATCTGCTGTAGCTGCACTTCTGCATTTACATCATGGCTGGCCAAACCAAGGGGTGGAGATGCAGTATACTAAGCTAGAAGTCAGGTTTCCTTCAATTTGCATTGCTTTCAGCAGTGCTGCTGTCTGACTGCAGGTACTGAAAGTAAGGCAAGTTTGGGAGCATAGCTACGCTAGAGGATGTGATTCAGGGATATGAATGATACATAGGAAGAAGATACGGGGTATGTAGTGTGAATCTTCCAGTACTCTCAACAGTGAGGATTTAGGCCACGGACCTTGTAAGGTCACAGGCTTTGTTGTTCTTTTCTATGCAAGCTGTAATTCTGTCTCTGAATGAGCTAAACATGCTGTGTTACGTTAGTTGTAATCTATTGCTATGGTTTTAAGTGTCTTACTGCTTTTTTTGTTATTTTATGTTGTAATGAAAAGTTACTTAATCTAGGAACAAACTATATGGTGTTAAAACAACCTCTTGTTTCTATTTTTCTTCCTTTCAATCTTCATCTTTGTCTTGTCTTAATTGGCTTCAGTATGATTTCATTCCTCCTATCATGCCTGTCATGGAGTCAGTAGATCCTGCATCATGGAGGCAGGGCTTGCGCAAAACTGGCATTGTTCTTGTGCCCAGTAAGGGTGAAAAATCTATGGTGAGGTTCTTGTGTGCACAGGTTTATGTACAGGTTGCAAAATAACATTTAATCAAAATGTTAATACCAGATTTGCATGTTTCTAAATTTTTATCTCAAGTTCACAGCGTGTATTACAAAGTGTGGGTTTTTGTAAGCTAACTTTTACAGGAGTGGTATTCCTTGACTGGTCTTATGTTTCTGATCTCATTGACTAATTCAAGAGAAAGTGCACAGGTTGCCTCTCACTTCAACTTCCCTACAAATTCTTACAATTATTAAAAACAGTTGTATTCTCAAATCTTTCCAAGAAGCATGAATTACCACAGATAACATAAATTAATAATGTAAATTCATTTTTGTGTGTTTTATAGTTTCCAACATCTACAACCAAGGTTTCTCCCAAAGATGAAGAGAGGAAAGATGAGTCTCCCGCTTCATGGAGGTTGGGTCTTAGAAAAACTGGTAGTTATGGTGCACTTGCTGAGATTACTGCTTCCAAAGAAGCTCAGAAAGAAAAGGACTCTGCAGGTGTTATGCGTTCTGCATCAAGTCCTAGACTTTCCTCTTCACTGGACAACAAAGAAAAGGTAATAATTTTCAGGATAAAACAACATTTTGAGGAATTCATACATGTTTCTTAGTATAGATGTTAATGATGTATTATAGAATTAAGATAATAGTACACATCTGTTCCTTACTAAAATTCCAAAAAGTTAAATTACAGAGTTTCTTTGTAGTACAAAGCGTAATATAATCCTTTATTGTCTGGTGACCTGGTACGTAGGTCTGGCATTTAACCCCATTTTAGGACTTGCAAAGCCAGTAGTAATTTTTACAATTTGGGAACATCGGAGATTTGATAGCTTTTGCATCACTTGGAGATGATGCTAAAAGAATCTTAAAAATGGGAAAGGTCTCCTTTTCATTTTGTAATGATTTTTTATTTTCAAAAATTGGTTCTGTAACTAAACATGGATACACGAAATCAAGGATTGTTCAGGTAACTGAACAAAATAGACCTTGTGCTTCTATTTCAAATACAAATGTTTATATTATTTAAAGATCAAGAATAATAATGTTCTGTACTATATAAAACTAGTGAACTAGGTTGCTTTCAGGAATCACTGTTGGAATTGTACTGCAGCAAAGCAGAAAAAAGAGAAGTCGTTAGTATCACTAGAATGGAGACATTAGCAGTTTCTATTTTCTGTTGTAGTCTTTTATGATATTTAACTAATGCTTAAAACTCGTTTGTGTAATTGGGTCACAATAAATACAGCTGGAGTTGGCATAAGGATGATTTTCCAGACAAGATAATCAATAATAGTAACAATTAATTAAAAACTAATGTCTTTCAGGAGAAAGATGGAAAAGGAACTCGACTTGCATATGTTGCACCTACAATACCGAGACGGCTGGCCAGTACCTCTGACATTGATGAAAAAGAAAACAGGTGACTCTGAAGTTCTAGGGGTCTTTTAGTATAAAATTTAAATAATTTTAGAGTGACTGATAAACTTAAATGTTCTAAAACAGTGCTAATTTATGGCATTATCTGGCTGGATAAATTATGTTAATTCATATGGCAGTCCAATTCCTGAAGGTTTTTGATCTTGTCAATTATAATAACCTTTTCTAGTGTTCCAATTATTCTGTGACAACGGCAGAACTCAACAAAGAGTGTTGTCTTCTTGGGAAAGAAAATAAATAAAATCCAAAATATGCAGTCCTAAACTTTTAAGCTATTGAAGGTTGCTAAAAGTATTTACTGCTTTGTCTTGAGTCACAAAGCACTGCTACGGGGCTACATTATTACTTTTGATATGATGAAGTGATGCGTTTCTTACAGACCATATTGTGCATTTCTTGAAACCATATTATGCAGCAGCAATACAGGAATCATAAGTTAGATAAGAAATTCTTCTACTTTTCTTGTTTACATGTTGACCTTCCATTATCTTTTGGAGACCTTTACTTTCTTTGCTGCTATTGCTTCTGTAGCTTTCACAATAAAAGAAACAAATAGGTGAATAGGCTTGCTACCTGTTAGGATTTGGCATACAGAGTCACAACCTTCCTATTTTTCACTTCTCCTTTATTGAGGTTCTGTGGGGATGTTTTCTGCAGTTACTGTAGAATGCATAGTACAAAACTTAGGAGGTCTCCATAATGCCTTGGTTTTAGTTGGATCATGTCTAGACAGATGAATACTGGATGACCTGAACTGAAAATCTTTTGATGGCACAAAATGTGCTTTTGTAATCCTTGTCTGTAAGATTGATAATCTCTTTATACTTAGAGAGGAATGTCTTTTTTGCTCTTCTTGAGAACTCTTTGTTTCAATGCAAAGATAAATACTGTCTTTCCTTAGGCTTGCGAGAAGTTGCTTAACTTCAGTCTCTGGGTGACAAATTCTGTTTCAAAACAGAATTTCAGGTATTTCAGGGATATTTCAGATCTTACACTCCTCTAAAGTGCTGTGTAATTTGTTAGCATTTCTCATTTTACTTGGCCAGACGTTTTTTAATCTGTGTTTTTATAAGACGGATTTGGAATTTTGTTTTGTGCTGTCATTCTCTTGACTCGTATATTCTTTGAGGGTGATATTTGTCAGGTTTGATTTTTTTAATAGAGAGATTATTAGTGTTTCTGTTTGGGGTTTTTTAAATTGTTCTTCTAAAAATCTCTTGTTCTCCAAAAGTGTCTTAGCTAGATGATACCTTAAGATTGGAATAAATATTACAGTCAGTTTTATTCCTTACAAGCTGTCACTGCTTGTAACAAAAGAATTAAGTTTTTATTCAATGTTGAAGTCTGTTGTGTCCTTGATGTGCCAGTCTTGACTTATTCACAGATACAGCTCCAAAAGTAATTATCAGCAATAGTATAGTTTTTCTCATTTGTATTGGGTTAACTGCAGTCACCAGTCCTGTTAGTCCTAGTGCTCATCAGTACAACTGATCTTCTACAACTTTCTGTACACCTTGGTGTATCAGAGATGAAGCCTGCTTTTAGACATCAATACTTTGCCTACTGTATGACATGGCAGACAATCCAGCCTACCTAAAGCTATAAGAGGTTTTTGACATTTATTCTGACCTTGTTTACACGAAGAATTGAACCATCTGCCCCACAGGTACCTTAATAAATTATTAGGGTTTCTGCCTTTGTCAAAGGTCTCTGTCCTTGTTGCTTAGCTTAATGCCCTGTTCTTGTTGTACATAGCACCTGCTTGCCTTGTGAATCGGTGATGTAGCATAATCCTATCCTGTGTGAGTGATGGAAGTGACTTCAAGATGAATCCCAGCTGGGCTTTTAGATTAACAAATCTCAGACACCCAGCCTCCGTTGGCTAGCCAGTGCTGTGGCAAAAGTGCTGTAGTGTGAGTTGGCAGAGTGAAACTTTGAGTAATTATGAAAAATTAGTCACGCAGCAGGACCTTCCTGTGGTAGATAATATCTCAGAATTTGTATTTCTCTTTGCTGGTAAAAAACAACACTACATTGGTCTATGTTTTCTCGTTTTCTAACATTGTTTCCAGCTGCAGAAGCACTAACATACATTTTCATGCAAAAAAGAGGTACATTATGATGGGCAAAGGTGTCTGAACATAAAATACATATTTTCAAAGTTTTGTTTTATTTCGCCTTGTACACCTGATTACCGATACATGATTTTGTGAAAGACATATTTTATTCTTCCTACTGCCTGAACTTCAAAACTCGAGCTGACATTTTATTAGAAATTCAGTTTTTGCGTGTCAGTTTTCATGATAGATTTTCTAAGTAGATTTTTGCCAGGTTATTCCTTGCTGCTATAAACTACAACAGCAGTCTGGAAATTCCTTATGACTGAAGTCATGTCAGCTAGTGATATATATCAGACCCCTCAGGAGTGGCTACTGCAAGCCATTAATTAACTGTAATACTGGTCTTACAGTATCATGAGTTCTAAAGGCTTGTCAGCTTTTAAACTTCTTATAACAACAAAGAATGAAAAATTCCATCAAATGAGCTGTTAAAAAACCCAAGCAGATTTCCCTTATTGCATAGGATAATATCAGAAGCAAACAGAAAAAAACCCTATCTTGTTCCTTTCTTGAGAAAAATAAAGCAATGACCACAGATAAAAACCAATAGTTGATTTCATGTTGATTAAATCCTCTTTAGCAGTTTTCTTTTCATGCTACTTTCTTCTTATGTTTCTAATTGTGTTAGTATCAATGTAGTGTCTTTCCACAAAAGCTTGAAAATGATTGTCCATGAAAGCAGTTTTGTTCCCTATTCAGTTATGTTTAAGTGTGTTATCCAGGATTTTAATTCGAAGCTCCTGTTCAGGTCACATCAAGAACAGCCTTCTTTAATGTGAGTCTGCTAAACTAAAATCTCTTTTACAGGGATTCATCTGCTAGTTCAATACGTGGTGGCAGTTCCTACACCAGGAGAAAATGGGAGGAAGATGTCAAGAAAAACAGTTTGAATGAAGGTCCTACATCATTAAACACAAGTTATCAAAGAAGGTGTGTGATTTTCTATTCTCTTTTCTTTTTGTTTTTAATCAAAATAGACTTAAAAGTTAACAAGTACTGAATCATTTTGTAAGGACAGTTTAAAAATTGAATGGTGACATATTGCCATGTTCATATGGAACAATGCAATGCTTGTGTTATTTTTAAACATGCAGTTGTATGGTGATGCAGTAGTTGTGCTGATTTTAAACTATGTAATTAAAGTTAAATGCTTTCTTTTTCCTGTTGTTTATTTCAGTTTGGGGTTTATTTGACTCTTTCCAGATGAGTTCAGTAGTCAAAGATAATTATTTAAAATGTTGCCTTAGAAATAATTCTGCTTGATACATGAAGAGGGGGAAAACACTGTCTCTGTTGAATTCTGGTTATTGCGTGACAGTCTTGGAGGTATTAGATTGCTGTCCTTGATTGTAAATTATAGCCATACCTGTGTTGAGTGTCACCATCATAGAATACATAAAATTTACTTGAATGCAAAGTAAATTATGAAAATATGAGAATAGTTTTCAGGTGGGCTGGTTCCTAACTTGCAGAATTTTCTCAGGAAAAATTATGTGCTGCACGTATATATATGATTAACTTAACTGTATTGTATAGTTTCAATGTAGCTATTTGAGTCAAATTCTTCACTGTAATTAGTGGGGCAATAAATAGCTAAAATTAATAGAGCAAAGAAAAGAGTTGAATAACTAAGCTGTATATTGGTACATGTTGCTGATGTACATGCTACATACTTAGCATTTTTTTGAGTCTTGACATTGATATTACCAGTAACCAGGCTGTCTCATACAGCATGATGCATATTTCTTGTAAACCACTGGGTCTGCTTTATAGCTTGAAGAGCAGGGGAAAAACCTGAGTGGGAAGTTATTCTTCCTGGGAATGATTAAAGATTTTTTTTAAAATGGGAAGTATAATTAATTGCTTTCAAATTAAAAGAGGAGTGATACTGATGACATTTTCTTTCCTGACAAGCTGTGCAATAAGGTTCTGCATTTTCTGAGGTATTCAGTGTGGGTGAAACAGCAGTTTAAAAATGGGACATTGGGGGCCCTATATGAATATGTTACTAGATGTGATCAAGACATTCTTACATAAACGAGTGAGATTCCATTCTTTTTCCTCTTTGAAGGTGAAGAAGTGGTCGGGACTAAGGG
>WEIU01015029.1:17092-30471 GCA_013389925.1 Aegithalos caudatus
TTTTTTTTTTTTTTTTTTTTCCCCACTGCATCAGTTCTGTGTGTCCTTTTCCACAAAAAAAGAGGGTTTTGTATGACACACATTTTCTGTGGAAGTATGAAGTGCAGGCCTCAGGGATTCTGGAAACAATTTTGATTTATCTCTAAAAATAGAAATATTATGCAATTTGAAAATACAACCTATCATTATGAAGGCAAATGCTCTTAACCTCATCTTCCCTCATGTAAAATTCATGTCAAACACCAAGAAAAATTGTCACAGATGTATGCATGTTTTATGGGAAACACAAGGATAACTGGTTCAAGCTGCTGCCACCAAATTAACCTGAAATTCAGTTAGGGGAATAAAATAATGTGCTTATAAGAAAAAAATCAGGTACTTCTTCAAGTGCATTTATTAAATAATCAAGGATGGGATGAGGAAGTGAAATAGAAGAGGTAATAAAAGTGAAGGTATTTTCCCCTCCAATCTGAGGCACAAGGCAAGCTGGTATGCAGCTTCCAGGCCACATGTAGTGATGTGGCCAGGGGGAGGATGGGAGGGTAGATGGGCTTATTTTTATCCATTCCTCCCAGTTCCCTTTTGAAACCAACAATTCTGGGTATAATTTACTTTCATAGATTGAGAATTCTTAAGCTGGTTGGATAAAGAGTCTCAAGAATGAGTGGTCTTGAGTTGGACCCCCAACCAGATGAGTGTACTTCTAAGCACCCTCTAAGCCATACAGTAAATGCAGATGCATGCAGACCCTTGGGGCTTAAAGACTTGTAGGCTTCCATCCTGATTTTCCCCCATAATTTTGGAGATGTGTCCCCATTTACCTTCAGGGAGGAAAGGTAGCCAGTGGGCATGGTATGAACCACCAAGTAGTTTTCTCTGTGTGAGGGCGGCTGCACCTGGGGAAGCTATGAGTGATTTTTTTCTGAGTAGGCAGTTTCCTACCTTTCCAGTAGCCACCTGCTCCTCACACAGGCACCTGTGATGCCACTGGTCCATGCAGCTACCTCTGCTCAGGAACACTGAGGGGGGTGTGTGTGTTGCTCAGTCACTGACTATGGAGATTAATTCCATAAGATCTGCAGGGTCCAGCCTGTTCAGATTTGTGACTATAAATAATAGCAAGACACAGCATGGCGAGAGTGTCTTGAAAAATAAGAAGTGTTTAATAAATGAAATTAAATAATACAGAAACAAAATATATAAACCGTGCACAGTGTAGGAAGATCCTACACCTGCTACAACACCCTGAGAATGCCATTGGTTCTATTGTTCTGTTCCTTTTTCTACTCAATGTTTGAGGATGATTCTATTTGAAAACTTCCAATAGGAAACCTTACAGGGTTTGAGAAACAGAGGAAAGGTCCAACAGGTGTTTCTCTCTTGGCACTCAGCCAATTACAGAGAGACATCCATAGAACTTTCTGGTTAAGTTTCCTAATAAGGAGTAAACTGAAACCCCTTTCCCTGCATAGAAACACCTACCCAAGTGTGGGAGGTGCATTACTACAACTGACAGTGGCTGGGATCTGTGCTGAGACTGTTGATAGTCAAGTGCTACCAGACTCTGTGGATAAATTCAAATGATACATGGAAGTGAGCTGCTCTTCACATTAGTCTGGGCCATAGTGTAAGGACATCTCTCTCTGAGATCCTTCAGAGTAGCAGTTGCTGAAGCCTGTCAACACACATGTATTTATATACACACTGTCCTGCTCATTCTCTGCACTTGCAACAACATTTAGAACTGCAATGATTTAGGATAAACAGCAGCCATTCCTAAAGACTTTGGGAGATTTTCCTGGCCAAGACAAAAGAGAAATGGCTGTTGAATGTACTGGCTATAGGGCAGAGAGACTGCAGAAGCAGCTACTGCCTGTGGAAAGCACCTGTACCAGGCTGTGGTACAGCTTGGCTGGATCAACTTTACATTTGGTGGTCAGGATTTGAAACTATATTCTTCACTTCACTTCTTCTGAACTTTACCTAAAGGATTGGCTTTCAATGCCGTAACTTTCTCCTTCAGGAGGTAACAAGTATATTAACCGTAAGGGGTTCTCTCCTGACCCTCTAGGTTTGTGAAGCTGTACCTAGACTACATAGAATTCCCCCAAAACAATTGGGTTGTTCTTTTTTTGTTGTTTGTTTGTTTGTTTTGGTTTGGTTTTGTTTTGGTGTGGTTTTTTTTGTTTGTTTGTTTTTGTTGTGTTTTTTTTTGTTTGTTTGGGTTTTTTTGTTTTGTTTTTTGGGTTTTTTTTTTGGGGGGGGGTTTGGTGTGTGTGCACGTGTGTTTCTAGTAAATGGAAGGACTTAGGCAGACATACAAGTATCTAAAATCCAGTTCCTCTTCTGGCTAAAATCCCAGAACCAGAACTATGTGCAACGCTGTTAGAGATCTTTTCTGGTTGTGTTCCTTATGTTCAGGTAGCCAAAACCCAGCCATGACTTGCTGAGTAACTTCTGCTGAGTACAGGTGCTAGAGGGCAATGTGCTCCAGTGAACCAGGAGAGATGGGGCAGCTCAGAGGAAAAAGCAGCAGGAAAGGACCAAGTACAAAGGCTGCTGAGGAAGCACCAACATTCTAGGGAGATTTTGCAAATCAAACAAGTGCTGAAGGATTAGGACAGGACAGAAAGAAAGGAATGGGGAAGCAGAACAAGAGGCACACGCCTGGGTAGTAAAAGAAGGAAGAGAAAATAATAATTAAATCAGTCACTTTGTTGATTCATTACTTCAAAACAGCCTGTGTGAAATATCACAACTTAATAGTTGACTGGAATCCTAAAAAATATTTTACAAACTAAACTGCTCTGATTTTTAAAGTTCACACAATTTTCTGTTACATGATATTATCTTATTCTATTTTGTACTGCCTATTATATAGGAAGAGACTGCCAACTGCCCATGAAAATCAAAGCAAAACACTTAGCAGTAGCAGCACGGGATGAGACAAGTTAACAACATTACTATAAAAAGTAACACAGTTACTTGCATACAGTTCTGGGAGTCTCTACCTGTTACTAAAGTATGCAAAGCTGCTACAACAGGATCACATTCTATACAGTCTCCAAGCAAACACGAAAACAGCCACTGCAATGATGGAAACGTATCAGAAAACACTACTTGTTACACACACACACACGCACAAGGAAATTTCTATATATTATGCAAAGTAGGAGGACAAGTTAGCAATGATGGAAGTCGTCAGCTGCAAGAGCAGCCACGTGCCCTGGTTTCCATTGCCTTGGATATTTACATCTACAGATTTTGAAATTGCTTATAAGGAGTGAATTGGATGGCAAAATTTCCACCACTCTTCTTATATTAGGATTTTGACCTAAATGAATGCATAGCCTTTGGAAATGAAGACCATTCCTTGGTGGGTGTTCAGAGGTCAGAGGAAAGGCAGAGTTGGGAAGTGTCACTGTGCAGTGGCAGAGGAGTTTTTCTAGGGTGGGTAGATGGGACCAGAATGTGCTTACAGGTTCCTGGTTACTGTGATCCCAGGGAACTGCCAGCTGCCTGTAATTGCTGGCAACAGCTCAGTCCCTGCAGGGCAGGGAAGAATAAACACCTTCAGCCTTTAATTATAGCTTGTTCTTGCTCCCCAGTTAAGAAGAAATAGAAGCTGCTGATAACACAGTCTGCACAAGGCCTGAGATCTAGGCCTACATCTAGGCCTGAGATGGGAACTGATTTTTAAAAACACAAATAAATGTGCTTGCTGTCCTTTTGGGGAGAGAGAGGCACTGGAAACAAATAATGGAGGTGCCAGAGAAAACATTCTGTGAAGAGTAATTATTGCTGTGCCCTTGTTTGTGCCTCCCCATCCCAACCCCACAAAACAGGGTTTAGTTATTTGCAAAGTGCCAGCCTTATCGACCTTGGCAGACCTGCACTGAGGCCACATGGACCACTGTCATGCAAATAAGATTCTTGCTGTACAGGTTATTTGGTTAAGAGGTAGGTAGGTAGCTGGTAGCAAATGCTGTCTAGAAAATCAGAGCTTCTGAATTTCTTCACAGCAACAGCCAGGCCAATGAATTGGCATTGATAACAGAGTTGTTCCTTGGCAAAATAATGTTTGTGGATGATCAAGGTTTTAAACTTTTCCCATTTCGAAATCCAAGATTATCCTGTGACTTAGCTGAACTGTCAGTGTTGGCGCCTATTCTACTAACTACATCGCCAGAACTGGTAAATAAATTCTGAGTAATTAACATTGTGTACCAAGTAACACAGAATCCTGAAAACAAAATAATCCCAGGAAACCACCAAAAGTTTAATAACAATTTGATATTATTTGTAAACTTTAGAAAAGTGACTATTTATCACTACATGGTAAAATGTTTATGTAAGGTGCTGGGAAGCTTTTTTTCCTGGTTTGTTTCTGGTCTATTATCACATTACTCCATTTCTTCAAAGTGGATTAGACTCAAAACCACATGGGATACATTCATGAAAGGGTGGTAATAAGATTAACTTCACCTTTTTCATTTTGGTATCTGATAATTTTTTTTGTATTCAAGTTGGAGTTTGTAGAACTATTTAAGTATTGAAACATACAAAAATGTGTTAGCCATTTTTTTTTTTTCCTGTAGGTCCACCATTTACTGCTTTCATTAGACACCTTCTGGTGTGATCTGAATTTTGGGGAGAAAAAAAATATTACAGGAGGCTACTTTTCAGAAATAGCGTATCAGTGGTATTGAACTGGTTTAGAGGGTTTTTTGAGAAGTGTTTGTACTGGCCTATCAGACAGACACAGCCTTGCTACCCCCACCAGGCCTGAATGAAGGCACCGTGTGGACTCCCCACAGGGTTCCTGCTGGGACAGGAGGGAAAGCAGGAGCTTGTGGTTAGGAGTGCCTGCAAGGTGCAGGGGGAACTGTGGGATTCCCAGCTCCCTCCTATCCATTCTCCTTGATCTTAATAGAAGAAGTTTATGTGTAGGATATGTCTGTCATCTGAAGGATGAGGTGGGAGAGGCCTGTTTGAAAGATGGAAAACCCAATGACCCATTTTTCCCATGCAACCTATAATTTTGGAAATTTATTTTAGGCACTCTGGAGACCAAAATATGTTTCCTTAAAAATACTTTAACCTTCTGTAAAAACTGCACCAAACAGAGAGTTGGTATTAGTGGTATGGGAAAGGGGAGAGAGAATAGGAAGCTCTTTCTAAGGAATGCTGGGGCAGGTGTTGCTACAGTCCCAGAAATGCTCTACATCTGATGTGAAAGGCTCTGAGGAACAAAACATTTTATCAGTCAGGTTTGGTCTTAAATTGACTGTGCCAGATAGCTCAACCAATAGAGGCTACCTGAAAGGAAATCCAGTAGCATCACTGTGAAATTATACTGAAACTGTAGTTTCTATTTACATGATTTATACTAATAAAATTAATTCTAACATTTAAATTGTCAGTCTTATAAATAACTAGCTAAGGCCCTCAGAAAGAGAATCTTTCTCTGATGCAACTGCATATTTCAGATCAGTAGTACAAGATAGATTAGTTTTGCATGATTTTTTTATTCTGCTATTCTATGTTTTTATAAACCACAACTTGTACTGGCAGGACTGCCCTTTAATATTAATTATTAAGCTTGCTTTTAGTTCTCATCTGTGATTTGTGCTTACTCTTGACAGCATAAAGCATCACTGAGCTAAGCCAAGAAGTGTCAGCATACACCAGCACTGTGTTGGCTCCTGTCAGTGCAAAAAGCTGATTAATTTAGCTACAGAAGCAGAGTGGGAAGGGAAACAAGCCTGGAGTTAATGCAGAGCCAGCACCACCATATTAATGACATACTGACCCAAGGGTGCCATTTTCTCTTTTTTTAAGCTAGATATGTTACGTACCTCATGGTACAATTCAAATGAGCTACCTTTTTATTAAATACAATGAATGCAGATATGTGGTAATGGTGGTGGTGTTTTCAAATCCTGTTATTTTGGAAGGGCCCTACTATGTCCCTAGTCAACTATGATTTGCAGAATACAATTGATAATGACACAAACTCTCTCTACCTTTCAAATTCTGCTGCACAACTAAAGCAGCCATGTGCAGTGTCTAAAACTGCTATGTCAGAGCACATCTCCTTAAGTGCAGTTAGGTACAGGTTAATACTGGAAGGCAGTAAGGAGTCAGGTATTTAGCTTATAGGAGACACAAAACTGTATCATTTTACAGCTGAAAATTATTTGATGGTTGTATCTTCTAACTGTTTTAGGAGACACCAGGGTATCAGTATCTACCACAACTGTTTATCAAGGTACAGAAGAAAAGCAGGTAGGGCTACAATCTTGAAGTCTTCATTACCTTTATTATCTTTATTACTTAACAGGATATTCTATTGCTACATCATAGTTCTGCTAAAGTATACATGAGGCACCAGACACTGAACACAAAGATCTCATCTTTCTTGCCCAACACCACAGGAGGAATTCTCATACTTTCATAATGTACTCTTTGGATCTGCAGCCTGGTGCTTCCTAAATGAACAGAAGAGAACTGACACTATATTTGGGTCTGGGTCTCGCCTTAAAATGTCAAGCCAGCTAAGAATCTCGTACAAAACTTTAAATTTCTGTAGACTCAGTTTAGGTAAACTCCTATAATCAGTGCTAGTATTTGAGCCCAATTGCATGCTGGACCAAACTGGTGAGGGCTTACTGACATCTGTAGAATGGCATTTCTTTACAAAGCTAATTTGGCCTGCTGATCTAAAGGCTGGCACTGTATGAAAAAATGGGTAGAGCACATTCTTGCTTTGATGCAGACTGACACACAATACTTAATCGTTTTAATAAGTTACCTCTGTCCACTAAGACATGTGTTTACACAGAAATTTTACAGACAGCAAAGGCCCAAAGAGATAATGTTTTACAGTACAAAAATATAACCTTATAACACAGAACTGATAGGAAAAGCACATGCAGTATGCTTGGATAAGAAAATAATGCTTGTGTCTGACTGTATATAACTGCGAGTCAATGCAATCAGAACACTAATATTAAAAGCTTAGATGCAGCAACTTGGGCTGGAATTGGACTGGAACTACTTTACAGCTGACTTCATTTTTTGAGGTATTGGTACCAGAGGCACAAGAACTGAAACATAAAATCCTGTGCACTAGTGGAAGTAATCTTACGGATATTCAATTTTACCAGCATAAGTCAATGGGTACAAAATCGGTAAAATATAGGGTACAAAAGGAAAAATGGATATGAATCATTTATCCTTGCTGCTCACTTAGTCATCAGGTGGGTCTCTGAACTCCTAAGGAGTTAAAACACAGCTGAAGGAGCTTTAAAAAAATATGCCAATAACCATGCCTTAAAAACAAAGCAACTTGTAGTTGTCCTTATGTATGTGTTAGATAGTTAACTGAAAGCTTTTAGGCAAATGATCTGATAATTATACCAATTTTCTTCCATGACCACTTATTCCCCTACAAAAATGCAGCTCTACCACAAAGCTATCTATTATCAGATCAAAAATGTCTCCTTAATTGGCCTGGGTCACAGTTTGAAATGTAGTGAGCAAAGACACTCTTTGGAACCTCAGAACTGTATATCCACATCTTTTTTTTTTTCCACCAGAAGTGCTGTTTAATCCAGTACAGCCTGGTATAAGGACATTTGAGACATATGAGTTTCTCATTCACAACTTGTTTCTTTAAGACCTTTCCTAAACAGGAATGTGTCAATTTGTTTTTAATGTCCTTGTTGTGTTTCTCAACCTTTTCCTCACATTCAGCACAACAGAATGAATTTCAGGGCTTTGATCTTTAAGGGTTATTTCTGGTCTTTTAAAAAATATTTCTGCTAAGGAAGTTAAAAAAAATCAACAAAAGGAAAACAAAAGCTAAGAAAATAGGAGAAATCCCTATAGCATCATTTAGTGCATTCACTAGCAATGGGCAGAGAATGAAAATCACCCCTGTTGATATGAAAAGTCCTTCATCTGTCTTTGCAGCATCAGTTCCCCATTTTCAGCCAGTTCTATTTAATACAGTCTGTAGCCTGGAAGTAAGTTCAAAAGTTACAGTAGAAGGCAAATCCCAATACATGCACAATGTGATCTTCATGTATTAATAAAAACTAATGAAGAGAAAACTCGGTACACAGTTTATTTTCTATAATATGTTTCTTAAGGAATGTGCATTTTTTTCCTTGCAGAAGTATAGACTTGAGGATGTGCAGAAACCTAGTTTCACATCACTAGAACAATTCTAAACAAAGTATAGATTTAACTAGTTTGAATAGCACTAGGACTGTTCTTTCATACAAACCCAACAGTCCAAGCTCAATTGAGATCGCAGAGGGTTAACTTTCTGATGAAACAAACCATCAGTGAAGTATACTACTTTCCCATTTCCCCTAAATGTCATCATTGGGGAAAGGAAGTTTTCCTCTTTACAGTAGTAAATTATAAAATTTTCTTCTGCCTGACTCATGTGCCCTAAGACGGCACTATTCTTGAATTTTGCCATGCTCTACCACACTATTCTGATTATTTTTCCTGGTTTGAGTGAACAATGTAGCTCTTTTCAGTTAGCCACTAATCTAGAAATACAGATTTTAGAAGCTTGAGACTGTTTCTTCTTTTTGCGTATCAAGATATTTAATGGTGTTGAATAGGACATAATTTCATTACAAGAATAGTAAAAGGCATTAGTAAGCTTTTAAGTATGTAAAACTTACAATCTTTTCAATAAAACCTGAAGATGGACTTTTAAAAAATTCTAGAATATAGAAGAATCATTTTGTGATAAATACACTTACTTCTTATTGCAAGTCTTCTTGTCAACAAAGATCATTCAAATTAATTCATAATACTTCATTGAAGTCTTGGGAGACACATCAAATGTTTGATAGGAGTACGTGTGTTTTACTTCTGTAACGACAGAGTAGAATTATGAGGAACAAATACCAAATCTTAATTAACCTTGTGATTCAGAAAGTCATAACATAATCTGTGCCATTAAAACAGTAAGAAGTCCTGTGATCTGAGTCACTGATCTTTCCTTGCACTTGTCTTGGATCAAGATTTATTGCTGTTGCCTATGGGACAGGGTCGAGCTAGCAGCCTGAAATAGAGAACTCTTGCCTAAGTTCTCTCACTTTCCCCCTTGGCAATTGGAGATAGGAGGGACACGAGTAAAGGCAGTTTAATCTCTATTTTCTGTCCAAAGTAGTGATATAACTGAAGCTAAACTGAGGTAGAAAGTAGTTAACTGATACAAACTTTGCTTACTTTTCACTCTTCAGACTTGAACAGCAAAAAAGTAAATTTGAAATAAAAAAAATTCCACAAAAAAAAAAAAAAAAATTCCAACCCCCAACATAAGGGAAACTTAATTTGCTTACCTTCCAANCATAAGTGAGTTTACTTAGAAAAAAGTACCGTAATGCATATGATTCTGAGCAATAATTTCAGAAAGAAGAAAAGATAATTTCGGAGTATTTGCAGATCTCTGAAAGACACGCTTTTCTGTAGTCAGCTCTGAGGGGAGCTGACTGAGGAAGAAGCTTCCAGGAAGCTGAGCCTCTGCTGAGGAGGAGTCCTACAGGCTGAGCAATGACTCAGCCCCGCCGCTCAGTAAACACCGGCAGGTCACTCGCATTTTTATCACGTCAGCGTCACTCGTGTGCTCACCACACGGACGCGTAATTGCAAGAGCTGGCCTTCCAAAGAGGAAACCTCTCACCCAGCTCCTGCTGCAGGGTTGCGTCAGAGCCACATCGTAAACACACCCCGCTGTACAGCAGCACGGGAGTGTTTGCTGATGGCCCCGGCTGCGAGGGCTGGCACCTACTTTTGGAAAGTCAAGACGCTGACACTGTTTGTGCTCCCCAGGCTTGTGCAACAGTGGAGTGGCTAAGAAGAGACTGTGGTAACGTGGGAGGATTTAAATCCAAAAAGCTTTTCACAACTGCATTTTATTTATGGAAAAAAAAATGTTTTCCGTAAGGAAATATTAACAATATACTTAAATAGCCACATTCTGTAAAACTAAATCTTACTTGATATAGCAAGAAAACTCCTGTAATCTATGACCTCATTGCTTTAAGATGTGTAGTAAACATTTAGTAACTTTTTCTTTAGAAGTATAATAGCCATCCAAAAAAAGAAGTGTATGGAATTATTCATCTTTTGGATTTGGAGGAGTAGGTACTTTCAGTGTGTTCAACTACGTTATTGTGTGGGTGGCAGAGAAAAGTGTTACAGCAAAAGAATAAATAATCCATAAATAACCTAACAGTTTTATTTCACTGGGCACAGCCCTGGTCTTCAGCATAAACTTGTCCTTTAAATTTATGAAGGTGTTCAGGGTCTGCTTATATCACCCTCTGAATCTATTTACTACAGAGGAGTGATATTTTTGGAAACATCAACTTGGCATGCGGGCAGCCTACACCGAAGTAGGCAGATAGCTAACAAAAACATAAGTTATCCTGGCTTCTAGTTGCTGTATCAATTAAAAAAAAAAATGAAGGAATCGGAGTCTTCTTGTTTTGTTTGTCTTGTAGATGTATTTCAGCTTGAATATTAGTCAGTTTTGCATTTTCTGTAACAAAAACCCAATAATTCCAGTCTGAAGCTTCCAATCCTTCCTATCACACAGTGACATTAAGAGTGCCCATGACATTCCTTCTGCTATCAGCTAAAACCATATAGAAAACACTAGCCTGAATATAATATAAAAGCAGTAATAAATGTTATTGTTCTTGGAGCTATAAGTGAAAAAACACTAGGGTTTTTTCCCATTGTGAGAAGATTTTGAGGAATCCTAGCCAAAAATGACTTCTTTTCAGAGAGAATGAAATCCTTTTGAGAACACTTGCAATGTTTTCTTGTTGAGAAACTGTCTCAAGTGGGGTCTCCTTTACAACGTCTCAGAAACTCTCTGTGTCTGCAAACCAATCCCTGATCCTTGCTACCCTTGTGGCATATTTTACTGTTGTTCATGTGTCCCTGACACTATTCTAGTAATTGTGCTGACATTTTCTCTTTTAAAGCCAGGTTTTAATTTTCAAGTAAATACTCAGCAGAAATGATGGTAATTGCTCAATATAACACTCTACAAAGATCAAGCTATGTTGACCCTATGTGGCCTAATTTCCAAAGGCATTGCCAGTCACTTACATGTGTGGACTGCTCAAGTGTAGTCATAAATATACGGCATTATTTAAGACTTAATATAGTAACATGCCTCAGCAACTCACAGTTCCATGAGTGCTAAGACATTTCTGACTCCAGCATTACTATCTCCTTATTTTGTAAAGGAGGAAACAGAGACACGCAGTGATTAAGGGATTAGGCCAAGGTCATACATGAAGTGCATGCCAGCTAGTGTTAGCATTTGGGTAATTTTCTAACTGAATGAAAGATATGTACCTTGCACAAGCACGGGGAACAGGAGTTATTTTTGCAAGTCTGCTCAGTGTGGTTTTCTTCAAAGCAGCTACAACAGTCAAGCTCCATTACTTGTCACTTCAATATATGCCATCACACTGCCTTCCCCATCTGGCTGCACTAATCCACAGTTCTCCTTCCTCAGAAGCTTAGGCCCAGCACTAGTGGAACAATAAACAAGGGCTGGAAATTTGGGGATCTGAACAAACCTCCACTCGTGAAAATTCAAATGAAGGTGAGTAATTCTGTACAAATGCAATTCTGATGTCTTTCTTATCTGCTAAGTGCACTCTTACTTGCTAGTGAATTCCTTCTTAGTAAGTATTAGAGAGCAGCCACTTTTGAAGAGGCAGTTCTAGCCTGGATCAGTGCTGTACACAGAGGGAGTCTGAAACAGTAACTTCAGGAATATCACTTGCTGTGTTCTATTTCAATGGAGTATTCTCTGACAAAGAGAGTGTCAAAAATAATTTGAATGTCCATCAGCACAGGAAGTGAAAACGAGCCTCAGTCAGTCAATGAACATACATATATTGTAAGAAGTATATAATCAATGAAGGAGAAATTATTAATCAGCATTATTTTTCAGATTTGTTCTGGTGAGAAGAAATGGCATAATGAGGAACAAAAATCACTAGCAAACTCTTAAATATTCTAAGTGTATCAGAATGAAAAAAGATCCTGATTCCTGATTGAATCTGTAATACAGTACTCAATGTATTTCTTTGGGCAATTCATGGAACAGGACATAGAAGTATTTATGTTTCTTCTTTTAGAAATAACTGTGTAACTGAAAGATATTTCCAATATTTAAGTTTTGTACTTCTGCTTAATAGTACTTTAAATGTACATGATTCATATTATTTTCAAGCACAATATTTAAAATTTAAAATTAAAATTGATCTGTATTTTTCTATCCTCATATTGTCCACAAATAACCATGTATCTGTCCAGACACCTGAACCAGAAACCGCATTCTTTGTGAAATGAGTAAAATGTTTGTTTGATTGCAATGTTTTTGGTCTTCAGAAAAAAATAATATAAAAAATAAAGTTTCTTTATCTGAAACTTTACAAAAAAAGCAAAGGCAACTAACAGTTCTAGCATCATGCAACGGGAACAAGGTCACTTAGCAGATGCAGGTCACATAAGCCTGGCCTAATTCTGCTGCTTCTGCAATGGTGAAAAATTAAAGAAGACCAAGTCTCTAAATTAAAAGACTGTAGACTCACTCCTACTGCCTTGTGTCCTTAACTTTAAGTGTATCAGAAGTCCTCCTGACGTCTGAAGGACAAGCACAGGCAAAAGATACACATGTAAATCTCGGCTGGGCTGGAACAAGTTGCACTTAACAGAGATGTAATACGCTAAGACAGAAAGGCTAAGCTGCCTTAGAAATCAGAAACAGACATAAGAACCACTGTTCTTGTGTTCTGAATAAAACTTGCACCAATAAAGATAACACTCTCTAGAGGTGTTATTACAATACTGACCAATAAAAATGTTGGCATTCGGCAAGTTTTAACCGAGCACGACTGCTATTGCCTTTTTGTTCAGTGTATAGTTTTGGCCTCCTAATTACAGGAAATGTCTATGATGTAGGTAGGAGTGACACTCAAATGTACAATAATCTTATTTACTGTACTTATATTAATAGGCTTAAATTCCTTTGCAAAACATGTCATACTAGAGGGAATGAAATTTTTTGAAAATCCTTCATTTTAATTTTCTAACAGTTTGCTTCCTTTGTCTTTTAATCGTCAGCAAGGTAATTGCACAGCATTTTGCAGCACGTATGGCAGCGGATCACTCTATTGCAAAAGGTGGCTCAAGCTACACGGCGTAGTTCCAGCACTTCAAACTCACTGCTCGGTAAGAGCCACCTAAAACTTCCGCTCTGTAAGACCCAGCACTGCGACGCTTAAATCCGCTCACCAGATCCCTTTTAATGGAGTGCT
>WEIU01015029.1:31265-58988 GCA_013389925.1 Aegithalos caudatus
CGGCCTGGCCCCGGCTCTGGGGCGGCTCTCCGGGGAGCCCCGGCCGCTCGCCACGCTCCGTGTGCCGCGCGGTGCTTCCTGTGCAGCCCCTCTGGGATGTGAGAACAGCAGGTGCCCGTGTTGAACTTACCCCACTTTCGCTGTCTCTTAATTTTCTTGTTTCTCTCGCTATCGCCCATCTCCCCGCTCCCGGAAATAACTATTTGGTCGTGTTAAGGAGAGGTAGAATACTTATAATACGGTTCCACTTTTACTGTCTGAAAGTAGTTTTATATAGGATTAGACCAGGAAATGCAGTCTGTAAACACCTTGGAGAATCATAGACATTGTTTAAAACGCAAAAAATCAATTTACTAATAGGAAATTACTTTTTAGAGTAAGATAATATCGAATATATAACTGGCAAGCAGTAGTTGAGTGATCTATACTATTGTGGTCCTAAATGATATAAAAATCCTATCTGTTGTACTTCTGTCACATCTTTGAGTTTGAAGCTATTGTGAAAGAGCTCATTTAGTGTGTGTTTCTTCATATAATACTAATTTCTGAGTCCCTTTTGTAGACATGCCCTTGATAGAGTTATTTTTTAACTATTAACTCATTAGCAGCAAGTAAACAAGTAGGCAGACTTTGTCCAGATCAAGCTTCTTCCTCCCACATCACCTCCCCCCTGTTTGTGAGGACACTGTCCAGAATTTGTTATTTACCTTTGAGTTTGATAAACTAGTTTTTCTTCTCTAAGCTGTATTTTAAAAGAGTATTATTTTCTTGTATGTCTAATTTGGAAAAATTGGTTTGTAAGCCATTAGTTTTTATATGAAAATAGACATATTTGCTGTGTTTTTAGGCAAAGGAGGTAAATTTGACTGTTTGTTAAATACAAACGAAAAAGCAAGCACATATGTCTAAAATATCTTAACATTTTAAAGGGGCTTTTTTCTGTCTTAAGCCTGCATGTACAACTTTGGCATTGGGCCAGCAAATAATGTTGTTTTCCTTATATGTATGTGAATTATTTAAATTATTCACTGGACTTTTTGGAAAGCTATGAAGTGAATTTTTTTTCCAAAAAGTCCCCAAATAACCCAACAAACCCCTAACTCTTGAAAATGGAAGTGATCCTTAGGTTGTCTTTTCTTTTTTAATCCTTTGACATAAAAAGCGTCTTTTCCTTATGTTTGAATGCTATTTTAAAAGATTAAGGATTCATAAAAGGTTTCCAGACATTCTGCAAGTCTGTAATTGTACATCTCAGTTTTTTATTTTAAGGATTTCTATTAAAAATGTGAAATTCATTATCTTTCTATATTTGAGTATTTTCCTGAGGAGGTAATCCATCTCTCATAAAGCTGAACACTTTATAATAAAATAAAGTGATATTAAAGGAGGGGGATGGGCAAGACATCACTTTCTTTCTCTTAGCTTTAAGAATACACAAAAAGATTAAGCACAAATTTTCTAGCTTTAATTTTGAGTTATCCTCAAAACAGAACAAACTCATTACTATTTACTTGCTTACAAAGCAAGAAAAAGACCCTCATTTGCTGATAAAATATGTGAAAATTTCCTTAATTTCAGCCCAAACATATGCTATACATTTTAGATAGGACCAAGTACAGAAAATTCAACGACAAGATTGTGATGATGATTCCTTTCCTTACTTTTTCTTGCCAGGTGAAAACTGCAAAAGCGTGAGGCTGACTGAAGAGAGAAATTAATTGTGCTGAAGTTAGTTTGGCTTCTACAATTAAAGGATACTTTTGGTACTTTTTAATTGAAGTGGAGGCGGCTTTTTTTTTTTTTTTTTTTTTTTTTAATAAAAAGCCATGGCAGATGTGGATCCAGACACGTTGCTGGAATGGCTACAGATGGGGCAGGGGGATGAAAGGGACATGCAGCTCATAGCCCTGGAACAGCTCTGCATGCTGCTCCTGATGTCAGACAATGTGGATCGCTGCTTTGAAACGTAAGTCCTTCTGCCTTCTGTTTATTGGAGTGTTATTTTCCCCTTTCTGCAGTGTAATATTTAACATTCCTAGAAACTTTCAACCTCAAACATGTTTTTACAGACTGAACTTCAGTTTAGATCACTGAAATCAAGTGTTTCTGTTAGTGTCACATGAAGTACCCTTGTCTGATTAAAAAGGTAGTGTTTGGGTGATACGCAGTGCCTGTTCTGACACAGGAGCTGATTGCAGCTCTTAATACATTTCTTTAAATTAAATGATGTGGATGTGTGTGGGGGGAATTGGTTTGGGTTTTTTGTTTGCTTTGTTGGGTTTTTTTTTGTGTGTGTGTGAGGGGATTGGCAGAGAAAACCTTCTTTTTAATGATGATAATTTTTAATGATTATAATGATCTCCTAGATATATGTAAGCATCCATACTCTCATAGTACTTTTATCAAGGGATATAGTAGCTTTTTTGAGTTCTGAAAGTCCAAGCAAAAATCACAAACAGTAACCACTGTTCACAGAAATATTTTGCCCCCTCTTTGGAGCATGTTGCTGTTCATGCCACCTTCCTTCTCAACTGTATTTGTACAAATCATATAGCACAGTCCCTGCACTCGATCCTTTTTGTATTTCTCACAGCACAAAATGCTGCTGTAATCATTTCTGTTACTTGAGTGTTGCAGTGCTTGTTACACTACTTCCTGTGAGAGACCAAGACTGGTCTCGAAGAGGTAGCAGAAGTGTAAGCAAGCACAACTTTTTTAGTTGGTTTCTTCAGTTCTGATTTACATGCTCTTACCTCTCTTCCTTTCCACGTTTTTTTCATTGCTCTCACTTTCTTTTCATAATAAAACATGGCTAATGTTTTTCAGATACATCCTGCTTTGTAAGTGTATGGATTCAAAAGCATTTGAGAAGTTTGTTACACTGTTTAGTTTTGTAGCTCTGAAGGAAACAGTTTTCAGACTTACCTCTGAGAAGCTGTTCTCGTGACTGCATTTATTACAGGAAATGTAAAATTCCTACATCTCCACAATTTGGATTTGTAGTAGTTGCAGAGCATTGAGCATAATTTTATACAGTGCTTTAGAAATGTGAAGCTGCCTGTTCTTTGCCTTGGTGAGCTTGCAGGTAAAATTTTGACTTGAAAAGTTCTACTGTAGCAAGATCCATTCAACTTCCCTGTCTACCCTCATATTACTGATACTCAGAATTTGCCATTGTAGAAAAAAACTTGGTAGTTAAGAATGATTTTTTCTGATGAATTTGGGTGAACTGCCTGCTTCAGGATAGTCTTTTCTATACTGGTATAGAATTAGGCATAAGCATTTTTAAGGTTATCTTCTGGGTATTTGAGAGTCAGGAATGAAATGTCAACTTTAAAAAATACAAACTACTTGTGGGTTTATGCATCTTATTTAGAACAGACTTTTATTTCAGTATAAATGAATTAAGTAGTCCAAGTGCTTTTTTTCCCTTAAAGTGTATATAATGAATGCTCTGTTATTGCACTGTTGTGGTTTTAAAATTATTTCTTCTGAAAGAAGAAATATTTTAAATACCATTTGGCATTTTAATTTTTCTTTTTGAGTGTTGGTATAGTTTAATTTTACTGGTCTTCGAAGTTACCTGTTTCTTCTCTTCTTGTAAGTTTTACTCAAAAAGAAGAGAATGAAATGTAAGTAGGAGAAGTTACCAAAGTTCTCTGCCTGTTGAAGTGATTTTGCAGTAACGTTGACGCTGCTACTTTTTCTTGGCTCTGTGAATGTACTGAAGTATATGATCTGGTACCATGGTGTTTGGTGAGCTGACGTGGTAGCTCACCACCTTCTTCCCATTTATCACCCACCCTTTTTATTCCTCCCAACCATACTTTTGTTCCTGCCACTGTCAGGACTTACTGGACTCTAATTCTGTGCAAGTGCAAGCTGCTCTTTGAATGTGCTGAAGAAGATGGTTAGTTTTCTGCTGTTACAGTGAGTTACTGCATGTAGAGAGGTGTCTGATGAGCACTGGAGGTGGAACTGCATAACTGGAAATATGGGAGAAGCAGAGAAAGGGATAGAGTCTTCAGTGGAGAACTTGTCAGTGATTGTCTCGGGTGCTTATGGGTGCCTGCCTTTCAAGGTGACTTCATTTTGGAACTCTGTAAGAAACAGATGATATCTTGAAAAGTATTTTTTAAATCTTTCCAAATGATAGTTCAAATAGCCAAAATTGTCACGTGCTGAGAGGGTATAACTAAGGTTAATGTTTTCTAGTTCCTTTTCAGTTTGTTTTTTAAAGGAATGGTTGTTTGCTGAAATAGGAGATTTACTGTGTGACAGAAGGGCAGCTAAACCCCCATTTTCCAGGAACTAATTTTGAAAATATTTTCAGTGCATGCCTGATCTAGAATATGGATGTACTTTTCTGTTGGTAAGAAAACCAGCCCTCTAGACTTCACAGGTTTTTTTCTTCTACTAAGTAAGAGCAGCATTTCCGAGGTTTTGGATGCTCTGCACATATTATTTGAAGATCTTGAAATTGTTTATTGCTATTAGTTATATGTTGACAAAACTTTAAAGAAAATTTTTCATCTGTGAAACTCAACAACTTTGAGATGGACTTTTAAAACAGTCAGTTTCTTGGAGAATGAAATGGGATGTTTTCCACAGCTTAGTTAGAGTAACTTTAAATATTAAGTATTTGTCCACTTTTACATAAGAAATTATTTGCTTTTGTGATGTAAGCTAAGAAAAAGCCTGTCATTTTAGCGAAGTACATCTGGTGATTAATAGCTGCATATGGTGAGGACTGGCAAAGCTGTAAAACAAGACCACATTAAAAATATTGATGTGAATGCTGTGCACCATCTCTAAAACCACAACACAGTTTCCATACTGCTTTCTTAAGGAGTTAAGGGCAATACACAATCTTAGCAAAGAAAGCATAAAGTTGAACGGAAAAAAAAAAAGTATTGAAATGTTGGATTTAGAATCTTGCACTTCATTTTTGCGGTGAAGCAACAGGATTACTTTGCAGACATATTCTGAAGGAAATGATATAGCTAATGATAAAGGTAATAATTTGCTTTTGTACAAGATTAATGGATACTGAAACTAGTGTTTCAGGTCAGCTCCAAACTGGAAGCAGGCACATGTGCAGGGTGGTGTATTTCATGATGTCCTTGCAGAGTTCTAACAGCATCATAGCAGATTTCAGGGTTTGCAGCTGATTAACAGGTAGTGCTGCCAAATAATTGATGTTTCTTTACTTCTTCCCAGATTTACATATTACAGCCAATTAAATTATTTTGGAAGTTACTCATAGTTAACATTACAAATATCAGTGGCATATTCATCTTCTGGTGATAATGAGTCACAGACACTGCTAGTCACTTGGCATGAAGAATGGCTAACATTTTACCAGCAGCAGTAGCCACTAGCTTGAGCTACAGAAACTTAATAAATGAGGAGAAATGGTTTTGTTGGGTAGTTGACTAAATTGCAAAGTGTTGTGATTATACATGTTAGTCCCAAATTGTAGTTAAATTGTGTGCTATTAAATTCACTTGAACAGGAGTTTAAAGAATGCATTTAATATAAACTCAATTGAAATGATGGGCTTTTTTTGTCTTTTAAATTACCTTTAACAGTTTAAATGTATGTAGAGGGTCTTAGTTGCAATCTCACCTTGTTAATGTTACCCTTTTCCACATAGGTGTTTCAATTTATTCTTTTTTCACCTCCTGGGATTGTTTCACATTTTTGGTGAAATAAAATTAGAACTCTTCTGGTCAGGCTTTCTGTTTGCTGTCTGTCAGAGTAAAAATACTTAGCAATTAATTACAATGAAAATTTGCAGATTAAGGCATTAGTATAACAAAGTAAGACCTGCTTAAAACCTTTTTTACACAGCAGATTAAATAGGCCTTAATAATGCTCAGAAGGAGAAAACATCTTCCTCTTTGGCTGTTCTGTAAGATACCTCTGTATTTTTGGCGTCAACAGATTGGTAAGCAAAAATTATCAGGAGTAATCAGCTCATTTGACAAATAAAAACAAATTGTACAAAGGGTCATATGTTAGGGTTCTAATGTGTAAAATAGAAGTCCTTTCAGTTTATTTTTTAGATCAAATATGTTTACTTTAATTCACACTAATGTGTAAAATAGAAATCCTTTCAGTTTATTTTCTAGATCAAATACGTTTACTTTAATTCACACTAAACCTTTTTCTTTCCGAAGTACCTATTCACTAGGAAAAAATATATCTTTTATCTTGTATTTGCTAAGAAGTATAAGAAGAAATTCTAGAGAACCAAGGATTGTTGTGAGCTACTGAGACTGTTAATGTGGAACAGCTTAGCTTTACCTCCACATGCTTAAAACTACATTCTCCTGTCCTTATCAGGATTGTAAAACTCCAGTAAATCAAAGTTAGATATAGAGAGGAAAACAAAATTTCCTTTAGGGATAGGAATCCAAAAGGCTGGTTTTCAGGAATATATCTACAATCTGGGCTGCCTTTAAAAGCATCTTTTTAATTCAGAGAGTAAAGTGCCCTTTAACAGGTTGGACAATTGTGGAAAAACTAAGAGGCTGAGAGAGCAGCTGTGTTGGTATCAAGGCGGTTTCATGTTTTCTGTCCTACAGATTTGCTCGTTCTGTTATTTTAAGGAAAAAATCAAGTCAGATCATTGCTACACTTTTGTGCAAAGAAAAAGTACTGCTGTCAGCCATAAACTACAATTTCTATTATTTTAAACCATGGAAAGCATATGTTCTTAGTGAATTATTGGTTTGCACCTGCAAACGTGAGAGATGTAGACATCGCTCCCAAATGACATTTTGTAACGGTTAAAGTGACAAGTCTCATGTGATTCCTACGAAGCTTTTTTCTTTTAATGAAGGCAGAGGATATGGCAGCAGTGAAATACCAGCACTGGAGCAATTTACTCTATGGCCTCCAATATGAGATCTTCAACATCATATGAAGGGGTTTTCTGACATGGAAGTAGGGGTGTGCTCTGTATTTTTCAGGGAGCAATCTTGTTACAACACAATGTTTAGAATTACTCCTGATATTTAGGGCTGTTTTCTTGTCGTTGTTTTTGGTTTTTTCTCTTTTTCAGTTATAAGAATTTTAAAATACTCATGTCTTTTTGGTTGCTCCTTGTAAAATGGGAATTGTGGCCTCATTGTCACTGGTATTGTGGAGTTTAATTAACCACGTCCAGCTATTTTGAGAACATCAAAGGTTGCAAAGGTCAGAATGGAAAATTAAGTCTAAATTGACATCCTCTCTTCTGTCCTGATCCTTATATTTTATATGGTTATTACTAGATTGAGGATCTTGTTTGATACAAACATAATGGGTAGTTAATGCTTCTGAGAGGGCATCCTACCTAATTTTACCCTCTCTTTTGCTATTGAATCTGCTGCCTAAGTTGTCTTTGTTGTTGAAATTTGCTTGCTCTTTCCCATAAGAATTGGCCAGTCTGATGAATTCTGTAGACAGCAGTCAGTTCCCCTTTTCCTATTTAGATTAAAAGCCAGTAGTGTTCTTATTGTGAATATACCTGCACACAGAGATTTCATCAGCTCTTGATTTTCCTCCCCTTTCCTCCCCTTCTCTAGTGTTTCAGTTTACAAGTTCTACAGAAATACTTTCCAGTGTTGTCTTCATCCGTGCTGTTCATAGTAGTGCCTTTGACTTACTGTTAACAGTTAAACATGCCAAGTTGAGTTAGTTGTTTCCAAAACTCTGTACAGTAAGTGTGGTTCAAGTTATCTGTCTTCAGAATTGCTTTCAAGGATATGAGTGCTTGCTGCTTAGATATGGCTTGATGTATTACCTAGACTAAGGTCTGTAACTTGGCATTTGTGTGTGCTTAAACACATTTTGTTTAAATGATCCCATGCCTCTGGGCATTCCAGGCAACTCATCACATTGTCACCATTTACTAATCTGGCATTAAATTTTTTTTCTAGTGGTATTGTCAAGTATTCTTTGTTTTGTTCAGAATTTTGTGTGTGAGATGAAACTGAAGTGAATCTTGCTAGTGCTGTGCAAAAGGTGGGTGCAGAATGTTAAGGCATCAGGTTAATGAGCTTTTGAAAGTGTCATTGGATGAGACCAATAAAAGATGTTACAGGAATTTCCAGTTGTGGGCTTCCTTTCTTTCATGACTACTGGTCAAGTGATTTTTAATATTGGCCTCTTAAGAAGAGGCATAGATAGCACAGATGTTAAGTAGATTGCTAATAGGGAAGTGGAAGTTTTCTTGTGTAAGTCAGTTCTTTTTCTGAGCACCTGGAAATCCAGTAGAACTTAGTGGGGAGATGTGCGTATTTAGGCACACATACAAAATCATCATTTTAGTTTAAATTGCTTATTTCCTTTTGAAATGTTGACAGAAGTAATATGTACTCAAAGCATTATCTAGTTGCACAATTGAGGTTGCTACTAGTGGGAATCATTGGCAGAAAGACCTGTAGTTTCACATTCTTTAATTTATTCAGTTATTGTGTCTGTAAAATGTATCTGTAAAATATTTACAAAATGCTGGAGAATGGAGAACAAACATGTGGAATTATTACCCTGAGGTATGGCATAGCTTTTTTATAAGATGCTGAAAAATGCAAAAGGCAGCCTAACACCTTTATAAATTCAGGAATAAAACAAATGATGATTTATTTAGAAATACAGAAATTACCTAACCTGTAGAAGTTGTTTCCTCATATGGATTGTTTTTTTATTTTTCATTTTACACAACTGATATTTATTGAATGTGTAGTTGAATACTGAATGTCCAATACTAATGTTTTTCCTGGCTGATAACGAGCTCTCAGAAGAGGGTTCAGCTCTGTAATTTATTTAGCTAAAACAAAGTTTGAAAGTGTTTTTAAATGTCAAATTCTAAATTGATTTTAAAATTTCTAATAAAGTGGGGTTTCTAATGGAAGAAATACAGGATGGAATTTTTAATTCTCCAGCTTAATTTTATTGGCCTGGGCAGTGATTGCAATTAAGAGTAGAGATTCAGAGTTGTGCAAGTTTTAATGTTTTGTAGTTCTGGTAAAAGTTCCTAAATTGCCAGTTAATTCTTAGTTGCTTTTTCCTTGAACCTTTAAAATACAGTATGGTGTGTCTGAAGTCTAATACATGAGTGATGTTTTCTGGACTTCATTTATATTGTAGCAGTGTTATATGAAAACAGTGCAAAAATGTGTTTTGGTAATGAATCCAGAAGAATACATACATGCAGTGCAGGTGTGGGGGTTCTCTTGTGGATGGTCTTGATTACTCTGCTGCTGGCTTTGGTTCATGTGTAGAAACAAAGCAGTCTTCCAGCAAAAGAAACAACGAGGGCAAGTCTGAGATCTCTTCCCATAGAAAGAACTACAGAAAGGAAAAACAGTCATTAATCAAGAATGAGTTGAAACTACTTTTGCTTTAAGAAAAATCAGGTGTGCAGGATGTTCTTAAAAGTGTCAGAGTTATGTGACGTATTGTTGTAAATGTTTATCTGGTATATTTTTCCTCAAAAATGGTTACTAATGAGAGTTAACTTCAGTATTTTAGTTTTTATTTAAAATTATTATATATTAAGTAGTGTATACACATATAATTCCTTATTTTCCCACTTTTAACTGGTCTCAGCAGATGGTTTGCATTAAAGATCCAGCTATTGCTGGCAGGCAGCTGAGCTTGGTTTTCTGCCACAAGTCACATGTCTTGGACCAGGCAGCTTCGCTGAAGGCTTTGTCACATGCCAGGGGCTCCGCATCAACTGAATCCAGCGGTTACTTTGGAATGGAGTAACACACCCTAATGCTAGCAGCAGTTGTTAACTGTTTGGAGGATGAACTGAACTGGTCTTTTTTCCATTTTTTTTTATTTTTTTAGCACAGCAGTAGAGTAGTCTTCACTATCATTGCTTCTGTTTTAGCTAAGGATTTTAAGCGGATTAAAATATTAAATGTAATTACAGAAATGAGTTTACAGTGCCTATTTTTACTTCCTTGGTATCTTTTTACATTGGCAAGCTGTAAAATCAGCTGAGTCACTTCATTAGAGTTGAAGGGATTAGCCCTGGCAGGAGCTTACTGCTGTAACTATTTAAAAATTTTCTATCCCCATGGATGTTTCTGTTTCTAAAGAGAGGTGTGTGTGTGTAAAGGTTCAGAAGTGTGTCAGCATATGGAGTTATGCTGATTATAATGCTGTAAATTCTGTAGTAATATAATTATATTGACAAATTTTCTTAGCCTTTCTTGACATCAAGATGATTATGATATTTAGAAAATATTCTTAGATTTTCTTTGCAGAGAAAGAGTGCATATTAAAGAATTTGTGTATTATTCTGTATCTTTACAACTTAATAACTCATTTTAACACTGAAAGTATGAATGTATTTATTTAAATATAAATTATACAGAATCAGCTCTTGTAAATGTGGTTTACTTCCTGATGTCAGTACAGGAAACAGAGAATGCTCTAGCACCCTAATCTTACTAGATCATAATATAGATGGGAAATATTGATAAGGACTATTACCTATTTTAGACAAACCTATCTTTCAGCAAGATCTTTGAAACATGGTGAGTGGAAAACTTGGAAGATAATAACTAGCAGCAGCTCATCTTCTGCAAGTACGGGAATGAAGTCGGGTGGACATTGAGAGCTGCAAGACTTAAAGTAATTAGCGAGAGCTCTAGTGCGGGTTGTAGAGTAACCTCATTACCTCGGAGTCGGTCTTTCACTAAGGAGTAACACAGAGTGACCTCATTAATTCACTAAGTAGTTAGTCCATAATCACTCTTCTAAAGTACACATTTTAAGTACTTTAGGAAGTGCCCAATGTGATATTAATACAGCTCCCTAGAAATAAAAATCTAAAAAGATTTTCCTTTCATTTTCATGTTTATTCAAAGAAGGGCCTAAATAGAAACCTGAACTTTGGATGTACCTATTTGCCATTATTTTCTGATTTGAATAAACACTACTAAAGAATAGCTTTTTCTGTATTATAGAAAGCTCACCACTATGTTTTCGCTTGTTTCACTGCAAATATAGGTCATTGTGAACAGTGATTCCTCTCCTACAATTTTAGGATTTTTTCTGTCATAGTTTCTTTTCTTTCTGAGATGTATTACTTTTAGTTAATATATGGTCTGGATAAAAGCAACATGTGAATCCAGTTTTTATACTGGAATGTTTTAGAAATTACACACTTAGCTCTTTTCTTCCTTGGTGGGTGTTGATGCTTGCAGTAACTGCAGGTTTATGGGTGTATTTTTCTCTTGGAAATCAAAAACATCATTTGTCAGTAGGTGGAAGTGCACTAAAAGCTGATCATTGGCTGCTGTCCTGTCACATCAGTTCATTCAGTGCTGTAGCTTTGACCTCAGTTTCCCCTCTCTCCCAGGAAGTTTTCACAGCCTTGTTTTTCCCATGTAGACTGTTTTCTAAAGGTGAGTCCAATGTTCAGCCTTCGTCTGTGTTATGGACACTCATGGAATGCTTTGTTTTACTACCTGTCAAAATACATTTTAGTTCTGAGCATAGCCTTAGTTGGAACAGCAGTAATGTCTTTATTACTAAAGGGTCCTAATCTTCCTTAGCCAATATTTGAAGCAGTTTTCAGTCCTTTTGATCCATTGTGGCTTGCCAAAGAAAGCCAGTAAGGATTTACCTTGGAATTATTGTGTAATAGTGATGCATACATAACATGATTTGGCTGATTCACTCTTCGGTTCCTGCTGGTGTTGATTGCATTTGATTACTTGGTGCCTCATTAAAAAGAGGGGCCAGTCCTGAGAAGGTGTTGTGCTTGGCCTGTTTGCCAGAGTTGTTCTAAGTAAGCAGTGGATTTCTCTTCCCTCTGCTGGTTTTGCTTATACTTTAGTGCCTTTACTTGGGATTGGATTGAGTGAAGACTCAAGGGTTACTCTGAAAACCCATTTTCACAATTTTGAGGCATAAAGACCATTCACTGAATAAGGGCAACACTTGGGTTGAATGGTTGCACAGAGAATTCCCAGTAGAGCTGTCTGAACAGAAGGGGAGAAGTGTACTTTGTGCATTTGCTGTATGGCTCATCTTTCATTGTGGGGCTGGTGTTCCCACCTACCCCTGTTAGTTCTTTCTTTGACACTACTCACACAGGCACATTCTTCTCCCTGAGACAATGTAGTGCTGGTGCTCATTCTTTCAGCTACAGGAAACCCATGTCATTGCTTAGTGCAGATTTGGGAATTAAAGGGTGATCACGCTAAAGCTGACCTGTGTTCTTTTGTTTGTTTCTATGCAGTTATTGATAGAAAAGTTAGCTACAGCATAAAGACTCAAGTCCCTCAAAATGGCAGCTAGGCAATTTTATGCTGTAATTGTTTAGCCATCTGTTTGAGAAGATCATGGCTGGGATCTTCTGGGGGCTGGGAGCACCAGGGATGTGCTCACATATCCTTCTTGCCTGCTATCACAGGCTGAACCATTGATCTAGATTGTGTGTCAATGACAGAACTGGTACTTCTGGTCTCTTGTTTTCAGAAACTTTACACACTGATAAGGCCTGGGGGAACTTCAGCAAGCCAGAATAATCTGAATTTATCTGTATGGTCTGTGTGCTTATGAGTGTAATCTGTATCTGTCTGGAGAGGAGACTCCACAGCCTTTCTGTTTGTAATTGCCAAGTCAGTCTCCAGGACTCCATGAAAAGTCAATGCAGTCCCAAGTTACTGGAAAATGTAATACTGCACTCATCTATAAAGGGTAGAAAGGAGTATCCTGGGAACTACTGCCCTGCCAGCCTCACCTCTGTGCCTGGGAAGGTCATGGAGCTCCTCCTAGGAGCTGTGCTAAGGCACATGGGGGATGTGGAGGTGGTTTGAGAGAGCCAGCATGGATTCCCCGAGGGAAAGCCCTGCCTGACCAACCCTGTGGCCTTGTCAGTGGACAGCGGAGGGCTACAGATGTCATTTATCTGGACTTCTATAAAACCTTTGACAGGCTTCCTCCTAACATCATTGTCTCTAAATTAAAGGCAGAAGGATTTGCTGGATGGATGGTTAGATGGATTAGAAATTGGTTGAGTGGTCACATCCAGAGCGTAGCGGTCAATAGTTTGGAATCCTGATGGACATCAGTGACAAGTGGTGTCCCTCAGTGATCTGTTTTGGGACCAGTGTTATTTAATATCTCTGTTAATGACATAGACAGGGAGATTGAGTGAACCCTCAGCAAGTTTGCAGATAACACCAAGCTGAGTGGTGTGGTTGAAACACCTGAAGGGGGGGGATTACCCTCCAGGGGGATGAAAAAGGTTGAGAAGTGGGCACATGGGATTCTCCTGAGGTTTAACACAGCCAAGTTCAAGATGCTGCACCTGTGTCAGGGCAGTCCCAGGTATCAGCCCAGGCTGGGGATGAACAGATGGAGAGCAGCCCCGCCCAGAAGGACCTGGGGGTGCTGCTGGGGGAGAGGCTGGACATGACCCAGCCATGGGCACTCCCAGCCCAGAGAGCCAAAGGTGTCCTGGGCTGCATCCAAAGCAGCGTGGGCAGCAGGGCCAGGGAGGGGATTCTGCCCCTCTGCTCTGCTCAGACCCCACCTGCAGGGCTGCATCCACCTCCGGGTGCCAACACAGGAAGGACATGGACCTGCTGGAGTGACTCCAGAGGAGCACCCTGAAGATTAGAGGGACGGAGCACCTCTCCCGTGAGGAAGGGCTGAGAAAATGGTTCAACCTGGAGAAGAGAAGGCTTTGGGCTGATCTAATTATGGCCTTCCAGTAGCTGAAGGGAGCCTACAAGAAAGGGAGAGGGAATTTTTACACAAGCATGTGGTGACAGGACAAGGTTACTGTAGTGGATTGACCCTGGCTAGATGCCAGGAACCCACCAAAGCCACTCTGTTTGTTGTTCCCCCCTGCAATAGACAGGAGAGAGAGAATATAGTGAAGGGTTCATGGTTGAGGGAGAGAGATCATGGTGAGAGAGAGATCACTCACTAAAAACTCACTAAAAACTGTCAGAGGGAAACCAAGTTGAATTTGGGATATTAACTGAATTTATTACAAAATATAATAATATAACAAAATCAAAGCAGAATAATGAGAAGTAAAATCTTAGAAGCACCTTCTCCCCTACTCTTTTGTCCTTCTCAGTCTCTGCTTTCTCCTCCACCAGTGGTGCAGGGAGATGGGCAATGGGGATTATAGTTTATCACTCATTGTTCCTGCTGCTGCTCAGGAAGAGGAGTCCTTCCCCTGCTCCAGTGTGAGGTTCCTCCCATAGGTGACAGTCCTCCAGGAACTTCTTCAGTGTGAGTCCATCCCATGGGCAACAGTTCTCCACAAACTGCTGCAATGTAGGTCACTCTTCCATGGGGTGCAATCCTTCAGGCACAGTCTGCTCTGGCATGGGTTTCCCCTGGGTTTGCAACCTTGTCTTGGGCATCCATCTGCTCCAGTTTGGTTCTCCTGCATGGGCTGCAGGGGAATCTCAGCTCCAGCATTTCCTGCTCCTTCTCCACATTGGTGTATGCAGAACTGTTCCTCTCACATATTCTCACTCCACTCTTCTCTGGCCACAATTACATCTGTGCAATGACTTTTTTTTTTTTTTTTCCCCTTAAATATGTTATCACAGAGGTGTTACCACCATTCCTGATTGACTCAGTCTTGGTGAGCAGTAAATCCATCCTGGAGTCACCTGGCATTTGCTCTGCTGGACATGGGGGAAGCTTCTGGCAGCTTCTCACAGAGCCACCACAGAGCTCCCTCTGCTACCAAAACCTGGTCACACAACCCCAAAATAGCAGCCCAGAGAAGATGTGGATGCCCCATCCTTTGAAGTGTTCAAGGCAAGGTTGGGTGGAGCTCTGAGCAGCCTAGTCTAGTGAAAGGTGTCCCTGCCCATGGTGGGAGGGTTGGAACTGAATGATCTTTAAGGTCCTTTCCCACCCAGGCCATTCTGTGATGTAGCCTGGTTTTCTTATGGGAGGAATGGAAATCATTCCTCTAAGTCAGAAAACAAATGTACTGACAGCAAGTGGAGATTGTTCCATACTTGCTGATTGAAAAAGTGTTCTCTGATTAGTGTAACTAGAGGTTCTGGCAGAAAGGTAATTTACAAAAAACCATGCTGGAGACCTGTGCTTTTATAAGGACAGCATTGCTGATACAGTGCACTGGTATTTCGCGCTGACAAAGAATTCTATATAAACAATACACTCTTAGTAACTTAGTATTTTAATGTGTCTGCTGGGTAATTGGCTCATAGGTATTTTAAGGACAGGAATTTTAACTTTTTAAATTTCCTTTTTAAATTTCCTATTAAAAAATACAGCTGAGTTCCTTTTGTGTTGTGTTTCTTTATAAGCTGTTAAATCATAGAAAAAAAGTAGGTTCTAGATTTGCTAAGTATGGCTTTTAACTTTCTGCAGCTGTGTGGCCATCTCAGAAAAATGGTATGCAACTCTTGCTAGTATTAAAATAGACAGTGGAACTCCCTACCTTCCACTTGGGTAATGTGTGTGGGTTTGGTTTGTTTGGGGCTTTTTAAGATTTGTGTATATTGGATTTTTTTCTTGCAATATTGTTTGAACAACATAGTTCATAGCAATGTTTCAGTGATCTGCCTGGTGTTGCATAAAATTCAGTTTAAAAGATCCAACACCAAAACCCATGAATACATTGTCAACTTTAAATTTTATGTATTGAAATGCTTCTTGTGTCAGCATATGGTGATCATCTAATAATGAGTACAAATTTCAGACCTTTTCCCTCCCAGTGGATAATGTCTAAAATGCAAAATTACTGTTTAAACCCTTCTTAAAGATGTAGAGTTAAATAACAAATTTCAGAAGAACAACAGACAGTACAGGCTGGATAGGCCAGTATATGTTTTACATATGTGATTGAGCTTTATTGAAGCTTCACTTATTAATTTGTCCTTAAGTATTGTTGGGTAATATATTTATTTGTCAGGCAGCATTAGTAGCTACTTCATAAAACATGGTAAGACCTTGAAGGAAACTATTAGCATTTTGCTGTCCCAGGGTTTGGTGGTGTTGTGTGAGTCACTGCATACCAGATGGGATACTGAATGACCTCTGAGTCTTCAGAATGATTCATCAGCAAGCACTTCACCTGTCTTCCTGACTAAAAAACATGTTGCTATTCTTTCTTCTTTGGATTTAGAAAAGTTTTGGGCCATCTTTTGAATACCAAAACCCTACTTGAAATACAAGTTGCAATATTTGCTTCCTGTAGATTTAGTCTGGTCTCCTACATCTAGGGTTGAGGTATCCAGCTGTTTTGACTACTGTCACAGCATGTATCCCCTTCACTTAATTCCCCACCATCACCTTGGAAGTCTTTTACCGCAGTGGTGAGCCATCATAATGCTAAGTTATGCTAAATATGCTGCTGGAAGATAAATTGACTTGAAATATAGCTCCATGTCTTAGAACTTTTGATCCAAATCAATCTTACCCACAGCTGTTCTAATAATGAAAAGTGGTATTTCAGTTTATATTACTCTGTAAAGTCAGAGGAGTAGTAGGAGGACTATTGCAGCTTGATTTTTTTGTTTTGAAGTTTTGGGAATGTTCTTCTCCATTCTTGCATATGGAAATGAGGCTAACAATAAAGAGGAGAGTCAGAGGCTACTGTGACATGGATATGGAGAAAAAGTGCAATAGACACAATCCACGTTAATTAAATATGTTCTCAGTTTGATTAAGGGGAAGAAATGAGGCAGGAGGTAGGGGAGAAGATTGAAATAGGATAAAAAGACAAGGGAAATAACAGGAAAGAAGGACCACTCAAAATTAAATTGTGTATTAAACCCAAAATCTTTAGTCTTTGTGTATAAAATTTTATGATTAAGTTGCTGTTAATCATCATGAACCTTGAAGCACTATTAAGAAAACATGCATTCTGTTTGGTGATGTGAAGTTAACTCTTAGAAAAAAATCCCAACAAGACAAATTTTTCCCCTGTATAACTGTAAAATTTCAAGAGTATCTTTTTCTGCTGGCTTCTCAATGCAACATCTTTTCAGATTACCTATTTGAATTTTCTTGTCTGTATGAGATGTAGTGTTCTAAATGGATGTTCTGAACCAGCTATAAACTAGTTGAGCGAATGATGTATGTATGGAAAGCGTTAATGTGGAAGTGTATGAAATTGCTTAATGTAGAGAAGTGTGCACAACCTAGTAATGTGTTGTGGTTTTTTCCCTGCAGATGCCCTCCTCGAACTTTTCTGCCAGCACTGTGCAAAATTTTTCTTGATGAAAGTGCTCCAGACAATGTACTGGAAGTAACAGCTCGTGCCATAACGTATTACCTGGATGTATCGGCTGAATGCACCCGTAGGATTGTGGGAGTGGATGGAGCTATCAAAGCACTTTGTAATCGTTTAGTAGTTGTTGAACTTAACAACAGAACGAGCAGAGATTTGGCTGAGCAATGTGTGAAGGTAAGTATACTTAAGAACCTCTTGTTTTTAAACAGGAGTTGGATAATTGGCTATTTCCGAAAAGCATCCTCATATTCCAATCCTATTTTTTAAATTAAAAATGTGATGCAAAAACATAGAGTATGACAAAAGTGTACGTGCTGACAAATGCTGCTTTATCCTTACTGTCAGTCTGGTGCTCTTCGCTGCTTGATTTTCTTTAGAAAAAAGTATAGAAAAGGAAACAAAAAATATTAGAAGAAATTTCCTGTTTATCTTGTGTGACTCTAATGCTAATAAAATGCCAAGGGCTATTTTTATGCTACTAAGGAAATGAAGAATTGCTCCAGATATAGATAAACTACCTGGTGTAAAAAAATCATCTGCTGCCTATTCAGTAGCACTAGATATAGTTCCCCTGCACCCTTGAGAAGTTTTAAGAGAAATTTAGCAGAGCATAACTCATGGCCTCATAGCATACAGTTGGAGTTCTTCATTACCATGGCATCAGAATTTATGCACGTATTTCCTATTTACTATTTCCAGTCGACTCAGAAGTGCATCACTGGGGTAACGGTGCTCTTACAAGTTTCAAAACACTCAGTTGTGTGTTTCTCCCAGGATGAGAGATTATTATGTCTCTTCATGAACACCTGTTACGACCATGCCTTTGGGGCATGTTCTTATATTGGCTCCCTTATTTTTGAAGAAAGCTCTCACTAGTAACTAGTAGACAACTGGGGGCTTTGGCCCCTTCTGGGTGTTCAGGAAGAGAATGGTTATTCTTTTTTCTTGTTTCATTTTCTTAACCAGCTCTGTAGATGGATATAAGTATCTGACTGTGGATATAAATAACTGACTTTTAGTGTGTACTTAATTAAAATTAAATTTCTTTTTGGCGTAGGTGTTAGAATTAATCTGTACCCGTGAGTCAGGAGCCGTGTTTGAAGCTGGAGGGTTGAACTGTGTTCTGACATTCATTCGTGACAGTGGACACCTTGTTCATAAAGATACTTTGCATTCAGCTATGGCTGTAGTATCCAGACTCTGTGGCAAAATGGAGCCTCAGGATTCTTCATTAGAGATCTGTGTGGAATCACTGTCAAGTTTATTAAAACATGAAGACCATCAGGTAATGTAGCAGTTGGCTCAATGTGCTCTGAATTTAACTTTCAGTATGTTTAATAAAAGAATGACTGGGTAACTTGATACAGCCTCCCTAACTGTATGCTTACATAGAAGTTGCTATATTTGGGTATTACGATAGTTTTCTTTATAGTTGTAATGATAAGAGAATAAAAACACTGCGTAGTGTTCGGCTTAGTTTTAGTTTGAATATAGTGTTATTTAACCACTGAAAACTGTATTGAAAAATATCCTGTAACTTTTTTCAGCATAACTAAGAGGCAAAAATTAATTTGCTTCGTTTCTTTTGCTAAACGAAGTAATAAAAACATCCGTAGTCAATGCTGAAGTATTACATGGGAAGGCAGCTTAAATGTTACTAGTAGAAATGCTGCTCCCCTTCTTTATTGCAGTTTTCCTAACTTGAGATGAAGTAGTCCTTGTAAAATCTAGAAATTGAATCCTAGAGGAATTATCTTTCTACTATAGTAGAATCCTTTTGTGTGTGTTGTGCTCATGCTCTGGAATAGCCATTTAGCTAAATTCTTGCTGTAGCCTGGCCAGGCTTCTTGTCCATACTCAGAACTGAGTCCCCATTTCACTCTGACCTCTGTCCTCATTCCTTTCTCTACATGCACAGATCCAGCCTCCAGTCTGGTTTATTAAGCACAGCATATTTGGGAAACTAAATTTTTCTGTATGTGAGATAATTTTTTTAAAAATATTTTTAAATCTTAAAAAATTTCAGGGGGCTGTCATACACCACCCATTTCATAACAAGCTATCACATTTTTTAGCCATTAAATAATTCTATTAGTACACTAATTATCTGAGTCAAGGTAATCCTGAAATTCAGACCATTAAGTCTGTAGTATTTTAACTGTTTCCCAATTCATGAGGTGTTAGAGAAAAGCAGTTGCTGGGGCTGTTGGAGATTCAAATGAGAGTTCAAGCAGTTAAGCTTAAAGATAAGCATGCTTAAGATGAGACCCAGATGATGAAAATAAATCTGTACTGGTATCCTTGAGAAATATGTTATGCATTAAACAAGTCTCAGGATTACAGTGGATGTTGGATGTGTATTGTGGATTTGTCCAGTAATGTCCCTTTTCTAATTTGTTGCTCCTTACCTTGTCCTTTTACACTGTTGGGTTTGGTCACTTTTGGTGTAGTCTGCCAGTTAGTAACACCACTTGATGGAGGAGTTCAGACCAGATCCCTGTGACCCCAAGAGCAGCTTATCTATTATGTTTGGGTTTTAACCTTTGTGCTACACTTGCGGTTTGGGAGAAGAAATGTAAATACTTTCCAAGTACTCTTTCACTTTGTAAAATGCCACTACTGCAGCGTGTTAAATAAGTGAGCTTTCTTGTGTATTTCTGACAGCTGTTCATGCAAAGATCTATGGAGTGTTTGCAAAGTACATAAAGATTGGCAGAATTGTTTATCTGTGTTGTCAAAGAATTGGAGCAAGATGCCAGAGAACAGAAACAGTGACCATTACACATTAAAGGAAAAATCCAGTGCAAAAGAGTACTGATAATGCAGAATGTTTGGCATGTACAGACCATACCAGAAGTCTGCAAACTTAATGGAGATTTAAAATTTTTGTCTTCATGAAGTCTGGCTAATACTCTAATCTTGTTCTGTGTGTTGATAACTGTCTTGAAGTCCTTGGTCTGTGATAGCAGACAGTTGTTCTAAAAATGGACTGCTGAGTTGACGTTTTAGGGAGTAAGAGCTGTAGTGATTCAGATTTTGGTTAGAGAATAGGTTTTGGGGGGTGGGTGTTCCACTATTTTATGACATCAGTCTGGTTTGCTACTGCACATCTTTAAAGGCAAATGTGCCTGAAGCAAGTTATCTCGATAGGCTGGTGCTAAACCTCCTGATCTGAAAGAATGACACACTCCTGGAGTATAGATAGAGAGATGTTAAAGGCAAAACCTTCCTTTATTTTCAGTATTGACATGAAAATATGTTGGATCCTTTCCTGGGCAGTTGGCCAGCAGTACTTTTTGCTGGGTTGTTAAGAGGATCATCAGTAAGCCTTGTTTCCACAGTGTCACTGGGGTTTTTTGTGTGCAGTTGGTTGCTTGGATTTTTTCCTCCCTTTAGTGACAAACCTGAATTTGGAAGTTTGTATTTTATTGTCTCAAAAATTCTTGTGTGTCCCTGTGTCAGGTGCTCAGTGGATAATCTGAGTAACGCAAGAGGAAAGTTTGCTTTTCTCAGTTTGTCCTGTTTTTAGGCTTGGTCCAATTGAAATCTTTCTTGTGCTTAAGAGAACTATGTAGGCCTTTAAATATAACTTGAACGATCAAACTTCATGGGAAAATCAAGTTCTTGTATGTGTCCTGTATTCTTGTGGATATCCCCTTAGCATCTTCTCATCCTAAATAAAAGATATTTTATTGGTTTGTCTTGCACATCTTTCTTAGGTTTCAGATGGAGCTTTGAGATGCTTTGCCTCATTAGCTGACAGATTCACACGGCGTGGAGTTGACCCAGCCCCATTAGCTAAACATGGATTAACTGAGGAGTTGTTATCTCGCATGGCAGCTGCTGGTGGGACAGCCTCAGGACCATCTTCAGCTTGCAAGCCTGGACGGAGTAGCACTGGAGCACCATCTACAGCTGCAGACTCTAAATTAAGTAATCAGGTGTCAACTATTGTAAGCCTGTTGTCGACCCTGTGTAGAGGCTCTCCAGTAGTAACACATGTAAGAAATCCTTTTATGCTACAGCTTTTTGTTTTCATGGGGCTTTTCTGTTTGTATACTTTCAATATATGCAAGATTTATGTTGCTATTTTATAGATCTTATCTTTTTATAGATATATATATACATATGCGCACATACACGTAAGTTATTTTTAAAGAGGGGAAAAAAGGAAACATTTCATATGGAAATGAAATCCAATTCTGATAGTATTTTCTAAAGCCCTGTATATTTTTTATTGTTCAGACTTTTAATTATTTCCAGGATCTTCTAAGATCTGAACTTCCAGATTCTATAGAAAGTGCGTTGCAGGGTGATGAGAGATGTGTGCTGGATACCATGCGGTTAGTAGATCTTCTTCTGGTGCTACTGTTTGAAGGCAGAAAAGCCCTGCCCAAATCCAGTGCTGGATCTACAGGCAGAATCCCAGGATTGCGAAGGCTGGATAGTTCTGGGGAGCGTTCCCATCGGCAACTGATAGATTGCATCCGCAGTAAAGATACTGATGCACTGATTGATGCAATTGACACGGGAGGTAAGCAAAAATACTCAGAAAAAGAAAATGGGATGCTTGCTTTATCTTTGATTTTTATAATTTGAGGTGTCATAACAAATGCTGAGTTAGTTCATTGAAAATCATTATATACAAGTTCACTTGCTTTGTTAAATACATAACAGGTCTTGTTAGTAATCATACCTGTGCCACCCTTTTTTATTGCAATTAAGGACATAACTGCTCCAGAATTATTGAGGATGCTTAATTTTTTTAAAACTTGCTTTTTATTTCAAGAATACTGTTGAACTTTGGTTTATAGTTGTGGGAACTTTAACTATTTTATTTAAATTTATCTTTCAGCTTTTGAAGTAAATTTTATGGATGATGTAGGACAAACTCTTTTAAACTGGGCCTCAGCTTTTGGAACTCAGGAAATGGTAAATTAGATTTATAGCCCCTTAAGAAGTTGCATTACTTATGTAAAGGAAGATGAAAAAACTATTTTCCTTTTTTTTTGTTTAACAGGTGGAATTCCTCTGTGAAAGGGGTGCTGATGTTAACAGAGGTCAGAGGTCATCCTCATTACATTATGCAGCATGTTTCGGAAGACCTCAGGTAGCAAAGGTATGGTTTAAACTGACCCTTGAAAAACCTTGCCTGTTGACTTTTCATCTTGTTCTGTTCAAAATGTCTTCAGTGCAGTATGCTGGACACATGTGCTGTCAAATATTTACGTATTCTTTACAGTATTTATCAAAACACAGATTTTTCATTATAGGCCAATAGGGCAGTACTGAATAAAAGTAGTTTATATTAGCTCTCTACAGATATAAAAAGCACAGAATACTTACAAGCATGAGAAGGAGTGATGTATGAAGGGCACATTTTCTATTAGGAAGAAATCCTAATTTTTTTTTCATATATAAAAATATTTATTCTCAGACTCTCTTACGACATGGTGCAAATCCTGATTTGAGAGATGAAGATGGGAAAACTCCTCTGGACAAAGCTCGGGAAAGGGGGCACAGTGAAGTAGTAGCTATTCTTCAGTCTCCAGGTGAGTGCAGTATTTCGGTCCATGACACTTTCTATAATAGAAATGCTGATATATGTTAAGTTATGCAGTTATTTTACTCAATTAAGATGATTAAAAAAAAAAAAAAGAATTGTGATCTACCTTCCGTAACCCATAAAGTATGCATAAAAACCGTAGTATTTTAAGATGTTGTTAAGTGAGGGGAATTACCAAAGAAATAACTGAGTGAGCATGAGCAGTGCCAGTTGTTCTGCCCTTCAGCTGTGGGATCAGGCTGGACTGGGATTTTGTTATGGATTCAGAGCCTGTCAGCCTTGGTAATTTACATGCACATGTAAATTTTATATTTTTAGGAATGCCTGTTCGTGTTGAGGTACTTGGATGTTAGTAAAGAAAACTTGGATGTTTTAAAGTGGTTTTTGTTTGGTTTGTTGACTTTTGCAATTGAATGTATTGGGGAAAAATTTTTTTCCAGGGGATTGGATGTGTCCTGTCAACAAAGGGGATGAGAAGAAAAAGAAAGATGCAAACAAGGATGAGGAAGAATGTAATGAACCCAAAGGAGATCCAGAAATGGCACCCATATACTTGAAAAGACTATTGCCTGTGTTTGCACAAACTTTTCAACAAACTATGTTGCCTTCAATAAGGTAATAATATCATGAGAGACAGGTTCTTAATACTTGCTTTAAGAAGCCAAAGTAAGTTTCCAAGTTTAAGTAATGCTTGTGGCAATATATGTTTGAATAGGAATGGTTGGAAAGTCTTGCAAGAGTGATTTTTACTTAGGATTTTAAGCAGCATTTTTTCCTTTCTGATGAAGTGATGTGTTGGAAAAAACCTGGTTAACCATGGGAGAGCAGAGCATACTCTAGACTGTAGCAGCATGATGCAAGAATGCTGTGTTCATATGTATGTTGTATACACTGTGTGTCAGGATTTGGTTACAGCTGTTTGTAGCCACTGTAATGAAAGTTGTAATTTAGTAGAGGAAAACTAATAAAATGATATCAAGATGCATTAATTGAAAAACTACTAGACTAGAAAAAGCTATTTTAGAAGATTTTAGAAGGCTTACTTAACAGTGTGTTAACTGAAGAAGATGCTCCTTGTAATTCTGTTGAATTGCAAAAATGTAGTATAGTCTATTACTTAAAAGGAAATATTGTGCATGGCATAATGGTTGTGATGAGTTGCATCTGATCATAACCTCTTAGCCTGTTATACTACCAATATGACATTTATTCCAGTCTCTTCTGTTCCCAGTGTTTACAGGTACTTTGGGTGAAAATGCAAGATAAGAAACGCCTCTAGTAGAGCCAGGCCCTACATGAGCTGATTATAGAAAGTTTAAACTAGGTCATTTTAAATAAAAGAAATAAGAAACCATGTTACCAGTCTGTGCAAGATTAATTGTTGTTGCAGATAGTTCAAAGATGCTCTCTACTTGCAAGTTATCTTTATGAATCAGGAAAATTATGTTTTTGGAAGTCAGTCAAAAAAAATCTATAAACCTAGAGGAATGATTTGCTTTTAGATTAATTATGGCTCTTAGTGTGGAAAGCTGTATGATCTAATAGTATGTGTAGAGTTAAAACTTATAGGGATCTCAAAACATGGGAGGTACATGACTAAATTGAAAGGCTGAATACCTCTGAGGGTGACAAAGTGTGCAGAAGTGAATTGCCAGCATTAAAAGTGGATACAGACAGGACACAGAATAGGTTTATGTAGGAAAGGGTTGAGGAGGAAAGTATATGTTAGGCTGACAGTGCTGTAGAATCAAAAAATACCAGAGGTGCATTATTCTTAAAGATAATCTATGACTTAGTAACAATAACTAATTAGTTATTGTTAGTACCAGTAACAAGAACTAAAACAGGTTAAATTTCTTGTGTTTTGAAAACATGCATAGAGTACAAAAGAAGTCTTATCTTAAACCTTTTGTTGCTTTAATTATTGTTTGCTTTATCACTGTAAGAACCTTTTTTTTTACAATCTTTTAAAGGAAAGCAAGTCTTGCGCTGATTAGAAAAATGATACATTTTTGTTCTGAAGCACTGCTGAAAGAGGTTTGTGACTCTGATGCCGGCCACAACCTGCCCACAATACTGGTTGAGATAACAGCTACAGTGCTTGATCAAGAGGTAGGAAGAATGAAAATGTTATCCTTTATGAAACCAGTACAAAAAATGGAGTTATACTCTTTGATTCCATGTATTTGATAAGAACTAACCCTAAAAGTTTTACAGTGTCCATCTGTGACCACATGTACAGTTCAGCATGTAAAGTAACAAGATCTCCTTTGTTATTTTCTTTTCATCCCAATGTATTACAGGATGATGATGATGGCCATTTGTTAGCCTTGCAAATCATAAGGGATTTAGTGGATAAAGGTGGTGATCTTTTTCTAGACCAACTGGCTAGACTTGGTGTAATTAGTAAAGTGTCAACTTTGGCGGGGCCATCGTCTGATGATGAAAATGAAGAGGAATCTAAACCTGAGAAGGTAGTGTATGGAACTGATTTATTTGCTTCATTTGTTACTGTAAAACCGACACTTCTAGTAAAATGTTCCTTGTTACAAAAATGGCTTGGACAGGGGAGTTAGGATATTAAAATAATGCTGACTTTTACCACTTGTTTTAGTTGTTTTCTTCTCTACCTTCCTTTTCTGTTAACATATTATTATCTGCTGAATTTTCCTATTCATACTTCCTTGTGGTCCAGTTGTTGGGTGCTTGATTTTGTCTAGTGTTGGAAAAATGAGTGGTAAACAAAATTAATCCTTCCTAAAGTATTTGTGTCAGAAGTGTATCTCTTTTGATGTTCATGCATTAAATAATTCCAGATGTTTTAGATGTTGTTATCAAAAATATATAAAAAAGAAAATAATATTCTGCTTAATTAAAGCCGTAAGTGCATATTGAAGTTACCACGTTCCAAGTCTCATTACCAGTCAGATGAACTGAATGGATAACAGACTTCTTCTGTTACCAATTCAATTAAATTTATAGCTAAATCTTAAGTGTGTAGTTAAACCTTTCTACTGTGGGGCTTGGGTTGTCTGGGGTTTCTTGGGGGAGGGCACTGATTTTGTTTTTTAGTGGTTAGATATTAAAAGTCATATGGACATGGTGTCATTATAGGACACACAATGAACGACACGCAGTAGCTCCAAGGCAGGAAAAAGGGGCAGTTTATTTTTCTGCTAGGATTTATATAGTTTTCAGAAAATGAACATGGTTTGGAGGATGGAGTTGCCACCTCTCCATCCCCACTGGTTAAAGCAGAAGTCCATCAATTGTTCCTCCTCTAGAGAGGAATGTAAACAAGAACTTTACATGAAAGTGCATGAGAAACTATTATAAAAATGTAAACATCAAAAGGCTGAAAAAATCAGAGCGACAGACATGATCCTAGATAACCAGTCATACATGGCCCTGACTCAGCAGGGGTTTGGACTAGATGGCTTCCAGAGGTTTCTTCCAACCTCAATCATTTTGTGATTCTTTTTTCACAATTCAGGTTTTGAACAGAGGTGGATGTTGTAGGCAGTAGACTTGTTATTGTTGAGTAGATAAAGCTGTATGTGAAAGGAAACTTATAAGAAGTATCTTATTCTATTAAACAATACTTTTAAGGATATGTTTTACAGGCAGAAGTATAGTTTTTATAGCTCCTATTTTGGTTTGAACAATTCTTCTCTCCTAGAGAGAATCTCCTCCTTTTAAAAATATCTGTGGTTTTTGTGTGTTGGGTTTTTTGTTTGTTTGGGTTTTTTTTTCCTTTTTTTTTAATGGATTGGAGATTTATTTGGTTCTTGTTACTTGGTTTTTGTTATTCTTGTTACACAATATTATTACAGGAGGATGAACCACAGGAGGATGCTAAAGAACTGCAGCAGGGTAAACCGTACCACTGGAGAGACTGGTCAATCATTAGGGGAAGGGACTGCCTGTATATCTGGAGTGATGCTGCAGCTTTGGAGCTATCCAATGGTAGTAATGGATGGTTCAGATTTATCTTGGATGGAAAACTGGCCACAATGTATTCCAGTGGGAGTCCTGAAGGAGGATCCGATAGCTCAGGTAGACTTTTTGCATTTCAAGTCTAGGTTAAGTTTTGGGACCGTTACATTTGTTTATATAATTTGATTTGAGCTTATTTTGTTTTGCAGGAATTGGCTTACTAAATAGTAAAGGATGTAAACAGGTGGAAGGTGGTCAGTTAATTGTGATGCATTTTTTCAGATAGCATGTGGCCATAACTTGACTTTCTTGGTGAATTGTGTTAAGTAAACATCTTGCCAGTAAAAGCGTATTAACTTTTTGTTTTGATTCTTCTCCATGCGTACTTAATTTTTTCACGCCAGTCATTAAAAGCACTTTGTAGTGGCCATCCCAGGAAAAGCAGGTTGAAATAGTGATTTGTTGTTTGCTTCTAGCTAGCAGAATGAATTTGCATGTGTTTGAAGACAAAGTAATGGAAAGTTTCTCATTGAGATTGGGAAACAAATTACAGTGTCTTAATTGTTTGTTGGAGAGAGGATAAGGGAACAGACCTTATGCACTGGCAATGCACAGGTGGTTCTGATTTTCTGTACAGAATACACAACTTGTTCTGGATGCAGAAACAACCTTCCTTTTATTGTTTTATCTTTTCTTGCAGCAGTTCATGCATTTATGAACCTGCAGACATAAAATGCTTTGCAATATTCCTATGTTTTCAATGAGCCATTGAGTGAAATAACAGAACATATTATGATTCAGGATGGAAATGAAGTGCTAATGACTTCATACATCAAGTTTGGGGCAAGAAGACAAAATGCAATATAGTGTTTCTGATTATAATGCAGCTGGAAACCACATATAGATTTATTGACTTTTTGGTCAGAAAAGTGTCTTTGCATTCTTTTTCGTAAGGGTTAATGCCTTA
>WEIU01015030.1:9250-30505 GCA_013389925.1 Aegithalos caudatus
CTTAACTTCATCCTGCTAACCCTAGTTAAAAGCTCTTTCAGTCAGCCCTGCCAACTCATGAGGGAGAGTCCTTTTCCTCCTTTTAGACAGGTGAAACCCACCTGTCTCCAGCAGGCTTGGTGTCCTATAAACCACCCCATGACTGAAAAAATCAAAATTCCAGTGACAGCACCAGTCTTTAAGACACGTGTTGATCAGGCAGGCTCTCGTGTTCCTTTTGACATTCTTCCCTGCTACCAAAGGGATTGAGGTGGTCACCAGTACAGACTACTCCGAACAAAGTTATAAGAAAATAAAGCTATTATTTATGGAATAATATGTTTCCAGGAAAGTTTAATGTAATCTCCAATGTTTACATAAATATTAAGCTAAAGTCTAAAATATAAGCAAAACATTCAATGTTACTAACATTTTTTTTTATTTGAAAAAGAAATTAAAGTTAAATTATAAACAAGTCTACCCATATATTTAATTGACAAGTTTAAGTAATACTTTTGGTTTTCTATCACTGGGAGAAAGTAGAGGAGAAGAATGAGTCCAGTGCAGAAATGTTAATATATATGCTTATTTCTGTGAATGCAAGCAAGTGCAAGTTACTTGTCTATTAAGTCCAGGAAAATCTTTGCGCGCAATACACCGAAATACATTTTACAAATCTCAGCTGCATTAAATAATGATTTGTGCAGTTCTTATTAAAGATGCAGAATTTCCACCTGCTGAGAAAATTAAAAAGAGAGAATTAAAAAGAAATATCTCAGGATAAGACTTCACTCATTTTGTAGGATCATGGAGAATCAGAACAACACCATTACCAATTAAGCCTTCTCTTAAATCACTGCTACCTTTCTCTCCAACATTTATAGCACAGTATCAATTAACAATAGATTGAATTAGGAATTGTTCTTTGGCTTCATTATCAAGCTGAGGCAAATGTTAATTCAGTTTCTATTTCTCTGTTGCATGGCAAATACTTTTAAAAGGCTCTCAATAAGCTCTTAAAGATAATGAACCTGAAGTAGTGAAGCATCTCTTGCCTGTAATCATTATCATGATACTTGGAAGTATAAGTTCTTAAAAACTGCCTGGATTTTGTATTTTGAGTGTCCCTTATACAACACAGAATTCACCAATAAGGCATTATTTTTATTATTTTATTATTTTTTTATTATTTTTATTATTATATTATTATATTATTATGGTATTATAAGACCACAGAATTACTGTAGTCACTTTTTGTTCATGAGCAAAAGGAAAAATAACCTGTAAAAATCCCTGAAAAATCTTTCCCCAAAAAATCCAACCATAGCGACAACTTATATGTTGAGGAAATGTTGGCTTTTTAAAAGTGATTTTAAAGTTGATGTTTAAAATTGTATTTAGTAGCTGCCACAAGTCCATATTGAATTGGAGCCCATGTGTGGTACTGTGTGGGGGTACTCTAGAAGTGCACAAGTCACCATTCTTCTAGCACTTCCCAAAGCAGTAGTAAGAACTAAAAAAAAAGGAAAAAAAATGTTTTCTGTTCACTGCCACTTACTAATATTCATCTAATAAGCACAGACAACTGATTTCTTCTTTTTTAATATATGATACTCACTTGTCTTAAACATCAGCAGCACAATGTAATCAACCAAGTTTATTTTCTCATATAATTATTAAGTAACTAGTAATAATTAATTGCTGGTTCCTGATTTTTTTTTTTTTTTTTTTTTTTTTTTTTTTTTTTTTTTTTTTTTTTAATATAACATGGACAATTTTTTTTTCTTCTTCCAGGCCTTCTTGTTTGTGGACAACACTAGCTATTCCTGGTGAAGATTCCAGAAGACAGTATGTCAGGTGTGGGACTCTCAGCTAGAAGACAAAGCAATGCCTCTGCCATTTTCCTTTTCAGTGGAGTCAGTGGACTGTGCCACAGAATTAATCAATACATATTTAATGCTGTGTACACTCCACAGTGGGCTATTGGCAGTATGAGCCTGAGGTGCAAGAGGATAATTTGGCATATTTCCCCTTTGCTCCCATGTTAGTCCGTCAGCCCTCTTATTCAAGAAGAGATACTAATAAATTATACTACTACTGACAGCTGCTTCTGCCTACTGCTAGGCATGTCAGACTCTGTTATATCATTGACAGTTAAAAAAACTCTACAGTTTTCCAAACAGTTTCCTCCAAATAGAAACCAACCACCACCACCCAGTCATCTTCCCTGAGTTCTTGTCACCCTCTCCTTTGCAAGCAAGGCAAGTGGGCAGAAATGCAAGGCAGTGCAATGACAGCTATGTTGAAGTAAGCCCTCTCTGAGTCATCTAGTGCTGTGGGGAAAAAGAAAATGTATTTTTTTTTAATAAAATGGTGGATTTTGGAACAAGACTGGCTGTCATTTAAACCTCTGGAAGAGCATTCAAGAGTGTACGTGAGCATATATGTGCATGTGGCTCTGTTTGTGCGTGTGTGAGTCAGAGAGGAAAATAGGACACAACACAAACACCAAAGGACAAATACCATGTTTTAAAAAACATAATTCCTCAGGAGGAAAAAATATATTTAGCAAAAAATTTCTTCAGTGCAAAAAGGAGAAAAAAATCATCTTTTTTTGCATCAACTTTTTCAAAGACATAATAATGATAATATATCACTGCATTTGATAACTGCTTCTCTTCATTCTCTGGGCATCTCAAAATATTTTTGGCAGAAAGTGAGTGGAGCAGCTAATACTTAAAGTGTCTTTCTTAGAGAATCCTAGCCAGGGATTCCCCAAATGAAGACATTTATCACTGGAAAACATTGATTTGCAAACAGAAATGTGGTATGAGAATACTCTGGAGTCCTCTGACTTCTGTAAAAACAAAAAAAATATAAAATAACCTATCCTGCTCTCTTTGATATTTTCCTTGAGAATCATATTGTTTTTTTATCCTCTCTCGAAGTGCTTTCCAGGTCCTCTGCCCCTTGACAAGCCATCCAAAGAATTTTCTAGTCCAGGGAAAGGCAGGTAGGGGGCTCCAGTTCCAAGAGACCCAAATGCAGGTGTCTGACCCTGTGGAACAGACCTGAAGCAACTGGTGCTGAGGTCGCAAGATTCCTGCTGTTTCAGTGGTACTGCTTCATGGTGCTATTCACTTACCCCATGCTACTAATAGCAGTTTGGTAAATACTGTATTTAATTATTGCATTTTCTTTATTAAGTTGTCCTTTTTATGGTTTGTTTGTTTGTTTGTTTATTCTCCTCCTTCCTGTTGAACTTCTTGCTATACTTGTATTCTTTCATTTTACTAAAACAGATGGTTGGACTAATTATATTTTGATTTCCATATCATGGAAATTTGATTTTTCATATCATGTTGGTCTTATAATCCAGATTCCTTGATTTGCTTGAGAGGAAAGTAGATATATATTAAAAAAAAAAAACCAAAAAACCAAAAAAAACAAAAACCACAACAATTCAGTCAATAAATTTTGTCTTGATTTTTAGTTTCACATACCCTTTGACAACATGATCCATCTCCTAGGAGACAGTGAGCACTAGCAAGGAAAAAAAGTGTACCTGTTTGAAAGCCAGTACTAGAAAAACTGTTATTAATTCTGTTTATATTAACAGTGGTTGCACAGATCTACCTCATTTTATTTTCATCACCTAAAAGGAAACAAATCTAACTTCCTGTGAGAAAATATAATATCAAACATTAGTGAATTGAATCAGGCGTTTTCATTATATATTTCTAAATTAACATCTTGTGTTGGTGAAAAAAACTAGTGTTGTAAGTGAGCAGCGAGTTCTGCTAAATATAAAATTTTCAAAAATTTAGTAATATTTTTAACTAAAAGCACAAAAACATATAGAAAATGTAGAAAATAAAGAAGATGTTTTTTATCACATGCTTTTGGAGAAAAAATCTGAAATAGACATTAATACATTTTATTAAAAATAATGAAATAGTAATATTAATGTTTTTTGGGTTTTTTTCTATTTCTTTATAATTCCAGTGGGAATCCTACAATGAAAATATAAAGTTATACATCATGGCTTATTTCTCTTTTTCTTTCAGTAACTGACCAGGAGGTATTGGCCACAACCCCCACTGACAAAGATTTTCTTTAAAATTACCTATTTGGGTAATATTTTGGTCCTATGATTAGGAACTTCACAAAGCATTTACACTCCTACAGTGTGAATGCTTCTGTAAATAAGAAATAAGGGTTTCTCTGTTGGGAAGAAATTAGCAGCTGAAAGAATGGTCCCAAATTTTGTCACCACAACACTTACTTTAACTTTGTGGATCACTGTTCAGTAATTTTTGTTACCTAAACATCGGGATAATGAATATCAATTAGAGAAAAATACTTTCTAATAGGAAAAAAACCCACATTCTTTTAATAAGCCTGATTGGTGTGAAATATTGTACAGTTCTGTCTTGTTTATGCTTTGAACAGTTAAATATTTTAGGCGGTGATTTTAATCAGAAACACAAGTCAGCTACACAGGTTTTCACAGAGCAGATTCACTTCCAAATGTAGAAAATATATAATAATGTGATATAGCATATTGTCAGAGTTCTAGGATTGTGGAAACCTTTGAACCCCTCAGGGGAATCCCCATCCTTTAGACCTGTTTCTAGGGTTTGGTTTTTGTGTTTTTTTTTTTTTTTTTGTTTTTTTTTTTTTTTTTTTTTTTTTTTTTTTTTTTTTTTTTTTTTTTTTTTTTTTTTTTTTTTTTTTTTTTTTTTTTTTTTTTGTTTTTTTTTTAACTGGAGGATTTTGGATTGAGACTTTTGCAATTATCCAGATAAATTCTTCACTTTTTAAAATGGTTTTCAGAAGAAAACTTATGCTGTAAGTAGATAACTAACCAAGAGTCAATATTTTCACATATTCCATGCAGTTTTAGATTTAGCAATGCAACCAAGTGGGATCTCAATGGGGTTTGTAACAACTTGACACTGCATGCTGGGTTTGTTACTCATGCAGTTTTGATTCTTCTGCTCTCTTACTGCATTGGCCTCCATGAGCCACTGAAGAAAATTTAGCATTGCTAATTTTTAAAAATTGTCTCCAAATGTACCTAGAGTTAATAATATTTTGAATATATATTTTAAATATGAAGCTAAATATAATGTTCTTGATTCTGTGCAGAATGTATAGTAAAAATTCTCTTTGAAATGCAGAAATCCAGTTGATAAAGGCATGTGTTGTTTCTCATTGTTTCTTTTATGTACCAATTTTATTGTTTAATATTATGTACAGTGATTTTTTTCTAAATAATACTATTTTCTAAATAATAATGATATCTTAATAAATTACTTAACTGTCTTACTTAACTGACTTTATCTGCATTACAATGGGAAAAATTACACTGATCTCTTTTGAAAAATATTACAAAATGACAAAACACTGGAGAGAAATGTAGTAACACAAAGAGAAATTTGCACTTATAAATAGTATTGTAGTACGAAAAAGAAAGTTGGAAAATAATAAAGTCAGTTAAGTAAAATACAATCTTAAAGTGTACATGATTTATCCCTTAATATTCTTTCTAGCAGCTAACATCAGTCAGCATGAAGTATTTTCTGTTGCTAAGACAGTGAGAAAAAAGCCTGATATAAAAAATTAGAGAAAATAATGTCCTCTTCACTGTTGAACATGTCTCCAATTGTGTTATTATTGATAATTGCAGCTATCCTCTTGTTGTGGGAGTGGGGAATATTTAAGGCCTTTTGGCATCTTTCCAGAGATTTGTCTTAAGGAAATATTTGGATTTTGTCAAAAGAAATTAAGAGAAATCCAAATTTTAATTTACATATTGTTAATTTATTTATGTTATTTTCATATTTATGTAAAGCCTTATGTTTGAGTCTGAGTAAATTTATTGAAAAACAAGAGATTTCTTTGGGACATTTTTTGGTTTCAATATTTTTTCCCTCTGGAAAAATAAAGTCTCTTTCCCTTTCTGACACACATCAATCATCGAACTTTGGGATTTGATTATTATGATCACTTTTCAATTTGAATCTTATTACAATATATAAATTATTCTTGATACTATTTTTAAGCGCTAGCCTGACTGCTACATGACACAAGTTCGTGTCTGTCAGTGCTGAATTCAAGGTGCCTTATTTACCTTGCCTAACTCATAAGCAATATGAAGCTGTTCCATCAGGGCAAACACAATCTTTTGGAGATCATCTCCTAAAAGGAGCAGTGAAATTTTCCACAAAGCAGACAGAATGCTGAATGCAATGGGGTTCCATGGAGCTCCTCAGTGACAAGTCTACCTGAATGACTGTTGGTGTTTCACGTGACTGCACAGGAAAGCATTAAGGAATATTGCTTGAGAGCCGCTGAGATTGCTTCTCTGAATATTAAAATAGAAGATCAAATGATAGTTATTTTAACAGTACAGTAAGTTCTAGTGAAAATATTTATCAAATAATTATGGGGCAATGTCCAGCGAGTTTTGTAGATTTTATTAGGTGAAGTCAACATAATATCAAGTAAATCAATGCATAATAAGCTAATAAGAAAGGGATAAAAACAGTGTATATTATATAATAATTACATTATATAGATATAATATTTATAATATATAGTAGATATAATAAAATGTAATACTATTAATATAAATATATGCTAGTGTGAGGAAAATGTTCAGGACTAGGTATCATTACAATGTAAAAACTGGAAAAAGAGACTCAACTCAGTTTTTTATCATTTTCTGTACAGCCACCAACCCACAAGATTCTTTTCACAGATATATTGTGTGAAGTAATCACTAGACTCACTGTTTTACTTAATGGCTTTCTTATAAACTTGTTCAAGACTTGTGTTGTTGTTTGACCTCAGCCCTAGCTGGCAACTAAGCTCACAGCCTCTCACTTACTCCCCCCTACCCTCCCACCACACTGGAATGGGGAAGAGAATTGGAAGGGTAAAAGTGAGAAAACATCTGTGTTGATATAAAGACACTATAATAGATAAAGCAAAAGCTGAGAACAAAGACAAATTTAACCAGTAATTAATTCACCACTTCTGATGGGCAGGTAGGTGAATCATCTCCAGGAAAGCAGGCCTTTATAACACATTAACAGTGACTTGGAAAGACAAAACACCATCACTCAATGTCCCCTTCTTCTTCCCCCACCTTTACGTGCTGAGCATGATCCCCTGCGGAGTGTCATATCCTTTTGGTCAACTGGAGTCAACTGGCCCAGCTGTGTCAGATCCCTGCAGATCCCTAGTGGTCTTTTTGGTGGGGTGAGGTAAGGAAAAAACCTAGACTCTGTGTAAGCCTTATTCAGCATTAACTAAAGCTAAATTAATGATGTTAAGAATATTGATACCAGCACAAATCAGTACCCCAGCCCCATACTAGAAACTATGATCAAAATTAACCGAATCCCAATAAAAATGGACACAGTTTAGCAGAATTAGCACTGTTTTATTAGCCATCATTCTTCTATAAATAAATAGTATTTTTTATTCCACTAGGTGCAAATTGCAAATAATTTATTTAAAGTCCAGTTTAATGTTTATTGACATTAGCAACTTTGGAGCAAAACATCTCCATGGAAAGTTATATTTATAAGTAATAGGTAGTGTGGGGTGTCCATCTTGTATTTTGCTGACTTTAATATTTCTTAAGGCTTGCATGTAAAGGTCCATGCAACAATTGTTTTCTGTGGCAGTCCATTGTTGTATGAAACATCATCTTGAAGTTGTGTTCTCAAGTCATCCCTCTGCTATTTAGAAATTAAGTCTAAATGTTTGGGGTCTTTTTCTTTGCCTTTTTTTCTCCCTTATACTATGGCACTAATCTCACATATTGGGATTACATCCAACAGCACTGTTTTATAGCTCTGTCTGTGAGCTAATATGAAAAATACAAGAGAGAAAAATAGTAAGAGGAATCTTTTATTCTGACACCAGTTGATATATGTGGAGTTACACAGAAGTAAATAATTATGCAGGTTCTCTCCTCATGATTAAATCATGTATATAAATTGACTGTAGTAATTAGAGTACCCTAGATTTATTTCAGTTATTAAGGAAGGAACAATACCTGCAAAGACAAACCCTGAGAGGTTGGGGAAGAAAGTGATGCTTTTCTCAGTTCATTGTTAGCAGAATCCAGAAATATATACTTTATGAAAAACTTAACTACACACCAGGATAATGTGTATGCTGATGAGAAATTTGGAATCAGTCAAGTGAGCCACATGAGAAAAAAGCCATAAAATAATTTTATTTTTCAGATACAGATGAAAATCTGAATACAGTAAAGAAATAAAATACATTACTACTATGAAAGCAAATAGAGAGTTATAGAGAGATAAATACAATATAACGTCAGATTAGAGACTACAGAGAAGTTTTAATAGAAAATAATATCATTCAAACTGACAGGCACAGGAATTTCTGATGAGCTCATGAAATGAGGATAAGTTTCACTTAAAGCACAGGTGAGCAACATGACAATTTCCATTCCAATTTGATTATGTGAGTAGAATATGATGACCATATCTTCAAATTTCAGCAGGGAAAAAGGCTTCCTTAGCCCTCTCAGACTGAGTAGCCTGTCTTTTTAATCCACTTTATTCTTATTCTATATAGATGTGAATTGAGTTTATATAAATTATCCAAATTATTCACTGTACATTTCTCCAGCAAACGTATGAAGGCAATGTTAAAAAAAAAACAAACCAAAAACAAACCCCAAAATCAAACAGGAACAAAATAAAAGAGGAGAGTAGTGTCTCTAAATCCTGCTCTGGGAATTCAGCACAGCTGGAGCTGCAGAAAGGGCTGCTGGAGAGCCTCTTTTTCAGGAGATTCTGAAAATTTGTTCATGTAGGACTACTTAATAAGTGAATCATAAGATGTTTCCATAACAACTTTTTTTCCCTAATTAAATGAGTTATATAGGTAACAAGAAATTAATTTCATTTGTGACACAAGTAGAAATTCTGTATATGATTTTTTTTTGATTTTGAAAGTTCTTATAACCAGGATTCCTTTTACACAGAGAAATGCATCTTTATTAATTATGACCAATCTCCCACTGAAATTCACTATTCATCTAGAAAAGTAGACATATTCTAAATTTCAGATACCTTTTCTTGATTAATAATAATATGTGAATTTTTGTCTGGGTCATTTTTTTTAATGTGTTATTGCTACTATACTAAATGTAAAATGATTATTTGAAATTATATAAATTTAATGTTTCTACATTTTAATGACATATTGCAAACAACTGTCTATCAATTCTGATTTATTTATAGACCAGAAAAAAAAAATAACTTATTGAAGTTTATAGTCCTTTTCTTTTAAAAAAATAATTTGTAGTATAGATGAAAAAAGTGACTAAATTTTATTGAGAATTATTGAGAATTTCCTTAACTAAAGGAAAAGGAAATTAAACACATCAAAAAATAGCTGTCCATTTGTACTTGAAACTCTTTTTTCATACAGAGAATTTTCTATTATCCTTCATAAAAAAGAAAATAGCAAACTCCACAAGTTATTGAAGAAATGTATATATAAAATAAATTCAATAAATTCAATTATTCTTCCATTTATAATATTCAAGGTAGACTTGAATGAAACTTCTTTCATAGCTCCTTTCACTCGGTTAGGCAGGTGGTTTGCTTGGGTTTTTTGCTCCTATTATCTGTAGTAAAAAATTATACCTGGAATACAAAACATATTTGTAATTAGAACATGAATTTTTTTTAAAAAAAAATTCTTTGATATATGAACATGCTGTATGAATATGGTGCATTTCTTTAAGATTATCCTGAAAGACATTATTCTTCTATCTTAAGAATTCTGAGTTGAGAACAAAAAATTAGAAAGGAAGAATTGAGTCTCCATAGATAGTTCTATAGCTGAGAAATTCCTCTTAAAAACACTTTCACAGGAGTAAATGAATGCAGTCCATTATGGTTCTTTTGTCAGGGTGGTGTCACCTTGGCTCTACCTTTTCTGGGAAATAAAACCATGTTCCTCTCTGGAGTGTGTATCCACTGACACGTGCAGCATGGGGAGCACATGTGCAGAGCTGTGAGGAATCAGGGGTCCAGGTGGTGTGGCAAGGCTGCCAATTCCTGACACCATGAGAATGGGGCAGTACAGCTCACACGGTTGGAGAGCTACCATGGATGGCTGTCAGCTTTGTAGGCAGGAGAGACCACGAGGGCAAGGAAGGAAGTTCCCCTTTATGTAAGAGGTCAGTTGGGAATGTGTGGACCTCTGCCCAGAGGCACATGATGATCCAGCTGGGGGTTGCCAGTAGGAAATAAAGGGAAAACTGAGGTCTGTGTGTCTGCTACAGACCTCCTGTGCAGAAAGAACCTCATGACAGCTTCTTCAGACAAATGGAAGAAGCCTCATATTTGTAGGCTGTGGTTCTCATGGGGAAATAAGACCACTCTAATGCCTGCTCAAAGGACAACACATCGGGGCACAAGATGTTTCTAGTGCACATTAATGGCAAGTTCCTAATACAGGCGATGGAGGGGATGAAAAGGGAAAACTTATGCTTACATATCAGAAGAACTGTTGAGGGATGGGAAGACGAGAGGCAGTGTATATGACATTGATCGTGAGAGAATGGAGTTGAGAATTCTGAGAGGAGGGAACAAGGTAAAAAGATGAGTAACATCCTTAAATATAGAGATGGATTTTGGCCTGTTCAGATATCTGCTTAGAAGAATCTCAGTAAGAAGAATTCAGACTCGCTTGTTTGGGTTCCCCTGCCTGCTGTTGTGCTGCTTGCCACCTGGTGTTTGTGGAGGACAGCCTTTATTCATGTAATCTCACTCCATTTTTCTTCTGATCAGAAAAGTGATGTATATAATAACTGGCAAGAAGATGACAAAATGGAAATGTGTTGGAAAAGCCATTTTCTATTGTTCTTTTAAAGTAAATAATTTTTATTCCTACCTCACCTAATTTCACTGCTAGTCAGTTAGCCATTGCCAATATAACTGGTGAGATAATTTGGTGATGCTATCCACAGTGCTCTATTTCTATTTGTTGTGGAAGAACAGAAGAAATTCAAAGAGATTCCTCTCTGCCTGTCTCAGTAATGTTTTTTCTTCCTGTCTTATAATTGTACAATAAAAAAGGAGATTTCCCTATTATATTTCAAGCCTTTGGGGATCTTTGACATCTTTTTGCTGTCATTAATATTTGTGCAAGGTTTCTGATGCTCATTTCTATGTTACACACCCAAAAAATATACAAAGGCAAATGCATGCCCTATTGAAAGTGATTTCCTCTCTTCAAATTTATCTATCACTGTCTTTTCCAGGTTGGCAGTATAACTATTATCTGCCCTGTCTTTCCCATGACACCTGTAGAAAATTGTTTTAGGCATTTCAGCACTGTCTCCACTGTGCCAGCAGTGATCACAGCTATTTCATTAAGCCATCCATGGCAGATAAAGTCATTCACTGGAAGCATTGAATTTAACCAGCACTTCTTCAGTTACTGCTTTTTTGCAAAACAAAGGGGAGCAAATGGCAAAAATTTGGGAGCAGGAACTTGTTCTGAAACAACATCCTCAGCCAGAGCCTGTTGCCACACATTCGTGGTCCAGAGAACTACCAGGGCCACATTGTGTTTATGGCTCTGGCAGACTATTCCATTCAAGATCCATGATTATTGCTATGTATCTTGTTGATATGTTGCACAAGTCTTATTTTTTGTCTGCTTTCTGGACTGTTTTCAGGTCTTTTCAAGACTAGCTCTGGAGATCTGCAGTTGTTACTTTCCTGTCCATATAGGCTTCTTTTCTGCACAAGAGAGCAGCCCCATATCCCTTCCATTCACTTAGATATGCTAAAGGAAATTCATCTGCTGAACAAAAGAAAAAAAAGGAGATATTTGCTGATAAATATAAATGTGTTATGAATTGAAAATCCCTGGGGACTGGGGAGCAGGATGTTTGAAGTCAAACCCCATAGGAACATGTCAAGTTTACCCACCGCCTGTTATCATCTACATTAGCTTTTGTATATTTTTTTTATGCTGAATGCAAGAATGCATTAAGTCCACTGAGGTATCTGAGGATTTTGCTTCCTTTCTGTTTGCTTTGGCCTGCTCTGCTCATTCCTTGATGACATGTGTACACTAGATAGGTTAGAATAGCCATCAAATCTAAGCAACAGTACCAGATGTAATGTCAATGACAAAAGTGTACTGGAAAATAAAAGAGCATGTGGAGCAACCAAAGTTATGGCAAGGAATTTAGCTTTTGGGACTGTTCAGAATATTCAAGGTTCCATTCAGTTGCTCCTCAAATCTTATCTGGTGCCATCTACATGCCCTAAATATTTCACCTGGTATCTGTCACAAGAGAGTGGTTATGCAGCTTAAGGAATCACCACTAAAGATATTGGCAAAAAGCAGGCTTTATTCTAAATTTGTGAAGGTGCAACTTTAACAGAATACAAAAGCAGTGTTCACTCTATGACTAGATAAATGAAGCATAGAAAAAATCAGAGAAGAATTTCACACAATATTTCTAGTTATTAACTAAATGAATTGGAGTATGAATATATATAACAAATAATTTTGTTTTGGTTTGGTTTGGTTTTTTTTGGGTTTTTGTTTGTTTTTGTTTGTTTGTTTTTGTTTGTTTTTGTTAGGTAAATAATTCCTCAAACTCTTTGTTTCGTGGTTCAGGTCAGAGGGCCAGCAGTTTGCATACCAAAAGGGTTAGTATGTTATCTTTCTTGCAATGCAGACATTGCATAGAAACATTGAATCATAGAGAGGTTGGAAGGGACTTTAATGTTCATCTAGTTCCAACTCACCAGCAGTGGGGACACGTTTCACTAGAACAGATGGCTCAGAACTCCTTCCAATGTTGCCTTGAAGGCTTCCACAGATGGGACATCCACAACTTCTCTGAGCAACCTGTTCCAGTGCACCACCACCCTCACAATAAAGAATTTCTTCCTAATAACTAATATAAACCTGTTCTTATTCCGTTTGTAACAATTCCCTGTTTTCCTGTCACAGGACACATTCCAGTAAATAGCCTCTCTCTATCTTTCTTATAGTCTCCCTTCTGGAAGAGAGCAATTAAGTCACCTCGAAGCCTTCTCTTCACCAGGCAGAACCGCAATCCTAATTCTCCCAGCTTTTCCTCATAGGAGAGGTGTTCCATCTTTCTAATCAATTTGATGGCCTCCTCTGGACTCACTCCAACAAGTTGATGACTCTCCTGTCATCAACTGGAGCTGGGGGGCTCCAGAGCTGGATGCAGAACATCCCACCAGAGTAGAGGGGCAGGATCCCCTCCCTGGCCCTGCCAGCTGTGCTGCTTTTAATACAGCCCAGGACACATTTGGCTCTCTGGGCTATGTATGCACATGGCTGGGTCATGTCCAGTCTCTCATCCACTGTAGTAATGCACTTCCCATACTTGGGAAGATGTTTCTATATAAGGAGAAGGTTTCAGTTTACTGCTTTACTTATTAGGAGATTAGTCTGGAAGGTTCTATATATGTCCCCCTGTGGTTGGCTGAGTGCCAAGAGAAAAACACCTGTTGGACCTTTCCTCTGTCCATCAAGCCCTGTAAGGTTTCCTATTGGGAACTTTCAAACAGGACTATCCTTGGACACTGAGTAGAAAAAGGGACTGAACAATAGAACCAAGGGGCATTTTCTAGATGTTGTACGAAGTGTGGGACTTCTCCACACCGTGCACGGTTTATATCTTTTGTTTCTGTATTATTTTCATTCATTTATCAAACCTTTTTGAGTTACAAGGCACTCTGGAACGTGCTGTGTCTCGCTATTTATTATAGCCACAAATCCAAACAGGCTGGACCCTGAGGATTGTATGGTAAAACCACAATATGCGGAACTCCATAATCCACCAGCCTTCCCAGGTCCTTCTTGGCAGGACTCCTCCCAAACTGTCCATAGTAGCAGTTCAGATGAAGCATATCTGTATTCTATTAACAGAGTATAGATGTGACATAATATATTATCTCATTCTTCAAACTTTCAGGAGTTTTTCTCTTTAATGAAGTTTTCTTTCAATACCTAAGATATAACTCTTGAATCTAGCTGGAATTATAAAGGTGGACAAATTATCAAGCAGACAATTTCTCTTCTGGCTGATTCTGGTTGTTCATACTAGGAAATCAAATGTAGTATTTTCTCTTTTGGTTATAGAAACACATGTCTTGAGCTCTGAAGCAGCAGGCATTGAGACAGCTTGAGGAAGAGAAATCTTTTCTGCAACAGAAAGAAAGAACTGAACCTAAGTGAATGAATTTACAAAAGGGATATATTCTCCCAAATGAGGGCAGCAGCTTCTTGTTGACATTAGAGGACTAGATTTTCGACAAAAGACAAGGAAGTTATGATGCAAAAGGCCTATGGCATGTCAGGTTCTAGTTATAAATGATAAGAGAATAATGAAAAACATGTTGAACAAGTCAGCCCTTTAGAAAGTTTAGATCAGTTTTGACTGAGAGAATGCTTTTACCCATTTTGCTCTTGCATCAGTGCTTTGATCAAATAACCTGGTGCTATGACTGAATACATTCTATAATGAACTTAACAGCTCATGAAGCTACAACCTATTTCGTAAATAATACAAAAGTTCCTTGTTTTTTCAGCTTCTTATAATATTAATTTCCCATCAGTTAATACCTTCATTTCTTTACCAGTAACCTATTAAATCACATTCCATGCTGCAAAGGTTTTATGTACACATAGATTAGATTCTTAAAGGAAAAAAAATCTTACTTGTACAGTATAAATTCTCCAGGCTTCGATTATTAAGTATGCATATAAGGTTTAAAATACCACTTTTATTTTAGTTTTCACTTATCAGTACCAAATTAAGGACTTAGTCAAATAAAGTTAAATTGTAACTCATTTGAAGAAAAGCTCTCTTCACACCTTCTGTGACCTCAGATTAAGTTGATTTTATTACGCACATTAAAGCCTGAGAAAAAAATTTGGCTAAGATTATGAAGCTGTTGAAACTCCTGGATGAACATGGATACACTTAAACTCTTTTTTTTGTCTGGAATGCCTGTGAGGAAAAGAAAAATAGTTTCTGATTTTTTTTTTTCCCTTTCATCTGTTCACCTTTCCTTTCCTTCTATATAGTAATCAAAACATGCAGTGGTCCTAGGAAGAAATACATTATACATGTTAGAACACAGCCCTTCTGAAAGTACCAGCAGGGATTTATAGAAAGAAAATACCAAGAACCACTTTCTTTGCACTCTTTGTAGCCTCAGCAGCCTTCCCCTTGCTAAGACATCTTATCAAGTCTTCAAGATTGTCTTGTTCTTACAGAGGGCATAAGCCAGGTTCTGTGTAAAAGCCTATAATCTCATTACAGTAACACTATTATAAACTGCTTTAAATGTTTTTTGATTTCTTTCTGTCACACATTAATACATCTTCAACTTCCCTTTAATTACCTGTGACTTCCCTGAAACATAACCAAAGCAGGCCCTTGATCTTGTCATTATCTCTTGCTCTAAGAAAGACTAGAGATCCACCCTCCTGTCCTAGAAAGCCTACCAAAGCAGCAACCTGAAGGAAGCAATTCCTTTCATCTCCTGCTTAAACAAGACAAAAATTAAATAAAAAACTACTTAAATACAGAAAATCCGACAATAGGAAAAGACTCGCAAGGAAAGCAAAGGGAGCAGGAAGCAGAAGTCTGTAAAAAGCTTCAGGCAGACCCTACAAGACTGGCAAAGCTCCAATCCTCTGAAATAGAAAAATCAATTAGATACACCACACAGAGATATGATGCACTAGGGAAAAAGGAAAAAAATCCTGTTCTACACAGAGACGGAGACAGAGACAGAGACTGAGAGAAGTAAATATGCACCCGCATCTTTCTCATCAGAAGCAGGTTGCAGCAAATCCACACTAATCACTCCAAAACCCACAATCAGATAGTTGTGGTGTCTGCGTGACTTGCAATAAATTCATGGTTCCATATTTCAAACTCTGAAATGAAGGTATTCCATGCAGCCATCAAGTGCCTGCATTCTTGAATCCACAAAAAGACAAGTTGAACACTTTATTTGCAGAGATGGTAATAAAGGTAATTACATCAGGAAGACTGAAAAATCACCCAGCTGGATAACTTGTATACCATGTAAAATTCCCTTTAACTTCCTTCCCTATTCAGAAGCTGTACAGAGCCACGTTAGATCCATCATCCTCTGCAACTTAGACAATAACAAAATCTTGGACAGGAACTCAGACAATAACAAAACTGTTGTGGACAATTGTTCGGTCAGGTCTCAGAGGGAACTGAATGAAAAAATTTACATTAATAATTGACCTCTCTAGTATTAATAATTTGATATTAATAATTAAATTAATTAATTGAATTTAACCCCCTTCTACATATTTAGAAGAGTTGAGAAAAAATGTTTAAACACTTCAGTATTGAATAAAGGCACCGGAAATGGAATTTAAATACATAACTGTAGGAGGAGCTCAGGGATAAACTGGTGTCTGTTTATGTCCATGGATAGTTAATTATAATATGTTTGATATATGCTTCTTGAAACTCCTTGGGGTATAGTAAGAGTTCATCCTTCACCCAGTATGGAATTTTGCACAGTTCTCACTAGTTCTTTATTGGGACTCTCTGTGGAAGAGACAAATGCACAGATTAACATGCAAACTCAGCAGCTAAATTCCCTGGGCAGAACTGTTACCTACAATCTCCCACTAGGCTAAGCAGGTCAGCTGTTCCTAAGAAACAATCTTGTTAGGTGTCAAAGATCTGCATCAGCAAAAAAACATGCTGCATCAATTGATGCAGCTGTTGTTTTCTTCATAGAGCTGTTAAAGGCTCATGGTTTAGGGATTGTTAGCACTGTGTTCCCTCATGGGCACCATTCACTAGGCATGCTCGGAGCAAAGCTAACATATATTGACAACACAGAGTTAAGCAAAAACTGCAAGTCACAATCCATTTTATTCAAAAGTAGAGACAGATATCCTTATGGCATAGGTCTTCCTGCCTAGTGAGCAGAAGCAATTTCTGACATAGGTTTAGTAAGGAAAGCCAGATACAGCAAACAAGGGCCCAATTTTGCACTTTTGCAATTTTTTAGTATAAACACTACATTCGAGAAAGAGTGCATCTCTCACACCCCTGTTATGGATTCTATCTGATTTTACCTAATATTTGCCTAACTTGTAATATATGAAAAATATCTTCAGCACACAAAAATAATTCACAAATTTTTTAACTAGATATCTTAATATTTCGGTTTCTCTATGGGCTGCAGGTGGTCCTCTGCAGGTGGATCTTGCTCCACCATGCACCTCCATGTGCTGCAAAGGGACATCTGTCTCACCATGATTTTCACCATGGACTGCAGAGGAATCTCTACATCTTAATGTCTTAAGATAAAATGAAATGGTAGCAGGAATGTACTTTACACTCAGTAGTGAACAGAGACAAAAATCAGGAAACATTTCAAGGAACACTCTACTCAGACTAGAATTTCTAGTCCTCCTCATTTTCCATTTGCATACTGATATCCAATAAAAGATGTAAAAAAAATCTTTTGAGAGTTTCCTGTTCTTAACTGCTCTTTAAGTGGCCTCTAGAGCTAAAAAATGCAGGGTTCTTAAACATGATAATTTTTAATAATTATTGCATTCATGACATTATATTTTGCAAGACTTTGCAAACAATTAGTAATAATTTACTACAAAATTCATGGTCTTATAAAATGCAATACTGACTCGATTTTCCTTTTCTTTTTCTTTGTTTTGCCTGTATTGATTATGTGCACTACTTGAATTTGTGTAATTGAAATGTAAATTTTAAACCAAATAGCAGTCAATTCTCTCACCAAAAACCTTTCAGGATAAGGCCTGACTGAGGCACAGTGCACTAAGAATTTTGTCTTTCTGCTTTTAAATTTTTCCTCAACATCATTTATTCTTTCTTTGCTCTGGTAGGTTTTCTTTCTTTTTTTGGTTTTTGTGTTTTGTTTTTGTTTTTTTTTTTCCTTCGCCAAAGAAATGGCCAAAGTGGATTTTTTTTGCAGGTAATTGGAATTGACCTGCCAGCTGTGAATAAATATTTACTGTCTGCTGTACAGAAATAGGTATCCCTATACCTGCCCATCTGTAGTTTTGTAGAATAAGACCTTACTCATAAATGTGGCAGCTGGCTAGAATACTTAAGGTATGATTTTTTTATGACTTGCTAGGCAATACAGAATAAAAGCCCCCACACAAGTCACCAAGGGATTAGTTACTTCAGCTTCAGGCTGCAGGAATCTATGTTACCAACTTTTGTTAAATTTCTTCACCTTCCCCATCTTTCCCACACACCTACATGCTTCATGTGGGAAAGAAAACTTAATCCATTTTTTGTATCTTTCAAACTTGAGCATTAAATTTGAGCAGTGAACGCATGATTTACCTCAGTGTTGAAGACAACTTTTTTGTGCACTGTGATAAATGCAGGAATCAAAATATGGGTTTAATGAGTCAAAATTTAGTTAAAATCCTTGTTAAAGGATTATTTATCAAAACCTCATAATTAAATGCTTGCAAAATACAGTGACACTGTACATAAGAGGTAATCCCAGTCTGCCTGCCATAGCTTCTTGCTTCATTTAAGACAAATTATATCTGTTGTCAAAATACATTTACCTTCGACATAAATAAAAATGCAAAGGCATAATGCCATATCATTATTGCAACCATACACATTAATTAAGGCTATTACTTGCCCTTTAATAACCGGTTAAACAAAAAATTCAGTTAATAGAAGGTGTTAAGTGGCAGTTTGGAATTCCACTGCTGAGTTTTTCATCAGAAGTGAAGTTTTCTTTCACCGCGTTTGTACCAGTAATATTTCCTTTGCTCCTTCAGATTGAATGGTGTAGGGAGTAGAAAATTACTTTTCTTTCACTGTTACCTGGTTCCCATTTAGCATCTTCTTCTTCCCATTTAGAAATTTCAANTTTTGGGTTTTTTTGGTTTTTTTTGGTCTTTTTAAAATATTATATAGCAATCTATTACACGACAGAATTATAACCAAGTCACTGGAATTTATTATTAGGGAACTTGTCTTCCTCATTAACGCTTGCTTGGAAACACCTTTTTTTTGCTGTTAAGAAGGGTCTTTCAGCTGATTGGTCCAAATCCACTTTTTTCCTCTTTTTCACCCCTCTCTTTGCACACATAGTTCGTCTAAAAGGTCTTTTTCCTCTGCCCTCCTTCGATTTCTTTAAGCTCTTTTCAAGCTCCATACCTACTGGAGATGAATCTATTTACACTGTGTCTCTCTTCAAACTCATTGTATATTATCATTATGCACCTGGAGGAATTTTCCCAATAAATCAGTCTAAATAAACCAGCAGACTTTTTAAATCCATTCACTGTCTTCTCCTTCACTGCAATCCATTATTTAAAGACTCCAGAGATTAATTTTCAATGTGTAACACTATCTTCTTCTGTCCAAGCCACTCTGGCCTTTTATCTTGCTTCTTGCATGTTATTTGCTCTTTAGGGAACAGAGCACTAATACTTTGGTATCCCTTTTCTTCAAATAAATGCCAAAATTGCGGTCAGTATGGAACAGAGATCTCTCATGCTGAACGCTAATGGATTGCTGATCATCTAGACCATGGTACTAGCTAGTAGCTGATATTCTGCACTAACACGTCTCCATCTCTACCCTGAGGAACTATTTATTTGGTTTTTTGTTCACCATCTACAAAAGAAAGATTAGATTTTTCTTCTGCGTCAAAAATATATTTACAGAATAAATAGATCAGAATATGTAGATCTATATGTATGTATTATAGATAAAATGTACAGACAACATAAAAGAGGCCTTATGGATATATTAAAAAAATCAGTTAAAATCTTTCCTTAACACCACATCTGACCCATTTTTTGGTCGGTGTCATGGCAACAAAAAGATTAAATCCTATATTGCTGTATTTCGAAGTAGAAAATAGCAGCATGTCATCCATTAATCTTCAGCTCTGTAGAGGAGGATGAGATGTGTAAAATAAAAGAACCCCACTTGAGATTTCACCTCCTATCCCCTTTTTTCCTATTTGGAAAAAAATATTATTTACTAACTCTTGTCCTTTTATGAGAATATAGCAATTAAATATTTATTAAGAATACATTTTAGAAAGAGAAACTCATTAACAAATGGCCCTTTAGAGATCATTTGGATCACCCTGGATTAACCATTAATTTATTAATTACACTAGAGATGAAATCTCAGTGTCCCATATCCTAATGAAGTGTCCTAACAGTTCTGTTGGACTGGATTTAGTTAAAGGAATAGAGAAAGGAGTAAATCTGTTAATTATTTTGGAATTCTCCTCTGTCTGTGTGGTAGAGTTTCTTGCCCTTTCCAAGGAGCTTCTCAGGCTCTTTTGTACTTCAAAAAAACATTTCTCTAAGGATAACTAAAGAAAATGACTTAATAAATTATTTCCCACAGATTTTTCACCTCGGTATTTTATATAATTATTCTGACACTTGGCCTTTACAGTCTGTCTGCATAGAAGGACTGAAGTACAAATTTCTACTTCCTCCTGTCCTTACTCATCATTAAAGATGGATGAGTTTAGTCACTGTTTTCAAAAATTTAAATAATTAGTTACAATAGCCGACAAAGTCTGTAAGGAAAAACCAATAAAATGCACTCAGTGTGTTATTGGATGAAGGAAAACATTGCTGAAGTTACCAGCATATGACATAACATTCTGGGTACTTTTCATCACTAGTATATCCACATAAATCACACTAACACCAACAGCTTCAAGAAGAAACCTGAATTGCATTAGAAAAAAAGAAGGTCTTGGATTTCCTAGGGGTATCATTTTCATTTTAAAATATCAGCTTTTTTTATAGGGAAAAAAAAGAATTGGGTCAAGAGCTTTTCCTTTCTGCAATAACTAGTTTCAGAGGATTGAAAATATTTCTTTTCCATTTATTACTAGGCCAATCAGCAGCAATCCTTACTTCTTTTCTTGCCACTCAAACATTGCTAACCTGAATCTCACTCAAGCATCTCTAGAGCTCAGAAGTGCTTGTTTTCAAAGCAGTGTTCAAAAAATAAGCAAGAAGAAAACAAATGAGAGACAGAAAGAGAGAGAGAAGGAGAGAATGAGATTTATAATAGTACCTGAGACTGTCTTGAGAGTAGAACTATAATCATGTCCACCTGAGTGATTTCAGTTCAACAAAGAGGTGGTG
>WEIU01015031.1:3368-18046 GCA_013389925.1 Aegithalos caudatus
TTCTGTGCACATATATGCCTCTACAGACCCTGAATGCTGGAGGGATTGGTCATACAAAGCTTGTTTTATTTGAGAATCAGTACCAAAGTGTGCCTTGGGTTAAATTTTGCTTGCAGAAGTGTGCAACTTCTGCTGTTTCTTGTCAATACAACAGTTGTACAGTTCCTGCAGTCTTTACCAAGGTTCAGAGGATGAAAGCTGGAAAGTATAAAGCAAAGATGGTGTCCAGATACTTTTGAATTTTAAATGTCAGTCATAACTTTGTCTAAAATAGCCTGTATTTTTTTCTAACTAAAAATAATTAAAGAAATGAGAAAACAAGGAAAAAAAACCTACTTAAAAATACAGCAGTATCATCAATTTCATGTTGGCTCTGGAATCATTTACACTGTACTAAAACATTGAAATGAAAGAGTTCAGGCTATCACACAGGAATATAACACATTAAAATCATGTAAATTCCATTTTGATTAGTCAGGGAATAATTTAGCCCTTTTTCTGGCAAGCAGCCAGATTGCCATGATTAGTTAGGACTTTTCTATTAAACTGTAAGATTAAGAGAAGGGAAAATTTACCAAAATGATTAATCTGAAGTTAGTTTTCCCAGATTTAGTCAAAACAGAAGCTCCAAAAATTTTATATTTATATTCCTGAGGTATCAACACACATTTCAATTTTGCTAAAACAATTTCCATTCTGCTGATAAGGAGTATTTGTGCAACTTTGATATTCACAGGCTGCTTGACATGCTTATGACTAGCTAGAATCTCTTTGTCTACCAAGAAAAACATTACATTGTATTACTTAAGGGGGATTATACAGCCATACTTTCTCTCCTGTGGTTACCATGGAGACACATATAATTATGGACACTCAGCAACGCCAAAGGTTTTCATTCAGTCAAAACCCTCTAAGTTGTAAAATCTCAGGACCAGAGTGGCAAGCAGAAGAATGTTTTATGATGGAGAAATTGTGGTGTTGGTTTAGGAGCTTTTACAAAAGAAAGCATTTACATAGGAGACTTAAACATTCTTGATATTGGATGGTACAACAGTAGTGAAGGCAGCTTTAATCTTTATTAATCCTTTGGGAGAAAAATTGACTTTTCAGATTAAGGTACCTTAAGTACAAGTATACAAACTAAATATATGTAACGGAGGCCTAGTTATTTTAGCTGATAGCATCTACAGAACTCTTCAGCTCACCCTTTAATCTACACCAATATTTGACCAAACTAATAAGTGATGAGCAGTTCTCTTGTCTCCACTAACTGTATTGATAAGCTCTCCATTTTTCCTACCTCCCATGGAACCATCTAAGTAACATATCCAGGCATCTCTATCTTTATTCAGGGCTCACTGAGAATTCAAGCCAAAATAATAGAAGGATAGGGAAAAATACCAGTCTTCTTGACCATGATGATGATACTCATCTGCATCAAAAAACCTTTCTGTCATCTTCTGCATTCTTCATAACTTGTATTAAATACATCATACATAATTTGTATTAAAATATTTCCTTAGTACTGAAACACCTAATATGTGGCCCAGCCCTAGCTAACCAAGTCGAGGTCCCCCATGACAATTGACCAGAGGTTATGTTTCTCTTTTTTACTATCTAGTATCCAATGTGTATGACTTTTCTCAATAGTCAGAGCCATAATTTCCTATTTCACAACAGTCCTTCAGCATAATATGCAAAGCTGGTCATTCTTGGCTCTCACAAATGCTTCCTGATGCCCTAACCACCAAGGTTATCAATCCAGTTCATCTGTAGCATAAAACCATGAAATCTTGTAATCTCCTTTTTGGGTAAAGAGGAGTTATATTGGCAGCAACTAAGTCAGTTGGAAACAATAATTTCAATCCTCTCTGTCATCTCAGGAGCTAAATCACGAATTGGAAACCTCTTTCCTATACTATGGCTAATGCTTATGATAGGAATGAAGCAGACTCACAGGGATTACACACCCAGAAGCTCCTTTATCCTGGACTTCATCACCATTCATCCCACTGTACACCTGCCAGCTAGTAGTGCCACTTTCTCTTTGTGTTTCCAGTGGCCTTTGCAGCAGGATATGAGAGAAGGAAGCCATGCTACCTTTTTATCCACAAAAACTCCATAGATCTGAGGAAAAAGAACCAGCTTCTTTGATGAGTTCATCAGACATTCTGAGCTGTGGATGAGGGTCAGCTTTCAGAGCACTGTGCTAACCTGTGGCATGCCTACACCAGCAGGTCTAGTTCCCTGGACTGTATATCCTGCATGACTCAACAGAACTCTGGAACAAGCAAAATATTTAGGAATTGTTGAAAGCAAATCTTGCACACCAGAGTGTTCAATCTTGCAGGGATCCCTGCTTTTAAATCTACTTCACATATCTGCAGGAAAACCTATAATTGAAATAAAAATTGCTCTGAAGGGAATCTAATGTGTATTGCACTACAGTTTCATTAGAGTAGAAGACAGGGTATTTTTGTGGAATTGCACAAACACACACACACACACACACACAATGTAAACCAAAAAAGAGGTTTTTTGATTACTATACTGATTAATTCTGTCATTCTTCAGTAAGACTGAGTAGACAGTCTGCATGGAAATCCATATGGTCATTTCAGTGTGGTATTTTGCCAGTTTTTGATTTCTGTTCCACTGTTTCCAATGTAAAGAAGTCTGGGATTTCTTTGCTTATATTATATCCTGCTTCACAGCCAGTTTTGTTGATTTATCTTGTATTTTTTCCAAAGATCTTAAATCTATTGAATGATAGCTGTGGAGTTACTAGAGTTACATCTTTAATTCATATGAATAATGGGGTACTGAAAAAATGAATAGGTCTTTTCTGGGAATTCATCCATACATCACAGTTTGCACATAGCTCATAGTTCAGTAAAAGATCCATTAATTACCACCACAGCACAGTGTCTTTTTCCCACCCCAAGGCTTGTGAGGAGTCAATGCAGAATAAGGCTTGCATTGGAATGAGGAGATTTATCCACTGTCAGAGTGGTCCCACATTTTTGGGACCGAGGTGTAATTATTTACCTTCTGCCATGGAAATTGTATAGGAAAATCAGTAAAACTTTTCTGCTTACATGTATAATTCTGTCATCATTCATTAGCATGGTTATGAATAGGATCTAATCACACTAAGACAAACTAGGACTTTACAATTTAATGACAACTGATATATAATAGGTTATGTCATTCAAGGGCATAATAAGATCTTATGGTAGAGACTGCAAGCACTTGCCAGTGTTGCATTCAGCATTTGTTAGACCTCATCAAGAATGTTTTATCCTTACTTAACCTCCAAACAAGACAGACATTAATAAGCTTGAGTCAGCTCATAGGAATGTTTGTTCAGGCTGGAGAAGGGAAGGTGATCAAGGCAGCCTGATAGTATCCTCCCAGTACCTACAAGGAGGTCATCAAGATCACAGAATCACAAAATTCACAGAATGACAAGGTTGGAAGAGACCTTCAAGATCATCGAGTCCAACCCATGCCCTAACACCTCAACTAAACNGTAGAGACTGCAAGCACTTGCCAGTGTTGCATTCAGCATTTGTTAGACCTCATCAAGAATGTTTTATCCTTACTTAACCTCCAAACAAGACAGACATTAATAAGCTTGAGTCAGCTCATAGGAATGTTTGTTCAGGCTGGAGAAGGGAAGGTGATCAAGGCAGCCTGATAGTATCCTCCCAGTACCTACAAGGAGGTCATCAAGATCACAGAATCACAGAATTCACAGAATGACAAGGTTGGAAGAGACCTTCAAGATCACCGAGTCTGACCGACCCATCCCCTAACACCTCAACTAAACCACGGCACTGAGTGCCACATCCAATCCTTTTAAACACATCCAGGGATGGTTACTCCACCACCTCCCCAGGCAGACAATTCCAGTACTTTATCACTCACTCAGTGAAAATTTTTTTCCTAACATCCAACCTAAATATCCCTTGGCAGAGCTTAAGCTGTGTCCTCTTTCTGTCAGTTGCTGCCTGGATGCTTCACAGTGGTGGACATTGGGAGGCTAAGGGACAATGGGCATATATTAAAGAAGAGAGGTTCAAACTGGATATAAGGAAAAATATTTTCACCATTGTAATGTCACCCAGTCAAACAGTGGATCAGTTGGCCCAAGGATGAAGGGCAGTCTCTCTCCTTGGGGGTTTTAAGGTCAGACAGGACAAAGCCATGAGCAGCCTGACCAAATCTCAAAGTTGACCCTGCTTTGAGCAGGAGATTGGATGAGACACCTCCTGAAGTCCTTTATAACCTGAACTATCCTATGATCTTATATTATGAAGAAAATTTTTTTCTGATATTACTTCAATGCTTCAAATAATGGCAAGAAATTCTCACCTGTCTAATAATTTCAAAGGTTCTCTCCACATCTGAGATTTATCTTTCCTAATAAAGGGAATGTAACTGTAAAACTAAGGTTTGTAAAGGACGAGGATGTAGGACTGATGAAAGGAACACATCTATGCCATACAATGGAATTAAGTGCAGAATTCCCTGAGTTAGAATGCACCAATCTCTCTCCAAAACTCGGTATACTAAAGTTAAATAAGCATGGAGAATATGGAGTGAATTGACTGAGAGGTGGTATCTTTGCATTCAGAAACAGGGTTATAAAACACAGTTGTTTTGTTTGGGTTCTGGGAAAACCCCTTCATATGCACATTGTTCTATGACAGCAGCTTCCCCAGATGTGATGATCTGCTTGTGGAGGGTCTCTGGCTGAAATACAAATATCACTGTAGAGAACAAAACACAGTTTATTACAGGAAACTTGGAGTCTTTTGTGACCTCCTCACAATAAGTAACCAGGCTGTTTTTACATTCTTTTTTTAAATGTTGTGAAACCAACTCATATCAAATGGATGTTCGTAATTAACAATACTCCTGTCATTATGCTCCCAGCTATCCTCATTTAAACCCTTTGAGCTGGGAAATTATCGTAGATACCTTGTGTTGCATATAGAAATACATTTTTTACTTGGCTATACATATGCCCCAATGAACAGAAAGAAACTTTCAAAAGAATTACTGACTCTGACAAGCAGAAAGAAGTAGCTTTCAGGGTATACATACCCAAGAGCACAAAAGGTTTTTAAAGTATTATAGAGCGGAAGAAGCAAGACTGTTAAATGTAAGACATTATTGTTTCTGACCACAGGCCAATATCACTTGTCTACAACCAAAAACTTGCTCTTCCCCAGAAATATTGAATGAAATAAAATGTTCTATTCAGCCTTTGGTTCTCAACAAAACTCAGAGGAATGCAAACTGTAAGAACAAATATTTTCTAAATCAATATTTTTGCCAGCACTGAAGAAAATGAAATTATATTTTTAAAAAAAAGAGTTTGCTGTTTTGAAACTGAAGAAAACATCTGGTTAAATGATGGGGTATATGATTTCTTGGAATTTTTACTACTGTTTCAGATCTCTGAATTATTAATAATTATAAGTGCCTAAGTGTGAATTTTATTTATCAATTATTACAGTGAAAAAGTGAACTCTACGACAAGATGACAAATTTAAATTTTCTCCATTGTATTCTGTCTTAACTACAAATTAGGAATAAATTGATATCAATTAATACCTCAGGAAGCTTTGCTGCTCATTTACTTCTTTTGCTTCTAAAACTAAATCAGTGTCAAGCACCATTCTAGGACACACTATATTGCTAGAAATGCTTGAATGGATTTTTAATTCTGAAGCACTGGTATAAATATGAATTAACATCAATAGAAGCACTCTACAATTATGTCAATGTGAACATAATCTGAATCTGACCTATTCTTTTAAAAGATGTAAAGCTCATATTGTAATTCCTTTTGTCAACAGAAAAGTCATTGCCCAGACCACATTTTAATTAACCACCCTGAATACCCTTTGCAGATTCAATTAAGGAAAGATATAATTCTTCACTTCTTGTCATAACCTGTCCTTCAAAGTGACAGTGCAGTTTACTGATATATTATCAATTATGGATTCTGAGGGACTCTTCTAGGAGTTGTTTGGATAAGGTTTCATAATTATGAATAAAATGCATGGTTAGAAAAAAGGGGAAAATACANTACTTTATCACTCACTCAGTGAAAATTTTTTTCCTAACATCCAACCTAAATATCCCTTGGCAGAGCTTAAGCTGTGTCCTCTTTCTGTCAGTTGCTGCCTGGATGCTTCACAGTGGTGGACATTGGGAGGCTAAGGGACAATGGGCATATATTAAAGAAGAGAGGTTCAAACTGGATATAAGGAAAAATATTTTCACCATTGTAATGTCACCCAGTCAAACAGTGGATCAGTTGGCCCAAGGATGAAGGGCAGTCTCTCTCCTTGGGGGTTTTAAGGTCAGACAGGACAAAGCCATGAGCAGCCTGACCAAATCTCAAAGTTGACCCTGCTTTGAGCAGGAGATTGGATGAGACACCTCCTGAAGTCCTTTATAACCTGAACTATCCTATGATCTTATATTATGAAGAAAATTTTTTTCTGATATTACTTCAATGCTTCAAATAATGGCAAGAAATTCTCACCTGTCTAATAATTTCAAAGGTTCTCTCCACATCTGAGATTTATCTTTCCTAATAAAGGGAATGTAACTGTAAAACTAAGGTTTGTAAAGGACGAGGATGTAGGACTGATGAAAGGAACACATCTATGCCATACAATGGAATTAAGTGCAGAATTCCCTGAGTTAGAATGCACCAATCTCTCTCCAAAACTCGGTATACTAAAGTTAAATGAGCATGGAGAATATGGAGTGAATTGACGGAGAGGTGGTATCTTTGCATTCAGAAACAGGGTTATAAAACACAGTTGTTTTGTTTGGGTTCTGGGAAAACCCCTTCATATGCACATTGTTCTATGACAGCAGCTTCCCCAGATGTGATGATCTGCTTGTGGAGGGTCTCTGGCTGAAATACAAATATCACTGTAGAGAACAAAACACAGTTTATTACAGGAAACTTGGAGTCTTTTGTGACCTCCTCACAATAAGTAACCAGGCTGTTTTTACATTCTTTTTTTAAATGTTGTGAAACCAACTCATATCAAATGGATGTTCGTAATTAACAATACTCCTGTCATTATGCTCCCAGCTATCCTCATTTAAACCCTTTGAGCTGGGAAATTATCGTAGATACCTTGTGTTGCATATAGAAATACATTTTTTACTTGGCTATACATATGCCCCAATGAACAGAAAGAAACTTTCAAAAGAATTACTGACTCTGACAAGCAGAAAGAAGTAGCTTTCAGGGTATACATACCCAAGAGCACAAAAGGTTTTTAAAGTATTATAGAGCGGAAGAAGCAAGACTGTTAAATGTAAGACATTATTGTTTCTGACCACGGGCCAATATCACTTGTCTACAACCAAAAACCTGCTCTTCCCCAGAAATATTGAATGAAATAAAATGTTCTATTCAGCCTTTGGTTCTCAACAAAACTCAGAGGAATGCAAACTGTAAGAACAAATATTTTCTAAATCAATATTTTTGCCAGCACTGAAGAAAATGAAATTATATTTTTAAAAAAAAGAGTTTGCTGTTTTGAAACTGAAGAAAACATCTGGTTAAATGATGGGGTATATGATTTCTTGGAATTTTTACTACTGTTTCAGATCTCTGAATTATTAATAATTATAAGTGCCTAAGTGTGAATTTTATTTATCAATTATTACAGTGAAAAAGTGAACTCTACGACAAGATGACAAATTTAAATTTTCTCCATTGTATTCTGTCTTAACTACAAATTAGGAATAAATTGATATCAATTAATACCTCAGGAAGCTTTGCTGCTCATTTACTTCTTTTGCTTCTAAAACTAAATCAGTGTCAAGCACCATTCTAGGACACACTATATTGCTAGAAATGCTTGAATGGATTTTTAATTCTGAAGCACTGGTATAAATATGAATTAACATCAATAGAAGCACTCTACAATTATGTCAATGTGAACATAATCTGAATCTGACCTATTCTTTTAAAAGATGTAAAGCTCATATTGTAATTCCTTTTGTCAACAGAAAAGTCATTGCCCAGACCACATTTTAATTAACCACCCTGAATACCCTTTGCAGATTCAATTAAGGAAAGATATAATTCTTCACTTCTTGTCATAACCTGTCCTTCAAAGTGACAGTGCAGTTTACTGATATATTATCAATTATGGATTCTGAGGGACTCTTCTAGGAGTTGTTTGGATAAGGTTTCATAATTATGAATAAAATGCATGGTTAGAAAAAAGGGGAAAATACATTTAAATGTTACAATTACCCTTATAAAACTAAGGGTAAATAAGCACAGAACTGGGGAAGGACTTCAGTAATCATCTATACACTTTTCTTTCTTAGTTCCCACACTTAGTTTTCTATATTTGCAGTAATAGCCCTATACAACAGTTTTGACATTCCTAACTGTCTCTAGAATTGCTGAAATAGAAAAAGCCCAAAGAATCAAAACCAGAAATTTAAAAACATTGATTTATTCATCTAAATTACAGGCCCAATACTCTGTAACTAGTGAATTGATTCCTAAATGTTTGTGAATATTTTAATTCCCTTCAATACATATACAATAACATAGGTCAATTTATTTCCTAGAATTGTAGAAACACCTGTTGGTAGGGACCTCTGGAGATCTCTTTTCCAGCCTCTTATTCAAAGCAGGGCTGTCACCTGGCAGGGTGCTCTGCCTTTGCCTGGCTGAGTCGGTGCTTTGCAGTTCATGAAAACACCAAGGGTGGGGATTCCCACCACCTCCCTGGGTAAGCAGTTCCAGAGCCACATTCCATGTGGGAGTGTTCCTCCTTGACAGACTGAACCTCCCAAAGTGCATCTATGGCTGCTGTCCCCCCTCTACATCACCTGCCAATACTGAGGGGAGAGCAGATTCCTTGTTTGCCTTGTTGGCAACTCCACTGCTTAAATATTGTCAGAAATTTGCCAACAACACACTCTTTCATCAAGATATGGTTATAACACCCTCTAGTATGGTATAAAGAAAAGACTTCTACCTTTTTTCAACTGTGGATCCTCTGCCTTTTCCCAAAGTTCTGAAGTCTTTCTCTGGGATTTTTTTCAACCAGACCTTGACATTACCAATACTCTGTTTAACCTGTTTCTTTTCTGTCGCATCTCCTTATTTTCATGTTCACTGTTTTGAAGACTTTGATCATCACCAGAAAAAATACATATATTTTTCTTTTCTTTTAATAATTATCCCAGTGTTATAAGAACTGATACTAATACAAGCAGGCATCTCATTGCATCTGCAGGCAAGTAGATCATTCCTGATTCTTAGAATGATGTACTACTTCTACAAATGCTAACAATGATAACAGGAGTGCGTTTTTCCCACAAAAACAAACTAAACTAAACTAAACTAAACTAAACTAAACTAAAATGAAGTATTTCTCATAACAACAATTTTTAAAATTTACTCCAAAATTCATAGTGATTTGTGAAGGTAGTGTCACGTTATATGCATGTTACATCACAGATCTCAAATTATTATTGGAGGGATCCCATCATTTCACAGTATGAATTTATTTACACACTTTCTGTGTAGAATATATCAAGAAAGTCCCATCACATACAGAAAATCAGGCACAAAGTATTATACTTATTGCCAACCATTAATCTCTTCTCCCAGTCCATTAGCACTTCAGCTAGATAAAGTAATTCAAAGCAAAGTATGGTGCAGATTTTCTCTGTAAGGGTGATGCAGACAGGATTTAGGTTATGCTTGTACAAAGTAAGTGATATTTGGATTTAAAGTAATGTTCAGTGACATTAACAATTATACCAAAATAGGAAAAGAAGAGGGTGAAAAAAAGAGCATAACTCTTTATGGTCAGTTTATAGGGGGATCCATATTTTTTGTTGATAGTTTGATCCTACAGTTTATGCATTTATCTTCCTGGATTGCAGTAGGATAGCTTGAGGATATATAGGGTAGCAGAGAACTTGTTTAACTGTGTGGGAGCCCACTCATCTTTGAGTTTGGAATTTTGAACCACATATTTTATAGATAACTTACATTTTAAACAGAATAGAAAATATACGTTGTTTACAGTGTGTATTATATGATAAATGCTTTCCTGGAAAACTGAAATGTTTGAATTTAGCATCTAGAGATAAAAAAGCAGTCAAAAAATGAGGGAAACAAAACCAGCATTACACACAGCTCTTAAATCTCTTGTACTAACTAAGACAAGTTGTCATCACTAATTAGATCAGCTTCAAGAGATTAAACACCAAGCTTATTTTTCCATGGTGTCTAGTCCATTATAATAGCTATTTGTCTCCTTCTAACAGCAGGATTGGGCAAATAAATTACACCAGCCGTAATTTACTTTAGTCTTTTTTGAATTAGGAAGAGAGGCCCTCAGTCCCAGAAAACTTATATAAAAACTTTTGCCTTTATGGGGTTTTGATGGGACTCTGAGGAGGTCTGAACCTTGAGGTAGGACCAATTTTATCTGCAGAATGAACACCCTCCAAACCACAAAAGTAATTCTAGCCTCTATGTTTTGTTACAGCACAGACATCCCATTAAAATACACCAAATGCAGGTCTTCTGGATGATGCAGATAAACAGAAGTTTGGAAAACAAATCTCCCCTTGTGTGCTATTTCCTTTCGGAATGAGCTCTCCCTCCAGATGCTCGGAGCCCAGCAGCTTGCAATGCTTCCTGGGTTGCAGCAACCTTCACTGTCTCCCTCTGGGTCTCTAGGAATGTATCCTCTCCTTGACCTCCAAGGCTTGGCCATGGATCTGCTCCTTTGCAACAAGCAAGACATGTGCTTTGTCAGGAGTCTTTCCATGTGCATGCAGACATTGTAATCTCCTCCTTTTCCTCCCCACAGTCCACCTGACCCAAACTGCCACAGCCAGGGAGAGAGGAGGCAACCCTTCTGTTGTGCTGTCACACCCTTCCAAACAAAGCAAGAAGAAAGAAACCCCAACAACCATGAAATAGAGACTAAGCCAAGGAGGAAAAACTCAGTTTTGTCATCTGTCAGGCAAAAAACCAGTTAAAATTGGAGGCAGTCTGTAGTGCCTCCATCCAAACTGCAAAGCCTTTCCTGGTTTTCTGGCTCAGATGTGCACCCTTTTCATTTTCCTACCTCGAGTAAGACCTGAAGTGAGACCTGGATTCATCAACTCTCCCTAGGCCCTGGTTTCTGGGGATAGGATGCAAATATATGAGCCAGAATTGTTCAGGCTTCTGCTCATCCTCATCTTTCAGAGTGTGGATTACATTATCATAGTCCAGAATAAGGTTAATATGACAACTTATATTAGGCAGTACAGAAAAGAGCAGATGGATAGATCTTACAAAATAATTAAAATGTGCCTACCTCTTGTCTGATCTTTTAGTCACCTCTCACAGCTATTGATTAATTTTCTGTCCAGTTCAAGGCACTGCTACCTGTTGTCATGGCATCTGACTGCCTCCTAAAATAATGAAATACAAGATTGATTCTAATCTGTGCCCATGGAAAACAAAGCATTACTTCAGAAAGTTTCTGCTTAAGAGAAACTCAGTGAAAGAAGTGGCTATTACTAAATGCAGCATTTTGTAGGAATGTATATGAGTTAAATTCTCACCTGAAATAATTGAGTCTCTGGGATGTGCCAGAGCAGTCTGTTGGATATTGGCAGAGAAAATAAACAAGAACCAGGAGTTGTACCCTTTTGGTAATGAGAATGGCTCTCCCATAACCATCTCTTATCTTTTTTGTAAGCTCAGAAGCCTCCACGGTCTCTGTCGGATTTCAAAAACTGTATCAGTTAGGATAATCTGCACAAAACTGAGGAATTCCAAATCCCATTTTCTGTAGTTTATCAGCTTTGATTAACATGAGAGACCTTACCTCTGCTGGGATTCTCCATGGCCTTGGATTCTCCACTGCTTCAGCTTTCCATCTGTTTCTTGTTATCTTATGCACTCAATGCACAACGTGGACACATCGTGTCTTTACAGCCTTTCTGCTGGAGAGGCTTTTTCCTTGCTCATGTTTCCTTCACATACATTGTAAATTCTTTCTGAAGTGACCTTTAAAATCCATTCTGACCTAGTATTTTTTATCCATTGTAGCAAATATCTTGGCAGACATCAAGTCATTCGTGCCCCAAATGTCAAAGATCAATGTATTGTTCTACAGAGAATTTCCATATGCCACATGTGTGATGTTTCACTAAAACCCACTGTGGTATGCCATTATGAAGCCATTGATAGCATTTGGGATATTTATCAGCTTCTATGAGCCTTTAATGAAACAGATTTCCACCTCCAACCTTTGTTTTTAACAGCAGTTCATAAAATTCCTACCTTTCTGAGGGGATAAGGACCATCTATCAAAAAATAAAATTAAATCCCCATAGGTAGATGTTTCCAGGATCTGTAGATGTTTGTTTCATTTCCCAGTCTTCCCATTGCTCAAGGGAAATCCAAGACAGAGCCTTCAGAGATCAAACTGGAGAATGTAGAATATGTTCCACCTGTTAGTATTCAATAAAGGGAGACAGGATTTCTCTAGAGAAATTACAATAGAAGCCTGTGGTAAAAGAACAAAAAACATATATATTTTCTATTTTAAATTTTTAATAGCTTCCAAGATAACAAGTATATAGGTCAGCATACGAGGAAGCTTTTTTTTTCTTTACAAGTGGCCTTCTATTTCTTCTTCTTCTTCTTACTTCTAGAGATCCTCTTTTCTGCATAGCAGCAGAGGCAATGCAGCTAAGAAATAAAACCACTGTGATTAAAAACATGTTAATCTTTCCCCCAAGTCTGAAAGCCCTCACAGATTTCAAATTGGAGGAAAGGAGACCCTGTGAGAAAAATGTCTAGTAAATCTTATAAAATTAGCTCATTAACTGTGAATACTCTCACTAGTTACAAAGGAAAATTACAGATATATTTTTCTAAATATTTTTTAAGACAAGGTAATGTGGAATTTTAGGTTTTGATCTTGTAAATTACCTACCAAGCTATAGTAACGACGTAAATGAAAATACATTATAAGCACAGCACTAAAAAGACAGCCAAGGTATCTGCATACACAATATTGAAAGAAAAGGAGAATATTATACTTCTATAAGCCTACCTCCTTGAATTTATCCATCAGAGTAGAAAAGTGTGATGGGACATATTTGGATATCACAAATTCTTTTGGCAATGGCATTGGGAAAATCTCTGGAAGAAGCTTGAGTTTCTAGAGTGAAAAAATACTCTCTTGTGCCATCCACAATACTTGGTAGACTGAAGGCTCTAGTTTTTACTCAAACATAAAGGTATGGAAAGGATGTGGATTAAGACATTTTTTCACTTGGGAACATGCCAAGAAAACCTAACTACAAACTTACTGTAGTGATCTCATAACTGAAGTCCTAATAAATTTATTTAAAAAACATATATAAGTGCATAAAATTCAGATAAAAAGGAGTATGTTTATTGTCTTATATATTTTTATTTTGAGTTACTAACCTCTGACCCTATTGAGTTCTTTTGGATATTTTCAATAGCTGTTGTTTACATCCTGCATTTTTAACTCTGATGTAATATTTTAGAGCATGAAAGGGCTATTATGGTAACAATGAACCTTCCTTCTTTTCCAGCCTCCTTTTGCTGACCTCTCTTGAGTAATGCTCATGTGTGTTTATTATTTAAGTATGTCAGCAATACCAAAGCACAAGAAGGGTGGAGATCTGTATAGCTTAGGAAATGCTGCTCATATGAAGTTGTCAAAAGAACTGTTTGCTATGAGGGATGTTTGCATATACATGTATAACATTTCATATTTTGGAAAAATTAAAATATTTAAGTTAGAAATATCAGTTTACAGAGCACCTGTCATATGTCTATGATATTCCTCTGGAGAGTGTAAAAATTCAAAAGAATGACTGAAACTCTCAATCATGTTTGTTCTTTGAAATTTTTGCCTCCTTTCACCTTATTGAATACAATTTTCTTTAGTTTCGTGTTACTGATATACTTAATAACATTGAAATTAGGCATTTCTTTTTCCATTTTCTCATAATATGGAAAATTCATGAAAACCTGAGAGCAATGCAGTGGATGGAAAATTATTGCTTTCTCTCATAAACTTGGCCAAGGAATGAAGAATGCTTACTCAAATAATCCCCAAATACAGCAATATTTTCAGACTGGACTGGTGTGAAGTATTTTGTTTTGTTAAGTTGGCTAACCTTCCATAAATCAAGTATATCTCTTCCAAGATTTTAACAGTTTCTGTCCAGGTTTTCAGTGAGCCTCTCCAAAACAATCCTACCATACTTTTCAGATGACCAAATCTGCTTACTAATACAAAAATTTCAAGTAAGAACATCAATATTCTTAACTTTTTCAGACTGAAATTCCATTGCTTTTGCACTTCTTAGATCATTTTGTTTCTAAGAATCACAGGGTGAGCCTACATTGTCTCTTTAACTCGGTTGTCATCTTTTGAAGCAATTCCCTAATTATTCCCATTTAATAATGCTTTCTTTCATATTTACTTTCTGTCATATTTGCTTTCTTTCATATTTACTGTCTGAATCTTGCATCCCCACACAAACTGGATTTTGGAATGAAAGTGAGTAGGAGGGGATCTTTGGCAAGCATGAGTAGAACTAGA
>WEIU01015031.1:18053-33711 GCA_013389925.1 Aegithalos caudatus
AACTAGGCCAGCAATAAAGCCTCCTGATATGTGTGACAGCCAGATCCTTCCTACAAACTGTTTCAGTTTGTTAATTTGCTTATACTGGTCTGTGCTACTTTCAAACGTGGACACTGTTTTTAATCGGACTTTGGTTACATAGACCCTCATAAGATGTAGAATCAAATTCAAACATGATTTAGGCACTTAAAATGTCATTAAAATGTATATAGGGCTTAGAGATGTGATCATTTTTGGGACTTATGAAAATTTCATTAATTGGTTATCTGCATCTTTAAATGCATAAGTATCTTCGAAATTCAGAACCTTCTATTTCTGTGATGCACTTCCACTTTCTAAAAATAAGGATAAATAATAATACCCAGTTTGACAGGATCTGATGAGGATAAATACATCAAAAATTGTGAGCTGCTCAAATTATGGAATGAGAGGGTTGAATCATAGATTGCTTTCATATCAGAGATCAAGGTTAAACAAAGGCTAAAGCTCTGCATACATGATTTGCAAATGCAGTTATGCTAATAGCATGATGATCTTAATTAGATGATCAGCTGCATATCTGACTTTTGATAATAAGTCCTAATGTGACTTGCTAATCAATGTCAGGTATGGGAATAGAATGTAGAATTTCTGACTTGTGAATCCGTGCACTAATTGCTAAACCAGACTGCCTCCCCAGTGTCATCCTTCATTGCAAAATGTTCTATCTTCTCCCTGTAGTCATATCATGTATTATTTCAACAGCTTTTTGAGGATCCTCAAACTGTTAGGACCAGGAGAATCCACTATAATCACATTTTCAAGCTTCTAAATAACAAGGACCAAAACCTTCTTTGCTGTTTCATAGTGGGGAAATTATTATTGTTTCTCTAACATAAATTAACAGTATCCTTCTTCATTTTTTTTTTTTTTTACTGGGCTGTGGAACATTTTTTTCAAAGATGCATAATTTTTACTTTAAGATTGCAAATGATGATGAGTTTGTCATTTTCCATGAGTAGAAATGTCAGTCATTAATTGCTCTCCATCTAGCAAGATGCCCAAAAATAAGGTCAGATTCATTATGTTTTCAAAAGTTGCTGACTTCTGCTTTCAGCTTCAGTAATATCTTGTTAGGCCTTTAACTGCTAGATTAAACATTCCTACATCTCAGATCATAGATTGCTGTACAAAGCAGACTATGAAAGAAAAGTAGTCACTTTAATCACATTGCTTAAATCACTATGGGAAGTAGTTCTGATAGCTAAGAAAATAATAGAATTGTTTTTGATTCAACTGTTTTGTTTTTCTCTTTAATTAAGCAATATTATAGACAAATCCTAAAAAGCAACTATTACAAAAATGCATTTTAAAGTGAAAGTGAAAGACTGGCCTGGATTAATTTACCTTTCCAGTGGACAATCCCTGTATTCTATACCTGAAGAGCAGGCAAGGAAAGGAAGGAAGTAATTTTTCCTTCTCAAGACTAAAGTGTGTAGTTGTCAGCTGTTTCTTTGGGTTTTGTCAACACATCAGACAACAATCTTAAGAACTGTGATTCCCATTAATTAGCTCACTGGAATAAATACAGCTGTCAAAGCAAAATATGGTACAGTGGGATTTCCACACACTATAAATCACTATCCCTTCAAAAGAAGAATGTTAGAATTAATAAAATTTTAAAAATACATGAAGCTGACATCACATACTGAAAAATGCTTAGATTCAGCACATGAATCTAATCTTTGTTTACATAAAGTATTGCATGAAATAGAGACCAAATTTCATATCAGGATGATGTTTGTGTATAAAATTCCACTCAATTGAGACTATTCGTATAAAACTTCAGAAGTTAAATTACTGAAAACACAAAAGAAGATTTTTTTTTTCTGAATGCATAGTACTCCATACAATGGTACATATGTGATTATATGTGCAGAACCTGAACTCTATTAAAATATCTGCTGTTCCTGTGTTTAATTTTATCTCTACCAAATTAAGTGTTAATAGATTTCGGCCTAATTGTAACATGATGTTAATTTTTCATCTTATGCAAGATTTTACAGTGGGGAAGGGGAAAATAGCAAGATGTTTCTCATTAAAAAAGTGCATGTTTGCTGCTGCAGCTGCAGCTTTGGCTTCATCTCTTACTTAGAACTCTCAAAGGGCATAGAAAGAATAGTAATAGCCACTATGGCCCCAAACTTATCACCTCCTAAATACAAATGGAAAATTTGGACAGGAGGAAAATTAAACTTGGTTTCTCTTCTAGTAAAAAAAAATTCATTTAAAAAAACACCCCAGAAACCCCAAAACAACACCAACACCCCCAAGACACTGACATATAATTAGACCAATGTCAGTGAACTAACTTCTAGAAAAGAAAATAACTACTCTTTAGTAATTTTCGGAATGTTGAATTTTCTCTTTTTCTCCTTGCTTTTCTCCTTTTCACTAGGAAAATCTGATAAAGGGTGTACAAACAGAAATCCAGCTCCCACAGAGTAAAAACATGTAATTCTTTTGAACATGTACACATGTCTACCAAAAGGTTCCATCTAGATAGCAGGAACATCCACAGTATGAATTATGGAATAATATAAGAATGTTCATTTATTGTGAACTCTCAACTCCTCACCTTTGCCCTGCTGATGAATCCATTCCTCCAGGGATGAGTGGAACAGTACCAGACTCTCAGAAATCTGCCAAAAGCAGGAATTCTGTGAGACTGAAAAAAAGTTGATTTCCAAAGTGGAAATAACTGGGGAAAAAAAAAAAAAATCGATAGGGAAGTTTTTAAAAGTAAGGGAAGGGAAAACTCCTGCCTTTTTTTTTCCAAAAGCAAGATTCATTTCTTAACATTTTTGCCTAATTAGAACACATGTGGTAAAATAAATTGTAAAAGCCTGGCAAAACAAAATCCTACAAACAATAGGGTGGAGAATGGAAAAGTATGAACAGAGATAAACAGCCTTAATCACAGCTCTTAGCTGTGTATTGGAAAATGCTCAGTGTTACAAGTTTAGTTTATAAATTTCAATGGAATAGAATGAAAACATATGTTAAATAATAAAAGAACTACTGAAAAATAATAAATTCTGAAGACTATGGAAACAAAAATTTCAATAGCTGAAATAATGAAAGGTCAATAAGTTTTATTTAGATAGAGGAAAATCACATTTTAACCTGTATTAATATATCTTGTAATTCCAGTGATTAATATTCTAGAGAAGATACAGTTCTGTTAGTTTTATTATGTTACAGTGTGAAGAGAAGCCCCATGCATTGTCCTTCCAATACACCCTCAATCAAACAGTGAAGATCTGAATTATGTTCCTAATATTTACAAGATTAAGAAAAGGAGGCATACACTAAAATTTATATTTTCTAAAAGATTAAAAAATATGACCAATTTTAAGATACTCCCTTTCAGAACGTCTCCCAAAGGCAGACACATTTCTGCAGAAATTAAACAGAATTATTTTGTATATAATTAAAACTCTGAAATCATTGCTTACAAATTTGACCTTGGTGCTTAGTAATAACAAAAGATATAATACCTCCTTTGTTCATCCATTATAAACACACATCAAATATTGCAGGGCGAGCATCTGGTTTTAAGAGGCACTTACTTTGGAATGACAGACTCAGAGATGTAATGTACTAAAGTGATACATTTTGATTTCTATTACTGGTCCTCACAATTATCATCAGTATCTCTATAGTGTGTTTTTCCTATTCTGCCAAACAAACCGTATTTCTGTTAATTATACGGCTAAATTAGTCATTCCAAACTTAATACCTCCTAAAGCCATCAGCAGATGTTCCTTTATAATCATTGATGTCATTCCCTAAATGATTGAAAAGGAGACATTGCTGGAGTGCTATGAGTGAATGGTAACTTTGCTGTTCTTGTCTAACTTCAGCTGTGCAACAGGGAAGCATCTGGCCTGCCTCTCACCAACAGGCTCTCTCTGCAGACAGTAACACTTCCAAGAGGAAATTCACCCTGTTAAAAAACACACGGAAGAAACAGCCCTGTCACACTGCTCTCTCTGCCTCTGCAGGCAGCCCAGTTATTTAGCCCAGTCAAAATTGCTACCTTTGAAAATGCAAACTGGCAAAACTGATGCCATCTTTTAGCTGAATAGAGCTGTATTCTGCAGGTCAGATTCTCTTCTTCACTTCAGCTGATCTTGTTTTATGTTTCAATAAGTTGAGAAGCCTGCCCAGTCTGGCAGGAGAAAAGGTGTCTCTGCATGGTGAGCAATATTTAGCACCTTCCACAAGTGGTCTCCCAGGCAAGAGCTACAGTCACTTGAAGCCAGAAACAAAGATTCTTAGACTGCTGATATTTATTTTTAAGTCAAAAATAATAATAAAGTTATCTCACTTTATTCAATGTAAGCATTTATTGCAATATTTTTAAAATATGGAGGACACAAACAGAGCAGAAAAGCAATGAGAGGAAATGGGATTTACTTGGACTTCCAGCTACATTCTTTGAGAATATCATGTCTTTTCTCCTCCTTGCTGCTCTGTCAGTCTGTACCACAATTTACTACTGGAGAAAAAAATTACTATTTTCCCTCTAAATAGCTATCAGCATGTTCTTTCTCTATAAATCCTAGTGAGATCCCTGGTGGTGGCATAACAGTTAACAAATACAGAAAGTGATATAGAACAGCTTCATTTCCCCAGCATATTAAAACTACAGTTGTCAGCATTTAATGTCTCTGATATCCTTAACCCCCTACAAGTTGTAGAATTAGCTAAAGCTTTGCCTCCAGGTATCCCATCAGGATGCTCCAATACAGAGATTTACATTCAGTGTAACTCTCTAGGAGTAAAATATCCTTTTTGACATACTTAATGCGTCATAATAACTGCAAATTTATTGTATCAAGCATTAACCACTTTCTCCTTCATACATGCCTGGAGCAAGGAAGAAACATCACCATTACCATAACTATGCTACACTGAATGAACAAATATGCAGAAGCCTTACTGCAGACTTCAATCATTTGCATTATTTTTAAATGATATAATTTTAAAATACGTTCATTTTAGAGCCATAAATGAGAATTGAGCAGATGGTTAGAGCTTAATTTAGAGTAATTTGTCTATTAAAATACACTGCATTGCCAGTGAGTCTTTGTTATAACACTAACTCATTACAATGGACTTGTAATTTATGGGGTAGAGGGAAAGGTATTGGACCTTTAGGAAAAGTTTACAGTCTTAGAGTATTCACTAGGAGAAGTGAACACAGATAAGCATTTCAATACAAGATTATTAGGAAAAATGGGAAAGAAAAAATAATAGAATTGAGATTTGCAGTCCTTTCAGAACTCCTAGTGTTCCTACGCAGGTAGGATATTCACATGCACAAATAAAAGGACCTTCTTTGTATAATGTTAATCATGGATTTCTCCATTTGCACTGACTTTTAACTGTTGGAAGCTTACGGCTTCACATTATAGCAGTAAAGACTTTTATAAATAATTTTTTAGAAATATTTTGAATAAGCAAGTTATGCATATTTAAATTCATTATTGTATTGTTCTCTGCATTAAAAACATATTTTAAAGCTTTTTCATCTTAATAAAAAAGCCCAATAAGGCTTTTAATGCGTTCAGTCTGTGTTAGAATTAATTTTATGTTCATTATCTATCTGTGGGGGAAATGAATGAGCAACAGGGAGGCAAAAAGCACATGTGGGATATAACAATTTAGGTTAATCAAAGCTAAAGGTAATGTGAAGAACTTTAAAGGGACATAAAATATAAAAAGCATAAGTTTCTTTCAGAGAAAATTCACTGCTGTTAGAGTCAAACTGGCATTAGATAAAATAAATCTTTTGGGATTTGATATACCTTCCCTGTATCTACATTATTTTTTTTTTTTATTCCAGAAAGGAAATGTTTCTATGATTTTGATCAGAGTACCAAAAATTTTCCCTTATACTTAGAGGTCGCTCAAAATATGGTGATTAAACACATAGTGACAAATGAAATTATATAGAAAACAATACTAAGTCTGTTATGAAGCTTGCATTACATATACACATCCAAAAAATAGATATGTGTATGCATTTGCCTATATTTATAACTTATATGGCTATGAAGTGTTCATATTTGGTTGCAATGAGAGAATACTGACAATTATTAAATATATTAAAATCTGCAGTACCTTGTAACTCGTACAATTATTTAATTGTGACAAAATGTTAGAATAATTTATTGGGGGTGGTTCTGGGGTGAAAAAATTCACATTGTGGAAGCACAGAATGGCTTGGGTTGGAAGGAACCTTAAAGACCAGCTGGCTCCAACCCCCTGCCATGGGCAGAGACATTTTCCACTAGACCAAGTTGCTCCAAGCAAATTTATTGTATAAAGAATTATCTGCCATATATGACTGCGGCAAGGAGGAAGGAGAAGTTTAGGACAGAAAGTCCAATTAAGTGTTTTTTCCACAAAAAAATAATACCTGAGAAATACCCACATATCCAAAGGCAATTTCTGATTGAGATATTTTAGAACAAGGCCACTAAAAAAGATCTGCTGTGCAATATCTAATTTTCTAGCTTAATATGAATGTGTACTATTTGATATAAAAGTATTCTCCTCTCCAAGCTGACTGTATAATAAAAAAGCAATAAAAAAACAAATCCATGTTACAAGGATGCAAGTTTATTTTAAAACAAAACACTAAATTTCATATAATGGGACTTTTAGTTGGTAAAGAGAGTCCTGGATTGTATGAAAATAGAAAACAGAAGGCACAAGATACCACTGTGTGATTTCTTTTCAAAATACTCTGATTGTTGTCAAGTCTCTATCTTCTCAAGCCTGCTCCAAAAACATGAATAAAAGTCTAATACCTCCCATAGCTTCTATCTAATTTATACAGCACATTTCATAAATTAGTGGGTATGTTTTTATCTTTTTGTCAAATACACAAACAATTATTGAGCTGCTAGACATGGGTAATGACATTTGGTACTACAGTAAGAGAAACCATTTGCAAAATTTTATATGTACTATGGTCTTTAAGTAGAAATGAGCAGAGAAAAACAAACAAACCCCAAACAGCAGAACTTGATGAACTAAGAAAACAGTCTCTTTGTGGTATGAATAGACTATTTTAATAAGACAGTGATAAGAACTAATTTTTGAAAGGGTATAAAAATCAAGAGAGTCAGAAATCTAGTCACATATCCTAGTGTAATAATTTTAGATTTAGGATCAAAACTCTTAGTTAATCATCAAAAGCATCCCTTCCTCTCTGAGTTTTTGAAAAGCAGGCTTTGTTTCAGTATATTTTAAATTGGATATATAAAACCAAGTCTCTCACAGCTGTTCTGATTCTACCTATTGACTACAAAGGGAACTAAAGGTAACCAGCTGAGACTTAAATCTCTCCTGGGTTTCTGAACTACTCCAAAAACACTAAAATTGTCTTCTACCCTGACAGTTTTGAAACTGTGATTATGTGTCTTCCTTGCTGCATAATTAGATACAAGCTTTCAATGACCCATTTTATAATGCCATGCAAACTCCAATGCAAACTATTCCACTCTAGCAGAGTGAAACTCTGAGTGTGGCACTCATCTGGTCCTGCAACTGGCACACACAGGGCTTAGAGTTTCTGCATGGTGATGTATTTAGGTGTTCCATGCTTACCTGGAAAACACTGACATCCCCCCTAAATTCAAGGATTTGAACTTCATTGAGCTTGGCTACAAGCTACTGGATATTTTATGTAGACCTTTTTAGATTATATATATATGTAGAAACTTTCTGGTAGCACATAAGTAACATTTTCAAGCAGTAATCATGCAATAAACTGAAGATTTCCAGCTGCACAAAATCTCTCCATATCAAAGAACATGTTGTGTTTTTGTCAAATATCACATACTCAGTTTCAATAAAGCATATTCAACTATATTTTTGGAGCCTGTGCTTTTCCAAATTTGAGATAATTTCCTAGAAGATGGCTCTGTATAAACAGAAAAATAAACAACATGAAGTGTATTAGATTACTTCCAGAAAGACTGAAAATCCTGTCAATACTGTTCAATATATTTAATGAAAGATACCTTATGTGAAATAAGCCTGATATCATTCTATAACAGGACTAAATCAAGTCAAAAATTTAACTGTGTTTGGTTCAAACTCATTATACACCTGTATTCAATTAGTGTCTTCAATTCACTCTGAGATCCTCTGATAAGAAATGCTGGATTCCATAAGTGCAAAAATACTTTGATGGTGCAAAAATACATCTCAAAATTTCCAGAATTCCCAAAAGAGAACTATAATCCTCTGGCAGCTGGCAATATGTTGTTGATTTATTACATTGCCTGCAATGAAAGCCTTGGCAGTGTGGCTTAAGGGAGTGTTGAAAGGAGGGCCTTGGTTGTCCCAGTACTGAATCCAACCCCTGAAAATCTATGGGGCCATATGGATACAGGCTGCATGCCAGGATCCCCCACTTTTCCAGGGTCTGGACAGGGTGGACTTAACAGTAGCTTCAGGATGAACAATGAAAGGATAAATACCAATAATGCACAAAAATAGTGACACTGTGAATGGGCATAAAACCAAAGCTATTTGTTTACCTATTAAACATTCCTCCCCTAAACTCATAGCATCCTATATGTTTCTGCCTTCCAAAAGCATCTAGAAACAAATCCAAATACAGACAGATTCTAAACAACACAAATGGAAATTCCCTGCTCCCTGGAAGATTCAGTGTTGCAGGACTATTCATTGTGGGGTGGTCAGCAGCCCCTCCATGGGCATGGAAAACTCAGGGCTTCATTTGATTCCAGACTTAAAAGAAACCAAAAATAAAATGCTCTGTTCTTTTCTCTAAAGAGTAACAACACTCTAAACAGTGACAATAATATAGAATTGCACCACAAATTGTTTCTGAAAGCAATAACAATTTTTTATAAGTTTCATAGAAATTCATTTTTCTGTATCTTACTGGTAAAAATGATGGCTTCAGGTGATTAAATGAAGCTTGTGTAAATATTCAGAAAGGTTTTATAAAATGAAACCTTTTCACCTAGCCAAAGCAGAGACATTTTTGCTTATTGATTTGAAGAACAACTATAGAATAGGATTTATTTCGGAAATCTCTTAGAAAAATGATCAGGGTAATGTTTCATAGAAAAAATAAAATATAAGAGCAGTACAGGATTTATTTGCTCAAGTATTACTTTCCAACTGCCAAGATATTTCAAAGCTACATTTTTCTTATCAATCTACTGCATAGTTTATATCTTAAAACATTCAGCTTAGAAATCATTTACAGACATAGGTACTAAGATTCACAGCAGCCCAGAACTGTAATGAGTGGGTGAATATATGTTTGGTCTGCAGCAAAAGTTAGCATCTTCTCCTCTGATTTTCATTATGTGATGATGGATGTCAGGGTGCAGCAGGGTCAGTCACTCCTTTGGGCTGAGCACTGGGAGCAGGGAAGGGTCCCCATGGGGAGAGGAGTCCTGAGCCCTGGGATGGGGCATGGGTGAGGTCCCAGGTCCCAGGAGACTGCTGAGGACCATTAACTTCTGCTGGCATCCTCAGGGTCCTGGCAGTGTGGAATAATTAAAAAATTTAATTAAGTATTAGAAAAACTGAAAAAGTAAAATTCTGCTAGAAAAAGAAAGATTTTAAGCACTGAAAGTCACCTGAATAGAAACTTTTCTTTGTCCTTGAAAATATTCTTTTTCCTAATCAGAGTTCAAACTTTAAGTCTGAAACACAAGGCTGCAACTCAAAACTTTGAGCTGGGCACCAAAAATATGTTTAACTGCACAAATCTCTCCAAATAGTGCCTTTTCTTGTCTGTGTACTCAAAATTTTGTATAGTCCATTAATTAACTTATTTAGATTGAATAGAATAAGATCTTCTGCTCTGGGATTTGTAAGTAATGTCTCAGTCACTTGAAATGAGATTCAGCACCATTGACTGCATCCAGTGACCTGAAAATACATTTTTCCCCCAGCTTTTGCTAAAGACTTCAAAAATCAACCCACAAAATTTTTATGACAATTGATGTTTTTCTGTAATGTGCATCACTCTAAAACATTTTACAATGCCCGGTATAAGCCCTGAAGAGCAAAGATAATTGAGAGAGCCAGCATGAAAAGTACCTACAGTCTCAAAATATTTCATATCTTCAATGTCAGCACCTTGTCCACAACACATACAAATTACTATGAGAGGTTATATTAAAACTCTCTGTTACCAGGAACAATAAACTTTGATTTACATGTTCAATATTGGACATATAATTATTAAAAATTAAATTTTATAATTATATTTGAAGGAAATAAATGGGAATGACAACACAGTTCACAAGTGTTAATTCCTTCCCCTGGAGAATTGCTGCAGTCACACTTTGCCCACCTTAATAGAAAGTTTGTGGGTAGATAATTAACTCTTAAATGTTCCTAGAGAAGAAAAGAAATGACAATGGACCTTCCTCTTCTGCACAGATGATAAAAATATTCCTAAAATCCTGGCATTACAACACTATAAAACTTGGGGGTTCTCCAAGTGTCATAAAATTAATTGAAACACTTCTTAGCAGCTTTTGTGCATGCAATTTGGTACTTTCAGAACTGTGCTGGCTGGCCAAGTTATAACTGGAAGGAAAAACTTAGTAAAGGGAATAATTTAAGTAACTGGAAAATGCCATCACTGTAAAATTCAGGTACCTTTTTTTTTTTTTTTTGGTTGGTTGATTTGGTTTGCTTTAGTTTTTTCCCTGGCAGCATGGACAGTCCCTAGACAGATCTGTTTTTTAATGGAATTCCAGCTGCCAGGTTTGTGCTGAAGTGCTTAGGATTTAAGAGAGCTGAGATGTTTCTGTACCTGCCTTATATCTGTGGTATGGTGGCACTGCTGACCTAAACATTTTCTGAATTATTTTTTATGTCAGGCAGCACTGACAACATACAAAACATAAACAAAATTTGGCAAGCCTCTGGAGGGCAGAGTACTTCTTTAAAGTGTTCTTGATGCCTTAAGTTTTAGCTTTCATGTTTTTCAGATTCTGTGCTGCCTAGGGGTGTAGTTCTGAGGCTCATATTAAGTGTTAGTCAGCTCTTCACAGAGTAGGTAGGAAAAACAAATCCTTTTCCTGCTGAAGATCAAGGGCAATGGTTACAAGTTTCAGGCCTAAAAGCACAAACAGTGGACTGAAGAGAAAAAACAAGAAGGATGGGATTTCATAACCTGAAGCTGTAATTGGACAATTAAACCCCAATATGCAAATGGACCAAAACTTACAAAAGTGTGAGACCTCATGACCAGTCATCCATTTTGTGACCATTTCAAGCCCACTTTGGGTGTAAGCCTGGCCAGGCTCTTGTTCTGCCCAAGGTGTACCCTTGAAGGCCCTTCAATAAATATCTACTTTATTCCCAGGCTCTGTCCAGTCTCCATTCCAGGTCAACCTTCCCAAGGCATCATTCTTCCTACAGAATCATTAAAGTCAGATGGAGCATCTGACAGATTGCTACCAGACAAATTTATTGCTTGGATGAAAAATGAGTCACCAGTTTCTGAGTCCCCCAAACGCAATGTTGAAGACATGCTCTTCATCAAGTTTCATCAGACTTTCTCACTTCATCGAGAGTGAGAAATGCTGCTGATTGGTTTCTTTGATCACAGTTTGCTGTGTGTACAGCAAATTGTACACAGTATTAGAGAGGATGTGGTGAACAGGAAGGGCAATGACCTGTTTGTCATAACCCCCCTAAACACACTGGATTGGAAAGAGGTCACAGAAAGGAGGAGCAGATTTCTAAATCCCTGAAGAAAAATGATCACACTGAACATGGGGAATACTTTGGAATGAAGGTAGGAAGAGACACAGGAAAATGGGAGGTTGTAGCCTGGAAATCTGAGAGGAACAGGAGGATCTTCCTGCAATTGTGAGCAGACTCCAGACTGCTCAGAAGTAATGAAAGATTTTCCTAGAAACATAACTAACTGACTGGAACATATGGCATTTAACCTGTATTACTCAAACTTTTGGGCACCCTGTGTTCCCTTGAACACAAACTTACAGCCTCCTGAGGAGGCTGTGCAGGATAAATAATTGTTATTACTAGAAACCTCATGAATCATCAGGAACATAATTGAATGCATCATTACCAAAGCAAAAAGAGTGAAAAATTTCATTTCTTGTTCTGCTTTAGATTCTTTTTCAGAAACACCAATACAAAAGAGAGAAAAATAGTACAGGCTGTGTAAATTCATATCAAAAGAAAAAAATACCCCAAACCTCTGAATATCTTGGCCTGCAAGGTACGTTATTCTGCATATAATCATTTAAGAGTGCCCAACACTCTTGAAGGTACTGCTTTTCAGATGAGCCAAAAATTGTCTCAATACATAGACAGAGTTGGGAGAGAGAAATGTTGGCACTGGAAATAGAGGAAACCTTTACTTGCAAAAAATAATAAGGAAATGAGCAAAGTATTCCATAGAAGAAAATGTCATTATGCAAATGAAAGAGGAAGAAGAACTGGGTAGGTAGCAGCTCTTCAGAAATAAAGCTGAGTTATTACAAACAACAAAGCATACTGGGACCTATGATACACAATCACAAAATAATAGCCATTATTATGTTAGAACATGTATAGAGTCATGAAGATTATCTAGCCTATGCCTCACCATGCTAAGAGGTCCTCACTTGGTGTACTGCATCCCATCCCAGACTTACTTGATCAAGAAGCTACAGATTAGCAAGACTGCACATCTCGATACCACATTACTTCTAATTCCTGGCAGAACTGTTTGGCTTTGTTTGACTGGACACAGAGATACACTGACATGTTTTTAGACACTCAGTGCCCAACACCAAAGAAAGCACAGTTAATATACTACATGTGTGAATTGTCTTCTAACCACGATTATCACTAATTGATTACAAGGAACAGAAATTCTACATAATGTTTTCCTTAATATCCTCCTGCAGTTCTTGACTTGTAAGATGTCTGATGTGTAGCTCATTAAAATCTTTGTCCTGCAGAGAAGAACAGCTCATTGCCATTTGCTTTTCTCATAGAATTAGTGATTTTTCCTCTGTACCTTGCAATACTAACAGCTCGTGAATAGCATCCAAATTTATACTAACCTCGCCAAAAAATTATTCATGAAAAGATCATCACAACAACTGATCCAATTCAAGTATTTCTAAACCTCTTTGCTTTGCTGGGGCTGAAGGTCAAGAAACAAACATTCAAGCACACTAGAAGTCTGGGCAGTAGAACATTGAGGAACTGAAGGTCAGCAAGTGCTTATCTCCTATGAGACTTAAACCAAAGAGCCACAAGTCTCTCTATTCAGATTCAATTCCATCTTTCTTGAATTCTTATAATCAAGCTCAAGCCTATCTTTTTTACATCCCCAGATACACTATTCTTGCCCATTGGCAAATTTCAGACATTATCTCAGCTTTTCAGATGACATTTCCATGGATTATTATGCTGAAAAGCTGTCAACTTCCAGTGTTCATGGTCTCTCACATGGATATTGTCCAACAGTTAATCTCTTCTTACAACCTCTGAGGAATTGGAAATATCAATAGAATATCCCGGAGCAGGTTCTGGAAAATTTCTCAAGTCTTTGAAAATATGGCTTACAAAAGAACCAAACAACAAACAAATCTCCCTGGCCCCTTCAGCTGTTTCTCCTGCTAGAATAAAGATAGATAATTATTTCTACAAAAAGGAGATAGGGAAAAAAATCTGACCTAATTTATGGGCAATAGGCTGATAAATATCACATAAAGACTAATGACTGAAAACCTAAATAAAAGTTTTATTTGCAACAGGGTTAAACTTCAGCTATTAATCTGGTAAAATTAAGGTTGTCTTCCAGCTGCCTCCTGCAGACTAAGACTTCTTGATGTGTATCCAGGCTCCTTATGGTTTCTTTTATTGACTTTTAAATACTGCTTTTTGTGTTTCTTTTTTCACATGTTTTTGATAAGCTGTTGGGACTACAAATTACTGGAATGTGGATGGTGTGAACCACATTGACACTGCATGTACTTTGCCATCACAGTCCTTCCAACTTGATTGGGTTTCATGTCTGTGATGGAATTAGTAGAAGTCTCACAATTATTTGTATCTTCAGTGTCTGGTGGGATCATAGCAGCTCTTAATAGACATTAACTTTTACATCTCTCCTGCACAAGCCAAATGGTATCCAAGACTGTTGGTCCTTTTTTGAGGCCCTCTGGCTGGTTGCCACTACTCTGCTGTGGTTTTCAGCCTTGCAGAGCCATTACAGAGTGTTGATAACCTTAGCTCAGGATTCATTGCATTCTCCATGTCCTGGAAATTTTGCTCTATGCTGTATTTCCACCAAAACTAAATTTTTCTGAGTAGCTTTCAATCTCATCTCACAGCTCAGAGGTTTCAAAAATGTGTCCTGTAACCATTCAGGCACACTATGGTAGTTCTTTTTATAGCCATTTTCTAACGAGTCTGAGATAGGACTGTAATTCAAATTATGCAGCTATTCCAGGTGCATTTTCTGAGCATATGAAGCATCTACTAGCAATAGCTTTGGCCTCCTAGTTTTAGATGAGTATTATTTCTAATTTGCTATTGAAAGCTACACCTTTGACATAATAATTTTGCAGGATAGTAGCATTTTAGTCATGATACAGGTTTCTTTTTTTCTTTATAAAATTTGGGGGTTGAGTACTTGACTATTTTGTTGGAGGATTTCTCACCAGTTCTAGGCAGCTGTGCTGAAAATTTCAAGGGTTGAAATGATGCCTCTATTGTAGGCAGCTACACCCATCTTTTTTAACTACAACACTGAAGACATTCTGTGTTCTTGTAGGTTTGCAGACTGTGAGGAAATATTTCCAGCTTCATCTTACCTCTGAGTGTGCCATTTCCTTGGTTTCCTTCTCTGTTGGGTCATGGGCTTCTCACCAGGAGTCTGAATTTGTCCACTGGCTCCTGAGTTAATGGTGGATGAACAACTCTTGGCCTCAATTCTCCAGTATAAGGTTGCTGTTTACTTGACATTACATTATGCTTGGCTCCCTGAAGCAGTAGCAATTGAATTAAGTTATTGGTCTAACAACACAGCTACAATCATAGAAATAGAATCATTGGCATTTTTCTGCAAAACCTCATCCTCAGCATCTCCTCACCTTCTAAAGTTACACTGAAGTTCTCTTTCCCTTTACTAGAAGTCTTTTCAACCTTGTTGATTGTTACTTCTTGCCTCTTGAGACAGCACAACCTTAGAGGATAAAATTATTCTCTTTCCTACACATTGTGCTTTATTGCCTAAATATAGGCAATATTTCTTTCTGAACATTGTTTTCCACATAATGTGCACCATGATAAACATGCCTCTATTTCAGTAACCTACTTCCCTCCTTTATTTTCATGGTTTGAACCTGTGTATTTTGAATTTATTATCTATGCAATTTTGTTTCTATTAATTTTCATTTTGTATTAATTCCTTTTCTTGATCCTTTTATTTGGGCTTGTTTTTAATGTAATGTTGTCTGGAATGCCACTTGTGTACAGTCTTACCCCTAGGTAAGTATTTTTAATATATTTGATGTTACGTGTGTATTTTGGAATTCTCAGCAATGAGAAATCTTTTTTTTTTTTT
>WEIU01015031.1:33763-79923 GCA_013389925.1 Aegithalos caudatus
TTTTGCTTCTCAGTTGTGGGTGTGAGACCAATATTCCTTTATACTCATATTGGTACATATGGTTAAATGGTACTGTCTTAGATCCACATCCAGTAAAGGTGAGGGACTTTGTAGGGAATTCCTGGCAGAGATATGAATTACCTGTACCAACAGGGTATTAAAGGAGTGAGCCTGAAGATTCCCCTGTGCTGCATCCAACTGTGGTCAAATTTCAAAATTCACTGATGTGGACATGGAGCCTAGACTTGAGAACAGCTTTGGAAAATCCCTTTAGCTGCAGTACAGATGCATATGGACATAGATAACTGAAATTAAAGTCCTATATAAATGTCTTTTCTGGCCTTTTAGGTGTGTTTCCATTTAATGGAACATTGCTGACTTACCCTTTTTGTATTTTCCGTCATTTTCCTGTCTTCATCCCTCATTAACTTTGCACCAGACAGACACCAGTTCTGCTTTCTTACTGATTTTATGCTTGTAGAAGTAGAATTTTAGCTAGGACTTCATCATTCCCTGGCATCTGAGACTTTCCATGATACCTCATACCTTTGTTTCCAGTGCTGATGTGTTTCCGTTTACAATATTTTTCTATTTGCTGATGCTTTTGTTAGATTGGGCACAGTCACAGTCCTTCATTTACTGACTAGCTAGTTACTTGCTAGTGAATAGAATGAACATAGCAAAACCCTTGTAAAACTAAAAATTAACCTGGCATGTAGGTAGCTAAAGATGAGATTATTTGTATCCAAATTATCAACTCATCTGTAAGCTACAACAAACACAATCAGGACCACTTTTGCAAAAGGCCTTGGATATTTTTCTTGTTCTTACAATTAATTGGTCTTGGAGATTTGTTTTTCCTGATATTATTGTAAATGGATCCACTAAAATCTCATAAAATCTGTGTGAAACATCACCTCTTACATTTAGACTTTTCATATCCAGGGCTGCATAAAAATAAGTGAGCCCAGCAGGTCACAGGAGGGAGGTGATCCTCCTCTGTTCCACTCTCATGAGTACTGGATGGAAAACTGTCTCCACTTCTGGAGTTCCCAGTTTAAGAAATACAAGGATCTGTTAGAGGGGTTGAAGAGGAGGGCTGTGACCATGGTCAGAGGGCAGGGACAGGTTTCCTGTGAAGACAGCCTGGGAGCTGGAGCTGTTCAGTATGGAGAAGCCTCCAGAAAGACCTTTTAAAATAAAAAGGGGCTTATAAGAATAAAAGGAGAAAACCTTTTTACCAGGATCTGTAGTGGTAGGATGAGGGTCAATGGTTTTATACTGGCAGAGGGCAGATTTACACTGGATATAAGACAGAAAGTGAGGCTGGAAGGGGCTTTGAGCAACCTGGTGTACTTTAATGTGTCCCTGCCCATGGCAGAGGGTTGGACTGGATCTTTGAAGGTCCTTTCTAACCTTAACCATTCCATGATTCTGTCATCCTCTGTCACTCTTTGAGGAGCTTTACAGCTCACCCAGTCTTCTGAATGCTTACTCAATTTCTTTCACACATCCACTTAATCCAAACAGTTCATCAGGAATACTTCTGTCATTGCAAAAGTTGTGGGTTTTTACAATGAATTGTAAATTTTATGAAAATTGAACTGTGGTGGAAATGTATAATTTTAATCAACTAATTTTTTATTGGAGTCCATCTCTGGGGTAGAGAATGAGATTGACAATAGAAGAGTTGTTGTCAAATGAGTCACTTCACCTGTGGTGCATCCAATCAAACCTTACATGATTTCAGTCAGGGACATATTTGAAGTGGACATTCTTCCACCAAAACCATAATTATGAAAAGTGGGATTCTTATTTCTCCTGACTGCAGCTCTTCCACATAAAGAAGTGTTTATTGGAGCAGAAAATTGGGCAAGTGCCTGACATAATTAGTGCAAGTTCCTTAGCCATAGCTCTTTTCAATAAAGCAAGAAGAATATATCCCTTTTGGACTTAGAGCGTTCTGAATTAAATTTCTGAATTTCCAAAACAACTTCGGTTTCCAATTTACCACTACCCTTTTTTTACAGGGCATTGCACTGTCATTCCAAATTCAAAATAAAAGAAAGTTGGAGACTACAAAAATTCAGGAACAGTTGAGTCAACTGTTAAAGAAACAAGTTTTATGCATAATAGAAGCACACTAAATCCCACTGATTTCTGCAACAAAATTATATCTGTCATGTCTCATGCCACATTGGTTCTTCATGGATACACCAGTATTTTATTCCTCTGTACCCTAATCTTAAAGAAATAGAGTAACATGCACAGTTTTCAGTTTTGGCTGCAATGGATCAAGAAGACTGAAGTTGAGCTAGAGCTCAACCAGAGGATAGAAAAAATAATGAACAAAGACCTGGTGCAGATTTTAGTCTTATTCTGGTTCTAACTAAATTATTTCAAAACATCTAAATATTAGCTCTAGACATTGCTAAAATTCATACACAAATCTTGCTTGTATTTTTCACAAGGCAACAAAACACACTATATATCATTTTATCTCTTCTCATTTTCCCAACTGGAATAAAAATATGTGTCTTTTTTATATTCCAAAGAGGCAACATCTTTTATTATTTAAGTTTGACCTCTCTTTTGATAGAATAGTGCTATTAGTGGGCACAAGGAAAAGCTCTTGACACAATTTTCTTGCCTGCAATTTTCCATCTAAAATAAGAGGCTATAAAAGTAGGAAATAAAGAGACTTTGAGGTCAATATAATGACAAAATAGGAAGTAACATATACCTAAAAGGTGTACAGTACTATCATGAAAAACATATAAATGAGATTTTTATTTATAGACACTTGTTATTAATGCTTAATACTAAAGGCCAGGAAATAAAAAATCTCTTATTAATATGTTTGATAAGATCCTAAAAGTTTAGATGGGTATTAAAAGATAACAGGAATTTAAGGGTTTCTAGGGTTCCTTAATCTTACAATCTCAAAAAAAGGAACTTGATGTAATCATGGTAACTTTATTCTTGGGTGAATTGTGTTTAAACAATATAGTCCAAAATTCATTTTACATATCTTTAAAAATGTGCTACTTTCCTATTTTTCCTGTTATATAGTTTGCAACAGTAGACCTCAATGTTTTAAAGAGGCTGTTGTCATAACAAAGGCAGCTTAAAGCTGAAAATATAATCTAATCAGGAGATATAGCAGAAATATTTTCTGTGAAAAACTTGAAGAAGGGGAGGAGAAGGCAACATAACTAAATGTTATGTGATTTCCAACAACCAAATGGAAGAATTGCAAAAAGAGCAATTGCTTGAATCATTCCAGTTTGCAGACATTCCATTTTGGACTACAGAAGTGCCTAGAGCAGTTACCATTAATGATTCTGGTAAGGAAAATGTAGCACCAGCAGTCTCCAACACATGTTAAATTTAACACCAATTACAAAAGGCAGCTGATCTCACTGCCTAGATGAGATGCTGAAATATCTAAGATATACCATTACCATTAGTGGGTTAAAGCTGCTTCTAATCTGCTTGCAGTTATAGTTTTAACCTTGTTCTATTTTTTGTAGTAAGCAAATTTAAAGTGTTTTAAAATTTTATCGGTTGGTAAAGCTTGTCTTTTTGATCTGGCCCATAGTAAATTTTAATTTCTCCAATAGTGGCACTTTCTAAAGCCAGGTTAATACACCACAGCTCCATATTCAACACAACATTCAGGGGGTAAAGGAAGTTCACCCACTTCTCTGCACAGAAACATCAGTGTTTGGTCATGGCCACACTGTTAGTTTGGAAGAGAAATCTTTCTGTGAGTAAAAGTCCCTGGCTCCCTCACAGGTTGTGACGTAGAAGACCCTGTAACAGTCTGCCACTTATATGTTGTCTGAAGAAAAGACACATTTGTATGAAATAAAAAAAGAGGGAAAAGTTATTATAAAATAGTTCTTTTATTTCCCCTATGGGGAAAATCTTCACTGAAGTCTGAATTTTCTTTGATTTTTTTCTATTTCATCCTTTCCTCAGCTAAAAAAATATTTGAGCAAGATCATTAGGCTTAAGGATGTTTTTTTCAGCGTTACTGACTGGATAATAATGAAAAGGGTTTCAGGCTGTGCTATGAATAGAATGAATGGCAGAATCCTGGTATTTTAAGATGGAAAAGTCTTCTTAATTCATGTGCTCCATCCTTTTGATCAAGAGAGACTCTTTGTAAAGCAAGGTCAAATTCTTGGATATTATACTGAACTTTTTAAACCACACTACCTTCAAAAGCTTTTCTTATTACTGAAACTAGAGAACTAAAGAACTTTTCTTAAGCATTATCTCCTAAAGACTTTATTTAGTCAAAAGTAAATTAAATGCTTGGTATCAAATGTAACATTTATGCTACATCAATAATAAGGACCAAGAAAAATTAGACATTCTGCTACCAAGAAAAATTAGATATTTGTTTATCTACACATTCCTTTTGCTATGTAAGTGTTAAAATACAAAACAATGCAGAAGTTGATGATTAAAACATTAAAACAAAGCACTTAAAAAAAATTGTTTAGTAGAACAGAGGGAAAGATCTCAAACCTTTGTGCTTTCAGGTCTGTTAAGCAGATGTGTTCCCTTGTGATCTCCTACCTCAAAGATTTTTCCTACAATATTGTTATAAAATAAATTGCTGAAAGTTTTCTAGCAGCCTTGTACTTAGAGCTACTGCAAAATACATTTGTAAACATCATAGGAAAGAGAAGATGAGTAAGTTTTGTGTTAGCTAATTCCAAAATATGTCATAATGGCTTTAGCAGTGGAAGAATCTCTGGATTACCTCTGGCAGGAGAAGGAGATGGAGGAGGGAGGATGCTGGGTTTTTGCTCTGTATTAACATCAGTGGTATCATCTGGAGTTCATCAAGCACAGGTCTGTTTCTAGTATCAGTATTTTGAAACATGCTCTATATATGCTGGGAGGTTACTCAATTGGGGATTTTTTTTTTCTCAGCTTAACCTCATTAACTGAATTAAATAGACTGCTAAGACCTTTACAATTCTTTTCCCTTTAGCCACCATATCCATATGATTTGTCCATCCATGATTCTCTCTTATGGCATCTGTCAGTATCAGCAACAGCATTTCAGATTTCATGGCAGTACTCTGCAAAGGAATGAGACAATATGTCAGCTGAAAATTGACAAAATATGTTTGCCTCAAAAGACACTCTGTTGTTCATATGCTTCAGATCATTCATGGGGAATCCAAGAGAAATTCTGGTGTAAAATATTTTCATCCAAACTGTAGCCCATTGTGTACAAAATAAAAATAAATTTGTGGTGAGACATAACTAGTACCATACAACTGGGGATCAGGACTATTAAATATTCCTCTAATCACTTTATCCTGTTACAATGGCTGTGGTGGGAAAATAGCACAACTAAATGAAGGATTTTTAAGGCTTTCTTGAAATAGTGCAAATTTCACAGAATGGGAAGAAAGCAGATGCTTTGCAGTGGTAGCCAGGGCCCCTCCACTCTGGTGACACAAAACCATGGATCACTCTGAGGCTGTGATCCTGTCCACATTGCACACATCCAGCCTGAATTCTGATTTAGAGAAAACATGAAAAACAAAGCAGAATCTTTATTCTCCATAACCCTATGAGGCTTTGAAGCCTTTTTCCCTCCCTTTCCTCTCTATCAATATCAATTTTCCCATCAGTTTCTTTTAGCACAGTGGTCGGGTGATATACTGAGGAAGTCTTTTAATCACCTTCTTCAATTAAAAAATTAGGAATCTGCCCCAGAAAACTCTTATTTGTACCTGCAGATCCTGAAAAATTCCATTAACTGATTATAGCTTATGCTCAGTTTTCTGACCTTGAACACTAAGAAAGGAACAAATCTTTGGCTGCTGTCATCCATGTCATTTTCAAGGACTGGAATGCACAGAAAAGCTGAGATGAGAAGGGGCCCTTTGAGATCCACTAGTCCAACCTGCTCAAACAGGGTCAGCTTAAGCAGATTGCTTGCAGCCATGTCCACTTTGGTCTTGAATTTCTCCAAGCTGGAGACTCCACAACTGCTCTGGACAATGTTTTCCAGAGTTCAACTGTTCTCACTATCTAAAAAACTCTAAACATTATTTGAATTATATGGCATTTCCCATATTTCCATTTATTCCCATGGCCTTTCTTTCTTTTTGTGTGCAGCACTGAAAACTGAAATGACTCTGTTTCCACCTTCTTCACATCATCCCATCAGGTATTTATACACACTGAAATGATCCCCCATTGAGCCTTCTCTTCTTCCAGCTGAATGAACTCTGCTCACTCTGCTTCTGGAGTGTCTAATCCCAATCCCAATGAACTCTTTTTCACCTTTGCTGAACTCACTGCTCTATGCCCATGTCTCCCTTTACTGGAATGCAGTGCTGGACTCCAGATGTGTCTCACCAGTGCTGAGCAGAGAGGGCAGATCACCTTTCTCAACCTGCTGGCAATGATCTTCCCAATGCAGCTCTTACCAAGGTCTCTTTCTGCAAATCTGCTTTCCAGATGATGAGTCAGACATGCTTGAAGCAGACAGGATCTCCCCTGGCAGTATCATTGATGCCCCTTTGGAGGACCAGCCAGAAATAATAATCCAAGGGCCATTCAAGCCTAGGCAACCTCTCTACAGTATTCCAGACCTGAACTCCCAGCAATAAAGCAAACATCTCCAGGCAGCAGGTCTGGTCATCAGATGGGACCTCCATCCCCCTCCCTAAAGCAGGACTTGCCTACTGCTCTCACTTGCTGCTTCCTCCTTGCTCCATCCTCAGCTGCTTTGTTGTAAAGAGCTCTCCTGGTCCCTCATCTGAAGTTATAGCACTGAATATATTCAGATCTGCAAGTGGACAGATGCCATCAGCTTAGAGCCTTCAGCATCATGGGAGTCTCCATTTCCCAGCCTGATGAACAGAGATTCAGCCTGTCCCTGCTGGGGGTTCAGGTTATTCTCTCCAGAACCTCTGAGAAGGTCTGATCAGCCCCTTCCTGGTTGTCCCTGATGCTGTACATTCTGCTGATGGATCTTTTACCTGGGAACACACCTCCCCTGCCTGGACACAGCTCCTGTGGGCAGGAAGGTCATCTCCCCCTGCCTCAGCAAGACTGGAGCTTGTGAATTGTCTCCTGTATTTTGCCTGGGATAAAGAGAGTGTGCAACATGTAACATGAAACATGTAACACACCCACCTGTCCAGGTATGTCCTGCAGAATACAACTCTGTGACAGTATCAGGATCCCTGTGCTGCAGCAGTATCAGTTCATGTGTTCACTCACAAGACCAAAATGGTTTTTGGACTCATCTTGCTAACAAGCAACACTGAGACTGCATCACCCCAGTCACAAGGAGGCATCCCATGATCTAGTAACAATTGCCAATCCCATTTTTTATTTTCCTTTATTTTCTAACCAGCTGCCTTGTCTGCCTGCAGCTTTCCTCACAGATGTAGCTGTCATCTTCTCTGACCTCAGTTCTGTGGTCTTTCCCTGTTTACAGAGCCTAGGCACCATAAATGTGAACATCTTCTAACATGTTATTTCATATGACTTCATTGCATCCATATTCTCTTTATTTTTATGTCTCAATGATCCCTGATCACATTTCTAACCTCAGAGGTCATCACATGTCTTGTCTTTTTAATTTCTATTTCCCTGGGTTGTCAGTTAAATGGGGCTGGGGTGAGACTTTCTTCTGTATTTTTAATTCTGTGAAGTATTTTAAGATATGGCTTGTGAGAGGGGAAAAAAACATTATGTGAAATACATCTGTTCTCTATCCTTTACACTTGGACTTCTCGTTTGAATGTAATCTCATATTTTGCTGATTAAAAAAACCCATGATTTTATTAGTCATTGTAGTGCTGCTAACCTCAAGTACTCAAACATTGTGAACAAAACCCCAAAACTCCTGCAGTGAAACTGAAAACCATGAAATCTAAAAATATATATACATGAGGACACTTCATTTCCTGGGCTAAAGTCTTTAGGGCATATTGAGGTCAAATTTTGAGACTTTTTGAGCAAACAGGAAGACTATAAATAAATCTCTTTTAACACAAGCTTATCTATCTCCTTCCTTTTAGGAGCATGGACAATGAGAATCATACTAGTCAGTGTAATATAATAAAACCTGGCAATAACTCCATTTTCTTGTTTATAGGGTGAACAGTTTGATAGTTTTCTGTCTGTGTTGGGGTTTTTGTTCCTTTTATTTTTGGTTGTTGTTGATGTTACTGTTGTGTTTTGTTGGGTTTTTGTTTTGTTTTGTTTTTTCTTTTTTTCCAAGCCAGAATTTACAGTTTATGTTGAACCAGGCCTTATTTATTTCAAGGGTGGTGGACCTTAGGTTTTGTTCCAAAGGTGGGGAATAACCTCACAGAAGAAAATTGTTACAGACAGAAGAAAAATGAAAATAAATGCTCTCTGTGGCAGTAGAGAGTTGTTATCTGTGGGGATGAGACAGCAGTCTGTGCCATTCAGGAGTACAAAAGATAAGATAGATAAGACTTAACTTCAATGACCCTTTTAATGCTTTACTACTTGGAGAAATAAAAGGGGAAGGAAAAAATGAAAAGATGGTAAAACCTCACATGAAGTAGGAGAATGTCATTTTAGAAGGTAGAAAATTTGGACTGTATTTTATTTTCCACCATCTCAAGCTCTAGCCATTATAATTTGCTAATATAATTGGATGCTCAAATTACATATTTGGGTGTTTTGGGCAGTTTTGCTGTCTCAAGTCCAGCTTCCCCAAGCTGCATTGTCTCCCTGCATTTGAATGACATCCAGCCAAGTGGCTGCCACCCAGTCACAGGATGGAAATGATTACGAATAGTTTTGGGATGTAAACACATGCAGTGATGGCTGTGGGGTTTCTGTGAGGCCAGTCTCCCTTGAGTTACAGCAAAATCATTATTTTTAGAAAGTGGGAACACATTAGTTGTTCTCAACATGCAGGGACTGTTATACTCTCATCATACCTAAGTGGTAATAAAAAATGTAGGGTCTTCAGCATAAAGGCTCAAACATTTGATGAAAAATCAGATCTGCAGAAAGCACCTGGAAGGTATGCCAATCCTTCCTTGGGACTAACCTGAGCAAACACATATCTTAATTACAATATATAAAATACTCATGGACTTTTTCATTACTCTGAAATGCCACTTTTATTTAATCTATTTCTTAGGGGGTATCCTGCCCATGCTGCTTCTCTTAAATAACATTCATCTCAGAGAACCACCATGCATAAAGGACAAAAGTAGTGTATTTGAGCTAGAGCCACAAAATGATTTATGAGTTACAGTAATAAATCATCATATTAACTAAATTTTTTGGCCAAGCCACATTCACAATCCTGCATTAGATGACTGGAGTCTCAAAGTGATGCCAGAGAGGTATTAAACATCTCAAAATGAGATTCAAAAGAGTAAAGTTTCTGAAGCAGAAACCATCTAGAACTGAGCAAAAAAGGGAATGCCTAAGAACACATCCTAAATCTTTCCTCTTTTCCAAACCTGCAGAAAAACACCCCCTGAGTTAAGGGATACTCCTGAACATAGGTATCACCACAGGTCCTTCAGAGGGACAAACAGAATTATTCTTTTCCCTTTTTTTGTCCAAATTACCCCCCCATGACTTCTCCCTCATCTCACACTGCAACCCCCAGTACAAATGTGACCCTACTCCTCGACCTGGGTATGGAAGAGATTGGCTCAAACTCTCCCCTCTGTCTGAGGACATTTCAAACCAACACTCCAGCTTCTCTGGAGGGCATGTAACTCATGAACCAGTTACATTCTCCATTCCTTTGGCTGAAAATGCTCTATTGCTCAAGAATGAACAAACAAATTAACATGCATTGGAATAGCAAAAGCAAAAAATGTGATTATTCATTGCTAGTGCAGCACAGGACGAGAACATTGTCAGGTTCCAATTTCAGTCCCAATGTCAAACCCTGCTTCTGCATTTCACCCAGTGCCTGCTTCAAGTGAAATGTATTTACCTTTATGAATTCACATTGCATTTCCCATACAAACAAAGAATCCATTCAGTTTTCTTTTGTTTAATTCATTTTCCATATAAGGAAACAGGCACAAGCACAGCAACTTGTAGAAGCAGCATGGAAAAAGCCACTAAAGTCACCTACATCTAATTCCCTCAGTTTTGCTATCAATGAGCCAATATTTGAAATGACACAAGGAAAATATCCACTAAGTGACAGAATTTAGCTCAGGTCCTACAATGAGGAACCCCCTCTGGCCACACATGGTTTTAAGGGATCACTGCCTTCTCTTTTAGCCATCTCTTTGTAATACAAACCCACCAAATACAACATAAAATCTGGCATAAATACAGTGGTTAAGAATAAGGAATTTGCAAAACATTAAAATTCAAATATGTATTTTACCTAAATAAGTAGCTTTATCTTTTTTCTTTTAGTGTACTCAAGGATATTTTCATAAATATGACTTAGCTTCTTAAAAATCTAGGGATATGTTGTGGTTTATTTCTATTTCATATTTGGAAAATAACAAGCCATCTAAGAACAAAAGACTTAATAGGTTTTTTCAGACTGAGTACAATCTTGATTTAGCTGATTAAAGCTGGAAACAGACACTCAGACCTCAGTATAACTAAAACACCCTGCAAGTTATATAGTGAAAGGCTGCTGGCTCTAGGTAATGCTTGTTAAATGTGTTCTGTTCTTTCCATAAAAACATAAGTCAATTTTCAGGATATGGTTTCAATTTGTTCAAAAGTCTGTATAAATTACATTTTATTTTTCCTTGGGAAAATATAGTTGAATATCACGTCAAGAGAAGTTGACTTTTTTTATTCTCTTCAATTCTTTACCCCACCCTGCTCAGAGGAGCTGCAGTTTTTCCTTTTGTATTTCCAAGTCAATGCCATTCAAATACAGGCTTCTCTTTGTTGCCATTTTTTATGTGTAGCAGCGTCTCCTAGGAGCAGTAATAATCCTCGTTAGCTTTGCACAACTCCTAATCAAAAGGAGCAAATTATTTAGGCTTATACTTCATGGCTGTCACACTTTTCCTCATAAAATATCAAAATACCTCTAGGATCAGGAGATAAGCAGGTCTTTGCTCTTAGTCTGCCCTTAGTTTCTCAGTTCTTGCCCTAAACCCCCCAAATTCTTGAGTAAACTCATTGATATGAATGAGCCTCCCCAGATGCTGAAAGTTAAATATGTTCTTAAGTGCTTTCCTGGATAATGGCTGAAACACTCAGCACTGTGTGGGACTAAGATCTGGGAAATTTCCTATCCTTTTTATGCTTACAGAAAATAGCTTAATTCTTTTATATAACAACACAAGGATTAGCAGAAGGGTCTTCTGTTTGAACCAGGAGATTTAAGAGGAAATGGATGAGGAAGGAAACATGATCAGCATTTTTCCAAAGCTAATAATTTAAAGATTATTAAAAAAAAAAAAAATAAAAGAAAAAAAGGCATGTTGGCAGATTGTGTTTAGTTAGTAATAGGTCCAAATCAGAAACTTCTCATAATTTTAGGGCATATTTGTTTAAACTGTATAAGAAAAGTAATGTCAATTCCAAAGGTTTGGATAGAAATACTCATGAAGTGAGAAGTTTAGTTTGGAAATACGCCCATGTAACACTCTTTCATTAAATAAATAAATATTTTTGACTTAAAAATTTTGCCTCAGTCAGTCCTCCAACTGCTTATTTTTGCAGAATTGGATGTGATGTGTCAGTCTGTGGTCACAGGGCACATTAAGGAAGAGATGCTGAAGGTACAGATCCAAAGCCCTGAGACCACTGATGACCAGCCAGAGAAAGTCCTTTGCTCTGTGTTAAAGGGCTGTCATGAGCATGAAGCCAGAAATTCAGCTCACACAGGTATCAAACATCTGTATTTTTCACTCACTTGTGAGGGAGGTGTAGCCGTCCTGATACCTGTCTCTGTTTAGTGTGGGATTTCAGGACATAATCATTATAAAAGGAGGACAGGAGTAAAAAGGAACAAGGCTTCCAGTAAGCAAACTTAATTACCTGAGAAATAGAACAAGAAAAACTTGGCACATGAGGAAACAGCATCTAGAGACCCAATTCTGTCCACACAGAGGGCCTCCTTTTCCATTTCCTTGTACTTTATAATGTCCTGACTATGTGAAGAAATTAGAAATTTGTTTCTCATGCTGTTAGCATTTTGCACTCACTTTTCGGAGGTAGATGATGGCTCATGACTGAATGGAAAATGGGGTGTGCATACCTGGATTTGTGCTTCTGATTGGAAAAACAGATATCCAAAGCTTTGTCATCTCACCAAGAGTCCAAGGCAATGATTAAATATCTGTGTTCTTTATCCCTTTCATGTAGGTAAGCAAATGTGTGCATGCATATTTATGAAGAGAGAAAAGACAAATTATTTCTGACTGAGGACTTGACCATCTCTCAAGTAGCAAAATGCTCATTGACCTCAGCAGTGAAGTATCAGGATCAAACTTTCTGACAATCACTTTTAGAAAATATGGATTTTTAATAAATGGAAAATTATTTTACACATACATCTCTGCCTCTGTAGTATTGCAGCTCTTTCTGTTTTTTTTAATTGATTATCATGCCCAACAACTTCTTTTGATATGACTGTATTCAGAATGTTATGCTTGGTGACATTTTCCAAGATATTGCAGGGTCCTGCTCCTAAAAAAATATCAAAGAAAAAAGGAAGAGCTTTTTCTGAGACTTACTTTCCTTTCAATAAATATGTAACACCATGACAAGCAGAAGTCTTTTCTAGTTTATTTAAGGTAAATCCATGTTTACAGCAATGCATTCATAGTACATTTTGCTAGGAAGGTATAGAAATATCTCCAAAAAAAATTCTAAACCCACTGAGAAATTCCAGGCTGTTTTCTGCTGGTACTTTGTGTGGTCACTGTGCTGAGCAGGCTGAAATTCCACTTCTGTTATTTGGTGGTGATTCAAAGCCAGGCTGCACCATGTGTGACCTCTTTAGTTTGAAATGCCCCTTCATGAGATATCTAAAACTTGAGTCTCCCAACTGTACCTTATTTGTATTTGGAGATCCTGACAGGGGAAAAGGCTGAGACAGTCCCATCTATGGGTATTACAAAGGAAATTATAGTGGAACAATAAGATGTTTGAGTCATGTTGGAAATTACTGTACCTGACCTATTTAAATCTTTTAAAAATTCTCCCCTCTCATGGAATTTTGTTTAATACAAAAATAATTCTATACATAAAAGTATGTAAATACTAATGGCAGCTGGTTAAGTAATTCTTACCTGAACTGATTTGCTAAATCAACCCACTAATAATTTTGACACAACATTGGCTCTGCAATAATCAGCTTCTGCCTCTGGACAGTAGTTCAGAAAGTGGAATCCATTATTACAACACAAGGGAATGTTGCAAACTATTGGTGACTCTTTACCCATAAATTAAATATAATGAGCCAATACCATTCTTAATGTAAGCCCCTTAATGCTAGGATTAATTTGATGATGTGTTTATGTGCTGAGGAATCTAGGCAATGAGGAAGGAAAATAAAAAAGAGGGCAATGCCAAACTTGGTGTCAATAAAACATCAGAACACTTTCTAGAGATGGTCCACAATGGTTTACTTTTGAGAAATTATTATCCCAACAACTCTGCCAAGTCTGAGCAGAGCACAAATTATGTGTTAGAGATGCATAAATTAGACTAGAGATTAGTAAGATTTATGTACCTGGGGTGCTATTCTTACACCTATTAAGATTATTGACTTCGGAAATGTGCTTTTAGAGGATGTACTCTGTGTCCCAGTCACAAAGTGGCCTGTGCTGTTGTTCCAGATGGCTCCCGTTTCTCACCACATATCTGTCCCCCTCTCAGCCAGCTGCTGCAGCCCTCAGCCCTGTGCTGGACAAGACCTGCAGCATTTTAAATTAACCCCAGGCTGACTCCTACAATGTTTTACATAAGTCTCATTGAGAAGACATCAGACATTTCCCATTCAGTTTACAATTTGTCAACAAACAGATCGTGTACAGGGCTTTGTAAACACAGAAAGCAACTGTTCTTCAAATCTGATGGCTAATGACTTCCCCATCTGTTGGCTGGAAGTCAAGGGCTGTTTGAACAGCACTTAGCACAACGTGTAGAGAGCACAAACACCACCCATAAACTGTCCCTGGTAACTTATCAAACACTTTTTCCACATAAACAGCTGTTTCAGGAACTCACATTCACAGAATGTTGATTATAGTACCTGGAGCTTTCTCTGTATACAAAAGTCTACGAGTCAAAATCTTAAAGAAATTTAAAGGAAAGAGTATTTAAGGACTGTGCAGACTTTCCACATCTGCCAGTTACCACTGAGCTGTGGTTTATTTATGAAAGTGCAACAGGAAGTTCTTGTAGCTGATAAAAGCTGAGGATTATCAAATACTGAGCAAAAGGTGGCACAAGTCAAGGAAAATATCACAAGAGTTCAATCCTGCTGCACTCCTGTATGGCTGTAGAAAACAGGTACTTAATGAAAAAAAAACTCAAGAAGAGCCACTGCTGACTTCCTGTACTCGTAAAATTTGCTGCAGGATGGAGTGGATTGACAAGAGTTCAATGGCATTGCAGGAAGTCAGAATCTTTCATTGTCTTGAAGGTCATTGCAAATCCATAACCAAGATCCAGATGAGCCGTTGGTGAAATTTTATTTACTTCTCTAACTATAAATACAACATTTTGTGAACTGTCTGCAATGCAAAGCAGACACACATGTTCTCCTCAACTCCCAAGTCTTCTGAAAGCACCAGACATCACATAAGACATTTCAGTTCTGTAACACTGTGTGTAACACCCATTTCCAAAAACAAAAAACAAAACAAGCAACAGACTTGGGAACATTTGTTTTATTTTGAAAAGATACTGTGCATTTTTTCTGATGAGATTAACTTTTCCAATAAAGGGGTCAGAAAGCTAAAAGATGTGCATGTTTGTTTCTAGTCAATGTTGTGAAACTGCTCCCTGTCCCCTCCAAACTACCACAGATCAACTCTTAAGAAGTTGCACAACAGTGCTTGTTTTGAGCTGGAAAGATCTTTTTCAGATGAGCAGAGAAAGACACCAGAAGGTATAAAACTCACCAGAACAAACAAAAATGGAGCCATATGCATCTAAGCAACCACAGCCAAAGCTGTCACCCAGTGTGCATGAAGCCAGTGCTTCTGACAGAGGCAAAGGAATGCAAAGACAGCTTCCATTTTGTGCAGGTTGTTTGAGTATGTTCTGGAAAAGTTAGGCAATGGGCTAAGAAAACCTAAAATATTCCAATGTGCAAAAGAAGAATGAATTCCGAATAAAACTCAGTTGTTTGTATATTTGATTCCAAAAGTTCTAGCTTTCTCCACCCATGTACTAATGGGCTTTCCAGGTAAAATAGATCTGCACAATACCTCTAATAGCCATCATGGAGCCAGATGAACTCCTTTCCCTGTCATAGGCACCACTAACATCAGAAATCATATGTGTAACATATGTCCAGAAGCTACATTTTCTGCCCTTTGATGCCCAGACAGATCTAAAGGAATAAGCCAGGACATTAGATATTTTTCCTTTCCATTCAGGGGAAATTATATTTGCTTTTAAAATAAACTCTTTGGAGTTTTTCAGAAACACTGCCATCCAATAAGGTAAAACAATGTTAGGAGAGAAGTAAACACAACATAACTTCCCCTAGAGAAGCACCACAAAAATGACCACTTGCTGGTCCAGTCTCCTTGAGTAGATCATTGCCAGAAAAAACTGCAGTAGCCCAACAAGTCATCTCACAGAGGACAACCATCCCACAATGATTCTCCCTCACAGCAAAATTTTTATTCAAAATCCACTATTTTTTACTAGTTATAAAAGATTCCATATGCATTTTCCCTTTTTATCTTCCAAACATGGCTTGATTATCATAGTATCTCAAAGGAAAATAACCAAAATCAGGGAGGGCAAGTAAACTCTCTGAGTTGTTTCCTCCCCAGTTTATTTTGAAGCAGAAAAAGTATTTTTCTGTATTTGGTCGTCCCTGCCCTTTTTGCTGCAAGGTGGTAGGTGTAAGGGTGGTCTCAAAGCAAGGATCAAGGCCAATTTCCTTCCACATTGTGTATTTATATGTGCATTCATACATTTTATGCACAAAATCATAGAATTAATTGCAAGTCAGTGGAAAAGACCTTTAAGATCACCAAGTCCAGCTGCTAACCCAGCAATACCAGGCCATCACAAAGCCATGTCCCTCCTCCACGTCTGGTACCTCGCAAGAAAGCACCCAAGCCTTCTGGTAGCACTTTTCTTTTGTTCTAAAACCTGTGACTAAAATGAGGAAAATTTATAGAATTTACAGCTTTGCTTCCTTGAAGTAAGTGTGGCAATGGCAATGGGTGTATTAGATGAGTACAAGTGTAATTTCTGCAGAGCATAGCTGGAAGAAGAGATCTACAACAGTGGAATCAATGCAGCAGCAGCAACAGTTTTTTTAAAACTCAGACATGTAATGCAAGTTCATGGCAAGCAGCTAAGGTTCATATGACCCATTAGTCTTTGAATGATTTTATTTTTCTAGGCCTTTGAAGAGCTTCTATTCATCGCTGACTCTACAGCCAGTTTTTGTTGTTGTTGCTGGAGGCTCTTTTCAGTAAGAGCATCCCATCATGAACTCTTTGCTCATTTTATTGAAGGGTATTTTTTGTAGCTCATCTCATGGAAAAACTCCATTAAATGTTTTTAAACCATCCTTGGGAAGAATATCTTTTGCCCTGAGGACACATCACTGGAGTTAGGGAAAAAGAGCTCCAAAGTTGCAGCTGCATTCAGAGTCTCACACACTACATCCTCTTATGGGGTCCACATTACAGAAACCACAGAACAGCCATTCACTGTCATGCTTTTAATTATGTATATTTTTTACTTTACTTTGTGGTTTCCTTGTAGCTTTTACTTCTGTGACATCATTTTTTCTTTTTTATATTGAAAGTCAGAGACAGAAGGGGAAGCAAACCCAATCTGACAGAAATGTTGGGAATTATTTTTCATATTAATTCCAGAGTTTGCAACCTCTTTTTTTCTATACAGTTCCTGATGATGAAGCATAGTGCTCTGCCTCCCTCCCAGACTTTTGGGTTTTGTCTCTGGACTGTGTGTCTGTGTACTTTCTAGCACATGCAGTTCTAACAGTTTTAGACACATCAACAAACAGATTAAATGATGTGTTGTCCTTAGGAACTGATTGCTTGATGCATTAAAAAAAAAAAAAAAAAAAAAAAAAAAAAAAAAAAAAAAAAAAAAAGGCTCTTATGTTAATTTTACTAATTTTACTAACAGAGTAACCCATAATGAAAATCCTGTATTTTTTTCTGTGCAAAAGTAAAACTCAATGTCAGTGGCATGAGAAGTACTTCATACAATCTTTACCCAAAGGACTTCTCCTGCACTTACTCCTTATTTTACCTGCATTCTGGCTGACACAGGAGTGTGTTAGACACATTTGATTCACATGTAATGAAAGCCTGAGTAGCTGCAGTTGCAGGGAAATGTTCAAACTGTGCAAATAGCAAGTGTGGTTCCCATCACACATAAAAGAAAACAAACTGAACTCTATCTGGAAAATCTCTCTCTTGCAGTGCTTGAAAAAGGAACATCATGTCACAATGATTCACTGTTCCATGCTGATTTTGAGTGAATGCTGGAGAGCACATGAGCAAAACCCCATTATCTCCATACCAGAGCACTGCAAAGGCGAGGGGCAGGCAATGCTATTAAGGCCCACACACAATGCCCCAGGACCTACAAAGGGCATCCTGGTGCATGCACTGACTGCCTTCCCCCACAGTGAGTTGGGGCCCCGTGTGTCCCCCAGCTATTTCATCATATGTGCCATTACTAAGTCCTCTGAGCCAAAAAAACTCATTTTTTTTTCCTACTCTTTGCGATACAACATGAGGTTTCCTTGTTTGTTTTATGTTCCAGGAGACAAATGATGGGGAAAACATTTCTGAAGCTCTTTCATTTGTCAATGACAAATGCAGAGATTTATATGAAACACAAGCAAAATGGAAATATTGACTCTGAGCCTTCAGTTCAGATGAAAAGTGCTACTACCTAGGTGAAGAGTGTCGTTATTGTAATGAATCAAGTGCACACACGTCACAGGCATAACAAAGTGATGTTTATTGCCAGTAACCTTTGCAATAATCGTAGTTTCCAATAAGGACTCTTTAGTTAACCATCAAACTCTATGGGTGAAATTTCAAGAGTTGTCTAAGTAAATTTTGTGCCAGCTCAGATGGAAAATTGCTGAAAGATGGGTGCCTGACCCCCACAAGGCCTTTGAAAAAGGCTCATCTTGCATTAATTGAAAGTGGGGAGGAAACAGAAATTCAATATACTGTCACAGCAAAAGCAGGAGAAAGAAAATGGCATATTAAGCAACTTTGAAGGAAAAGTTCTGTGTCACTGAAATAGAAATTGCTGCAGAATCTCGTTATTTACTGGCATTCTACTTTGCTTCACTGCCAGGAGACAGCAGGAATTAAAAAAGATGCTCTGCATAGTCTCAAAGCCTTACTTTCTGTTCTGTAGAGCCCTTAGTGGCAAACTCCATTAAACCACAAGCCTATCTCCAGGACTATTCAACATCTGTGCATTTGTATGGAGCAAAGGGAAGAGACAGAAGATGCCACAGAGATGGGACCAGGACAGCAGCAGCACACGCTGCTGCTGCTCAAGTTTCTCTCTGCCTCACATTCCAGCACCACTGTTGGTATTTCTCCATGCATACCTGGAGGGAAAACAGGTAAAAATGTTGATGAGAGAGAAGATCAGGCTGATGCTGATGAGGTACATTTCAAGCAAAACAAATACTTTCTACAGCACCACCTAATATTTGGGCATCCGTCCTCAGCCTGCTCAGTATCCCTTCTATGCTCCTTGTGCTTCTGGAAGTACCACTGAATGGCAGCATGCAAACACTCATTTGCATCTGGGACAGGATTTAATCCTGCATGAGTCCAGACACTGATCCACACTTGGTAAGGAAACTTTTTTACTCCCCCATGAGCTTTACTCTCACTGCTCTATCCACAGAGCCTGCTATGTTTGGGGTTTTCAAACACTTGTTGGGAGAGCAACAGAAGTCACCACTGGAAGTACAGGAGGTTTCCATCCTCCATGCTTGCTTATGCATTGCACTAATAACACTGAATGTTGTCTTCACACCCCAAATCCTCCCAGGATTTCGCTCTAATTGGCAATTCCCTCCCCCCTCACCAAGGACCATCCAAGGATATCCACTTTCCTGTGGAAACACTGGAGAGTGGGGGCACCACTTCCTAGGGAGAACTGGAAACTGCTCAGGAACCACACACAGCTGGGAATGTACCCCAGTGACAACTCAGGTCACACCAACCCACCAAAGCCACCACGTTTCAGTGGGCAGATGAAGGGTTGAGTGAGGGTATTACTGCTCCATCTGGGTTTGAATACTTAGGGAGTCAGATACCACAAGGAAAGAGGTTTCCCAAATAAGCTGGCACTGGGGCAGAGACTTTCATTTGACTCAATTATACTTAATGATGGGAATAAGCACAGCTAACCATAAGGCCATGGATAAGGCTCTGCACTTACTCTGTGCTTACTTCTAAAAATTAGTGATGCAATGAGCTACAGCATCTTTACTCAACTCCAAAGACCATTTTTCACTTCTGAAAAGAATACAGGACCTGACATATGGTAGAAAAAATTGTAGCAATTCCAAGACTTCCATAATACCATAATGACAGGACAAGAGGTAATGAATTTATACTGAAAGAGATTGGGTTTAGATTGGCTATAAGGAAGAAATTTTTGAGAGTGAAAGTGGTGAGGCACTGGCACAAGCTGCTCAGAGAAGCTGCCTCATCCCTGGAAGTGCTCAAGGTCAGGTTAGGTAGGGCTTGGAGCAGTCTGGTCTAGTGGAAGGTGTCCCTGCCCATGGCAGGGGCTTGGAACAAGATGATCTTTAAGGTCCCTTCCAACTCAAACCATTCTGTGAATAATAAAAAATTATCCTAAAAAATATTACTACGATTCCGGGTTTTTTTTCAGCTTACTGAGCTGTCTTATGAGCTTCCAAATTAAATTTGTGGTAGAGCAGTGGGCTAGCAAGGCTTGTGCCCAGTTCTTGTCAGGAAACAGCTGACTTGCAAGACAAAATATTTCATGGGAATCTTTGAGAAGGTGCCAACCCTCACAATTATACTTGACCTTTCTCTTGCACACAGCTTCTCAGCACACTTTAGCAAATGCTGCAGCTCTGCACAGGAAGAGCTGAGAAGCCTAATGATGAACATCAGGGTTTTCTGAGTGTCTTTTCAGAACTCCTTTCATTTCATGATCATTTATTTCTTTCTATTTTAAGTTATTCTTGTTGAACTTCCAATTTTCCCACTTAGTAGGAGACTGCAGTGGAAGTGGTCTGGTGCCAGAGCATGGAGAGAGATGATGATGTGCAGCAGCTTCTCCAGACTGACAGGCTGCAATTAGAAGATATTAGATACTATAGAACCCTGATTTAAATTAGGGTAGAAAGATTCTTCTACTGCTGAAATTTAAAGAACAGGTAAACATCAACTGTTTTTGTGACTGGTTTCTTTCTTGTCTTAAGAAACGGCACTTGTTTAGGTGAAGGGTGCTGCTACTCAAAGAAAATGATTTTCCCCTCCAAGTTCAGAATCAGGTTTTGACCTGTGTTTTGACCCACAGGTTACAAGAAGGTGGCAGATGTGCAATGTGAATAAAGAGTGGCTGAGCTGCAGAATCAGAGAGCTGTATTTGCTGTCACAACTACATGATTTCCAGTTTTTCACCCCTTCAGAAATGCAGTGACACCAAGGTGGAAAATGCAAAGCTTGCCCTTGCTCAGAGCATATGAAATCCCAGTGCTCATGGGCTGCTGCAGCCTGGAACAGAGAATGAAAAGGGCTTACAAGGAGACAACAACCATGTCAGAAACCTCAGAGGGCCTCATTTAGGTAAGGGCAAGTCTTCAGCTGGAAAATAAACCCTGCAAGTATGAACCTGCAGAATTACCCTACACGTGGTAAAACCAGGACCATAAAATCCCCCCAAATTTTCTGTATGAATGAGATCTTTGGAAAGATCTCTGGTGTAAGAAGACAAAATCAGTCTGCAAGAAGGAAGTGGAAGAAAGAAAGCTGACTAAGAGTTTTTTCATTAGGAATATCAGAAGTCTCAAAAAACCTCAAACCACTGTCTGTATTTTATTTTAGCTGCATCTACTGATACATGCTGCCTGCAGGGAACAATTTCCATGCACTTTCCAAAAGTTTAGCTGTCTATACATTTGCATATAATATCCCAATATCCTGCAGAAAAGAAAGATTGGCAGCTAAGTGTGAGACAGTAGATCAGGATTTGAGATCCAACATTTGCAACAGTCTGACTGTGGTATTAAAAAAAATTGCTTATTCTGCAAATGTTTCTTATTTCTAGAGCCAAATATGATTGTAAAAGAACTACATTAGTAATCAGGAGTCCAGAGAAGCTTATTCAGCTTATTTTACTGCTTGTGTTGATTACACTGTCTTTTGTCTCCATCCAGCAGTGGGAAGCGCTTTATCATCTTCTGGTTTGGAAAAAGACCCAAGCAGCTAATGAAAAAAAAAAAATACATTCTCCTAGTAGCTGCAGCATGATTAATTTTCCACCCCACAAGATCACTGTGAGTTTGAAAGCACCCTAGAGCTTTTTATGCTACATTATAGTCATCAAGGATCATAAAGCATCTTCTTCCTTCCGCACCACTAGCACTTCAGAGAGCTAGCATGGTTGAGTGGAATGAGCAAAGAGTTGAAAATCTGGACATTTTTATTATGAACCTACAACAGCTTGTGTCTTGCCTTTGGCCTTAGTTACATATTGCTGGACACAGTTCTCTGAAGCACCACAGTCCTAAATTTCATCAAAAAACACTTGAAGACTCCCGCCCATATGACACCCAGACCTTTATACCTGCATTATAAAAAAGTGACAAGAATACCAACATTTTTTTCACCATGGATATTGGGGTTTATTGTTGAAAAGCAGTAAGTAACATTAAAACATTTTAATTATGGTCAGTAAATCATTTTCCAAAGAAAAGTTACTCATTATTTTTGTTCACATCATTCCCCACAGATAAGTACATGGAGGAAATCTTGCACATTTCATTTCCCCTGTTGCTACAGAGGAAGTTGACCTGGGGACAGCTGCATTTTACACATCATTAGGACACTCCAATCCCAGCAGCAATGAGTGAAGAGACTGGGATTTAATCTGCCTCTCAGCCTTAGAAGTATGGTCATGCCTGGGGGTACAGTAGTATTTAGAGGAACCTAAGCCCCCCAAAACAATAACAGACATTATTACTGTCAGAGTTTTTAAGCTTATCTGAAAACAATTCAACTCTTCCATCAATCTACAACTCTTCCATCTCTTAGGGGGTACAGGCAGCTGCCAAGTGGAAACACACCTGAGACAGAGAGGGACAGGCTGGGACAGGGACAGTAGGGCCACATACATCACCTTTGCTGCTGCCACCCTGGGAATAAGCCAGAGAAAAGGTGTGAAATCCAGATTGCATCACCTTGATGATACTGCCCTTGAGTGGCCTCCAGGGTGATCCTTAGAGGAGCAGTCCCTACTGGGGAATTTACAGGAGAGGGAACACCTGAGAGTGCAGGAGGAGTCCAGGAGGAGAAGAGTCCACACTTGAATTTAGGGACCTGCATGGTTTGGAGCAGAAGAACAGATTCACTGCCCCCCACCAGTGTGGACAGCCACACTGAAACCATCAGGACTACTGACAGAGGCAAAACTTAGACAAGACTTACCAATATTTACATCCTGATACTGATTTTAGTCAGTTCTGCCTGCAGTTGTGCTAGAAAGAAACAGATGTACAAATATATTCAGGACATGACCTTCAGCATTACTTCTTAGGAAATGTGTTTCTCCTTAGCATCTTCTGGCACTGTGTGCATGAATTAATTATACTTTAGACATTCTGTCAGGTGACACTTAGGAAATTTGTACAAAGAATTAATTCCTGTCTTTCAGGATGATTTTCTCTAAATAATTTTAAAAAATAAAGGGAAGTCATCTGAAGCTAAGTTTAAATTTCATCTGCATCTTTTTAAAATTCCATTATACTGGATTTTTCCTCTTTTATTTTTACTCACATAATTTTTCCCATCCTTTCCTTTCATCCTCCTTCCTCTCCACATGAATATTCTAGGTGCCAGCAGAGATCTGTTTGGCTGTGTGACTTCCAGTGAAAATGAAAAATAAAAACCAGCAGTGTATCCCAATGTACCTTTATATAAAAAAATATTTAATTGAATTAAATGTAGCATGAATTTTCATTTTGCATATTTGATAAATCTTGATGAAGGCCTTCTCCCTGCTATACAGAGTCATCCCTTCAATATATTTTTTGCCCACTTTGTTCCATTTCTGAGGTGATGAATTTAACACCTGGTACAATTTTCCTCACGCCTCTTGTTCACTTAAGAGTATCAATGCAAGCCACAATCCATGAGTGTTTATGTTCAGTGTCACCCTGACACTTCTAGCTGAAGACAGCCTTGCATCATTTAAATAGATTCATTTTCTTGAGATGGACCCTGCTAGTTGTCTCTTTTCCAGCTGGACAGAATAATCAGGTTGTCTCACACCAGCCAACAGAGAGTTTAATCCTCAAACCCTCGATCTTCCATAAATCTGTCTGCAGAGAGCCACTGCTAGAAATTCTTTGTGGTTTATGTCATATCTTGTAAAATCTATTGGGCCTACTTTGAGCATGTGTCTGTTTTGACTTTTCCTGAAGAACAGTCTCTGGAGGGAAAATCTGAACCCTAGCATTTATCTTTCCATGCATTGGGATAGGAGGTTTTGAAAGGCTCTTTCTCATGGGGATATTTTCCAGTGAGTCAGACTTGCTTTCTCTGGATTGACAGGCTCTGACAGCAAAGTATTAATACTGTCTTGCAGTATTAGTCAACTGGACTCCAGCTGAGAGCTGAATAAAAAGACAGACCTTCATCCTAAAACTGATTCCCAGGCAAGGCTCCCATTAAAGAAAAACAAGACCTCTTCCTGAGTAATCAAGAGGGACTAAGAAAATTAAGCAGGATTTCAGGTGTCTCTCAGTACATAGGGAGCTGATAGTTGGGCCCACAAAGTTTCTCCAAAACTTAACCCAAACTTAATTTAGGTTTAAAATGTATTCTGAGAAACAGAATAGATGCAGTGTTTTTGATAAACCTGAGCAGCCAGAAATCAATAGTCTGTTCTGCTACATGGTCAAAGGAGGTTCACAACATGAGTTGGCCCAAAAAAAAAAAAAAAAAGCTGAAACATTATTTTCCTTATTTTTGTCATGGTAGCACAACTCAGATAAATGAAACAAGCTAAGCTAAGCTAAAACTATAAAATCAGCATTCCCTTCAGACTGAAAAATGAAGAGAAGGAAAAAGAAATTACTTTACTTTCTAATCCTCATTCATGCTGGATTTTTACCAGATCCATACTAAGGTCATTTTGTTCAAAACAATTTCCATATTTTGTATCAAACTTCATTCTTTCTGAAAATATCTACCACCTAGTAATCATAAAAACATCTTCATTTCAGATTAGTTTATGGTATTTAAATTGGAAATCATAGTGTCAGATTAGTCAAAGAAATATTTCTCAGAATCACAAAATCTCTATTGAGTCTTTATTTTTCTAGTCCTTATTTTTCACTAGAAAAACGGGAGCTTGATTGAAGATAATTTAGAAAAGAGTTTTTCAAATACAAGAACAAGGTTATTGTACTCAGAAGAATGAAAGAGAGGGGAAAAAAAGAGAAAGAGGGAAAAAGAAGCAAAGAGAATGAGAGAGAAAATTATCAAATCTGACTGGAACAATCTAGTCACACCTGAGCTTAGTCACTGAACAATGGTCACATCTGTTGTGCTGCTTTTAGATGTGAGATTTCTACTGGAAGAGAACTGTGGTTGCAGGTCCCAAGGGTGAGAACTGAACTTCAAATATGCACCAGCCAGCCAAGAAATATAACCTGCCCTGATGATAAGGAAGAAGCCTTCTTCAGCAGGAGGAATGTCAGGGGAACATGCCAGGGGAAAGAACCACCCAGTGCCTGTTGGGATACAGGAGTGCCTTTCTGCTGGCACAGAGCAGATTCCAAATCCACAGTGAGGATCAGCAGGCAGTGGTCGTGTTCTTTCCTTGGGGTGTGCAGAGAGCAAGTGAATGACTGAGCTGAGGGTTACAGCAGCTCAGAAAGAGCTGTGGAGTTCAGACTTACAGCCAGGAGGGTCCCCATGTCCTGGGGGCATCAGGCACAGCATCTCCAGCCAGGCAAGGGAGGGGATGGATTGTCCTGCTCTGCTCTGAGCTGGGGCAGCCTCACCTCAAGTCCTGGGGGAGCTTTGGTCACCAAAAGGTAAGAAAAAATTAAATTATTAGATAGTGTCCAAAGGAAGGCAAAGAAGATGGAGAAAGGCCTTGAGAAGCTGTGTGGGGAGAGGCTGAGGGCACTCGGCCTGTTCAGCCTGGAGGAGACTGAGGAGAGACCTCAGGGCAGTTACAAATTCCTCATGAGGGGAAGAGGAGGGACAGACACTGATCCCTTCTCTGTGGTGACAGTGACAGGACCCAAGGAATGGCCTGAAGCTGTGTCAAGGGAGGTTTAGGTTGGATATGACAAAAAGGTTCTTCCCCCAGAGGGTGTCTGGGCACTGAAGAGGCTCCCCAGGGCAGTGGTGACAGCACCAGCCTGGCAGAGCTCAAGGAGAGTTTGGACAATGCTTGGGGCACAGGGTGTGACCCTGGGGGATGGTGCTGGGCAGGAGCTGGGCTGGATGATCCTTGGGAGTCCCTTCCAACTCACCTTGTTCTGTGATTCTGTGATTCTAAGTGTGGCATAGAAGTGATCCAACCAAAACTTGCTTCTCTCATGTGGTCCCTTTCCCTCCTGTATGCAGACCTCTCCCTGACCTGTAGTGTTTAACCTTACAGCATTTTTCTCTATTTCTATATTTGAGGCAGAGAGATTAAAAGTTGCAGGGGGAAAGAACTGTTCAGTACTGAAGCTTTGTTATTGGGTTTTCAGAAGTGCCTGGATCCATGAGAAATACAAGGATCTTGTATTGTGTGCAGAGGTGCTTTTAAGTGCTCCCTGCATGGTGGCTGCATTGTGAGTGCTTAACACTTCTCCAAAACATGGCACTGAATCTTTCCTGTCAGCTGGGTGGAGAGTGTTGGAGCAAGAATCCCAAGTCTCACACTGGCACCATCAGTTTCTTCCTTTTCTTTTTTCTCTCTCTCATTTTCTTTCTCAATGACCTTAAAATAGCGTTCCAAGGAAAACAGAACCATATCTTTTGCTGGAAGAGGAGCAAAAGAATGGAAATTGACTCAATATGTTCTGTAACAACTCACAATTGAAATTCATGAAAGGTGAAATCAGACTAATTTAGACCAAAAATAAAGCTGTGCCTCTTTTTTTTATTTTTAACGTTGAAAATTAATCACTGCCACAGCTTAAAGGTGTCTGCAAGATTTTACATCAGTAGTAACTAATATATCAGCATTGGATGGCTTTTAAAAAGAAAAAATAAAGTTCAAATATAAATTAAATCAGGGAAGACCTACGACCTCTGTTACACAGGATCAGATGGTCACAGTAGTGTTTTTAGTTTTACAATCTATTAATTAAATCTTTCTATTCCCTTCTTTGGGATTACCCTTTCAATTCCACTTGAGTTCCTGTAGATTTTTCTTCTCAGGCACCTAGACAGGAGGCAGGTCGATTAAAAATACCATTAACCCCTACAAAGCCCATTTAGCTGCTACCATTTCTCATCAGGTGGCAGTGAATGTCCAGAAGGAAAGCCCAAACCCTACAACAAAAAGGCAAGCCCTGGAAAACCCCTGTGAGTACTGGGGTATCAACCACATCGTGGAGCACATTTGCAGTGACAATGACAGACAAATGTGGCTGTAGCCCATTCTCAAGCTCAGCTTCATCTTCCACCTATAAATCTGAGAGCTATGTATGGTTTGGAATAGGAAGCCAGTCTGAGCACAGATGGTAATTTATTCTTAGACTCTACTCAAATCAGGCAGAGGCCCATCAATAGCTGTATATGAAGAAACACTTCATCCCAGCATGCTTGAATGTGATCACCCACTTTTCACTTAAAGACAGAATTTTTGCATAATTCTTGCTGACCATCCCCAGTAAGCACCAATCTCTTCACTCTGGGCTTTCACAAGAGCCTGGCTAACACCTCATTGTTAGAAAAAAAGCTTTTCTTCCAATCAAGTTTTAGGCTCAAGAATATCTATCTTCTTGGGTTTTGTTGTTTTGTTGGTTTTTTTTTCATTGTTTGAAAATACCATCATTCAACATTTGAAACACCTCCATGAAAAGTCTGTATTTGAGACACCTTTCCCATCTGAGCATACCCAGGTACCCCATTCTTTCCAGGGTGCCTCCAACTTCATTACAACTAAAGGACAGTACAAAAACAACCAAACCAGCTCTGAACTAACTGCTTCAAACCCTGTGTGTACTTGAGGCCAGCAGCAATGATTTCACCTCTCGTGCATTTTATTCTGCAGTGAGACTATAAAGTAAGAACACATTTATCACCAGCCAGCCCACACCAAGATAAGATTAAACTGCTATTCTGCATGAATTACTCAGTCCTTGAAACAGGTAAATGGTTTAAATTATTTGGTGGTTTGGTAAATAAGTTATTTAAAGAAACAGCAATAATTGCTAGTGTTATCCTTATTTCCATTTATATCTTTATTTATAGTGTTATCTTTATTTACAGGGATAATTTTTACAAATGATGACTTAAAAATGCACTCTTTAAAGTTAACTCAGAAATGCACTTTTTTTACAGTAAGAGAGATTTTATTGGTGACTCAAACTTAGAGCAGATCATGAGGCAAGAAAGTAATTTAAATCTTCTCCCTTTAGGAGAAATATGAAGCACAATATTTTATATAATAATCCCATGCTACGCTTGGTTGTTCATCACAAGGAAACTCCAAGTGCTGCCAGGGCAAAATTGTTCCAGCAGGACAAGATCCATCTCACTTGACTGTATCTATCTGCAGTGTGAACCCTTCTATCAAAGCCAGTCACCTTCAGTTCCCTTTATGTCACTGCACAGTTTTAATACTGAGTTCATCTGCTTTATTGTAGATGTCTTCTGGAGGGTGAGCTGAATCACAACCTACAAGTGCCCATTTCTCCCCAGTGGCTCTGGAAAAGCCCTTGTATCTGGCTCTGCTGCAGAAATCTGCACTGAAACCCTTTCCTGTGGATCAGCCTTGTGGCTGCTGTCTCCAACAATTGCCACTGTAATGGTCTGAGAGGAAATGTGCCAAAATATTCAATGGCATTAATAAAATCATGTAGGCAGCCAGTGTCAGTCACATAACAGATGTTTGAGTACTGCAGAAACACCATGACTTTCTGAAGGATGTAGTTGTAGGTGGCCTGGAAAATAAAAATAAAAATAAAAATAATTTTAAAAAAGCCATTTTTTAATGCAGATACTCGTTTCCATGCATCAAACATGACGAGAAGTGGCTTAGGCAGTGAGTTTGGAAGAGTGGCCAATCCTACAGAAAATCTTCAAAGAACTCCCAAATTCCATTGTTACATTCACACATATGTGGATTGCACAATGGGCAGTTTTATTGAAAATAAGCCATTTTTTAATCTTGAGCGGAAAAAAAAAAAAAAAAANTTTTAAACTTTTAGGGAAAAAAAAAAAAAAAAAAAAAAAAAAAAAATTAAAGAGATATCTCCCTGATATCATAATTGATTTATCTGGTGATTTCAGAGATATCAATTACTATGTGGATGAGGAACATAATAATCTTCAAAGTCATTGAAACTGCTGCTTTCTGTCACAGGTAGGAAAACAAAGAATTACAGTGCTTTTTAAGGGGGCAATTTTTTACTTATCTATTTATTATTATTTATTATTTATTTTTGCTATGTTTCCTGAACTTGTAACTACTTCAATGTAACAATCTATCATGAAAAACTGTTTTCCCAGCTCATAAAATTCGCATTCTTCAGAGCTGGTAGCAGCTGTTTTGTAGCTGTCATACCACATAATACGGGTAAGGTCATTCTCTGTAACAAACTCATAAGCCAAATTAGAGAATTTGATCCAGTGCCAAATTTTAAAAGAAGAGATACCATATTATGATGAACCGTGGTGTCCAGAGTTTAATGTATTTCTTATTAAAATCAATGGGAAGTTTATTTCAACGAGGGTTGGATGGAGTTCTAATTATGTGTCGACAAATGCTCCCCATATGCCAGTTCCAGTGCTAGAACTGCTGTTGATTACATGTCCTGACAATGGGCTCGCCAGTCCTGTGGCCAGTGAAACAATTAATTTCTATTGTCAACATTAAAGTTAATTAGAACTAATTTTTATATCGAACACCAGATCCTTTGCCCTGATAATTTAGTTAGAGATCAGTCCTTTCTCCAGTTCTACCACCTCAATTTTCCACGTTTTAAGAGTGTAACTACCAGTGCTAATTGCACAATGGCCAGTGACTCTCAAATTGTTTTCCAGACATAGTAAGATTATGACAATCCTGATCACAGTTCTCCTGATTCAAGAACAAGTTGCAAGGCTTTTTTCTAGTTTCTTCCCTTGTCAATAATAGTAAAGATTTTTAACAATCTTAGACTGAACTAGAGGTTCAAGAGTGGATCTTCCTGCTGGTTTTACTGTGGGATAGATGAAGATCTAAAAGGAATAAACATAGGAAATAATATGGAAAATCAAAGATTTTAGAACAGTGACAGAAACATCAGTTTGATGTTACTGTGGGAAATTATCACCTGATAACTGGACTTTATATTGGACTGAATCTTTCTAGTAAATTATTTTTCATACATATTTCATGTTCTACTCTGATTGGTCCCATGTATTGATGTGTGTGTGAATGTGGCAAATATGTTTCCCAGTCATTTTTCTCACAGCTGTTGTTTGATGGTTGATCTTTCCCCCCTCCAATGAATCATTGTCCTCTCTTTTTCATTTCTGTCTCTCTGCATTCAATTTTTTCTTCTGTGTTGGGGGCCACTGCTGGCTGAGGATCTGTCCTTGTGGTAACTGAGACACAGCTATTTCTGCTCCTTAGCCCCTGCTGAGCCAGAGGATTTACTGGTGTGCGGGTATTTGGTTTTGGGCATTGGATTAGACCACTGAAGGAGCAATTTGGGAGGTAAGGAATGCTGGGAACAGCTTTGTGTCAGCCCTGCTGAGCTCCAGTGCCTGATTTTCAGAGCCTCCCTTTTACCTCTCTCAGATTTTCCAAATCTAGCTGTCGATGACATGAGACTCCACTATTTTAAGAGATGTCCTTGCTCTGCCCAGTTCAGAGTAATCCTTCAGGCACTTCCTTTTGTGTGCCTGCTTCACACCAAGCAATGAATGAAGGTGGTCTCTGCAAAATGTCCCTCCAGGCTGAAATGAGCTACACAATCAACAGAATTGTGAGTGTTTACCCCAGGCAAGGATCTGCTCTGTGCTCCTTCCAAATGTAGAAGAATTATGTTTGTTGACAGCACAGTATGCCCATATGGAAATGGTAAGCTTTCATGGAAAATAAAAGTAAGGCTAAAATTTAATGCATTCTGATTCAAAAAGGAGTCAGAATAACTTCAAAAGCAGCTGCTCAGAACTTTAAAATTATTTCATCATCCATACTGTCTGAAGGAAGTAAAATGTGACTTCAACTACCATAAGGGATCACAAAGCGGGTTCAGCAAGAATAAAACTTGTGAGACTTGTAATTAACAATAAGAGATCCAAATTAATCAGCAATGTCAATCTGGTACAATAATCAAACATCAAATACTCACAGAATATGTGAGGTAGTCCCACTGAAAAAAAAAAAAAAAAAGAAAAAGATTAATAAAGCCTCAATGAACTAAAGACCACAATACAGACTTCAGTAGAGACATAGAAAATTTTATTCAGTAGAGAATTTTAATTCTTTGGCATCCTTGGTAAAGGAAAATAGAGTGTTGCTCCAAGTGTTTAATAAAGCCAGCCATTATGGTCGAGTGTAAAGTCCAATACCTTCTTTCTACAGTTCTGTATCTCCTCTACTTTGAAAACAGTATAAATCAACCTTTTTCCTTTCTGCCCTTCCTAGGGACAATGATTCCACATCACTAATGTTTTGTCAGTGCACTTCACATTATATACAATTTTTGGTGAAGAAATAAACATTTAGTTATTTTTTGATAGCATTATCAACAGCGCTGCAAATATATCAAGTGAGCTGGAGTGAAGAATGTCTGTAAGATAAGACTTGCATAGAGTGAACTAAATTAAACAAAGCAGAAAAGATTGCATATGGTTCTAAGTAATGTTATTCTTCCTCTTAATCCTCAAATAGAGTCACTAAATTACACTTCCAGATTTAGTTATGATATTTACAAATGATTTAACTGTGCATTTAAAGAGGGGAAGCTGGCTACAAATGGGGGCAAGCTCATAATTTAAGGTCACAGTGGTGCCAGCAAAGAGAAAATGCATATTACTGGGGTATTTTTGGTCATGGGGAATTCTCTTTCCCTAAGAACTAATCCCAGAAAAGCATATTTTTATTACATCTTCCAAATCTGGAATTCAGGCTTTATGTAAATATACAAGACAGAAGACCTTTCTTTTTAAAATGCTAGGAACTGCAGAAACAGCTGAGATTTGTTGAAGAATATTACCTTTTAAATCATTTGTATGAGCAACCCAAAAATGAAATTATATTTTAAAATATGCAAATAAGAATGAACAGGAAAGTATTGTATGAAAAAACATGGCATTTTGCTGGAGGCTACATAAAAATCACTTCTTCCTTCCTCCCCTAAACATAGCACCTCTAAGTATAAAAACAAAACAAAAAAAAAGTTCAAAAGAAGTTTACCAGTTTTGTTTGTTTATAACTGAAAACAGAAGGTGTATTTTTTTTAGGATTGTATCATTTTTGTCTTCAATTGCCGAGTTGCTCTCCTAAATGTTCCCTCATCTTTTGATATCCACCATATTTTCAATATTTTTTTTCCTCCAGAATACTTTCATCTAACATCTGTCTTCTTTTTCTTGGTAGGGAACCACAATGCAGACCTAGAATTTGGAAAATGTGCAAAGAAATACAGTCCCCCAAAACTCAGAGGCAGTACTGTGATTTACAGAAAATTAAACACAGTTAATTTTGGCAGGAACTAAATAAAGGCTGTGTCATACAGTGAACTGGGCAACTCTCATAATGACTCTGGAGGGCAGCTAGACTGCAGAGAGCTCAGGTTAGCCAAGTACTAGTTTTATTTTAGCAGGAATTTGGTGGCTAAAGAAAGAAAAATGGCAGCAGCAGCTGTTCCTGGAACTCTGCTGGTATGAACTAAGATTGCTTGAAGTTACCCAGTTCTCTAGGGTCTATCCCCACCACATGCACTTTGCTAAGTGGGTACTGGCTGTAACACAGCACAGAATCCTGTTCTTATATTTGTAAAGTTAGAAAGATACACCATCATATTGTGGTACTTGAAATCAGCCCCAAACAAATCCTTGCAGTGAGGTGGGAGATGTCAGCAGGAGCTAAAACACCTGAAGGCTTCATTATTATAAATCATTTTACTGGCATTCATTACTACCACAAGAAAAAAAAAAAAAAAAGAAAAAAAAGGTGCCTTGTATTTCTGAGATTAATTTCTAACAAGTCTTACCATCAAGCACCTTAAATATCAGTAAATTTCATCTCAGTGAAGCAGCAGTGAAATGCATGATGATTAAGTTTGAAACAGGACCCAGAGAGAGCAAAGAAACCAGTCTCCTCCCCTAGCAGTCATTTAGGATTTCCCCCGACATCCAACTCTGCAAGCTGAGACCAAAAGCAGCAAAAGTTCATTTCCTGAGTGTTACTGTTCAGGATCGTCCTCCAAAACTAACTTGGTAAGCTGAGCCTGCCTCTTCTGAAAGAGAAATTCCACTCTAAACCATCTAACTCATCCTTTTCAAAGATGAAAAGAACACACTTTCCCCTCTTTCTTATCTTTTTATTCAGAATTCACACTTTTTTCTTTTTTTTAATCTGTTAATAAACATGCTGGAGATGATCCCTTGGTCTCCCCTCCTGCACTCAGTGGGATGAGTCTGAACACAAAGCCCAATCACACCAAGCACAACCCTCCACTACTACTACCACATACTGCTTTTGAGGTGATAACCTGATGGTAGACTTAATCATTCCAGAACTCATAGAAACTTAAGATAATTACAATATTTTTAAAAATGTCATAATAATTTAAAAATCATATGACTATTCCTCGCCATCTTTCACTTGCTTCTGGGTCTCCAGTAGAGACAACACATGAGAGATTAATCACAGAGATCTGGTTTTTTTTGGGAACATTTGTCTGGAAGCTTTTCCCACATTTTCACACTGCTACCTCCAGAATGATTTTACATTGGCTGTTCACACATTGCCCAGATCTAAATGTTGACATTTCTTGCCTCCCATGGCTATTTCTGCTGCCAGACCAAGGAATATGGTACCCCAGCTGATATGCCAGTGGGGGCTGAGAGCAGCAGATTTTTCCTTTCAGGCCAAGAGATAAAAGCAGTGTAGCCAGTATTTAAGCTCTCTGCTTTAATGTCCCAAATCTAATAACCAGAAGCTTTTAACTCTGTTCCGTGGAAGATTCTGTCCTTGTTCAGCTGATTACAACTTCACAAAATCATAAATGCAGGGATTATAAGAACTCCTCTGTGTTTAGGTCTGATCTTAGGATCACTTTCAAGTCCAGATTCATGGACTAACCATTAAACAACCCCACAGCACACTGGCCAGATGCCCCCTCCTGCCAGAACATCAGCTCAGATGAATATTCTGCCATTCCACCTTCTTCCAGCCACACCTTTCATTGCACCTGGCTGTGGAGCATCACCTACACCTCACAAAATCTTCACTTTGAAATATTTCCTTTCCTTCTCTGCTTCCCAAAAGGAAGAGGAGACAGCCTGTGTGTAATCATCACTAGAAGAGGGCTGGGAGGACATATTTTATGACAATGTTCAGGAAACAAGCCTATTCCATAGGTCACACAACACAGCAGAGAGAGAGAAGGATGGTTTGTTTCAGAGTGGTCAAGGATACAGAACTAGCACTTGCATCTCCAATTCTTTTAGAAAAATGTGCAAGATAAAATGTTAACATATGCAGTTCCCCAAAACTTTTATTTTCAAAAGAATATGGAAAGGTCTGTGCCTCTCCAATACTTTTATATGTATTGGAAAAGTGGGCACTAAAGGATTTATGCCAATCAAAGTCTGAGGTGTTTTTGGAATTGCATCACTTGTATGAAAAATCTTGCAGCCTCAAAACAAATCAGGGAAAACCAAAAGGGTCAGTCTCTAGGTCTGAGTGCACATTTCATTTCTTGGTGGGTTTGTTCAGGAGGGAGTTTCTCTATGCACAACCTTCTGGCTCCCAAACAGCAGGGATTTGCTGGGCTCATTGTGTTTCAGAGGGAAGAAGTGAGTCAAAAACCCCTCAGGACATTCCCACAGGCATTGAATCACCTTGGGCAATTCACTGCAAGACCATATGAACATCTGATATTACACAGCAATGCCACTTTCAGTAAAATAAATTAGATGCCTTTATGCTAGCATCTGGCAGGCTCCTCACCTTCCAATGAAAGTCTGAGGACCTCTTTAATGAAGTGTGCTGGAGCCACAAGCCCAATTCTGCTTCCAAAAAGAAACAAGAAAGGAGGCCTCATTAGATGCCAACATAACCTTTCAAGTGTCCAAAGTCAGAATCATGAAAGTTTTTTCCTTGGTACTTCTCTTTTACCCTGTAAAACAGTGAGATCTTTTTACCCAGCAGACACAACTACGTTCAACTTGACTCTTTGGAAAATTCAAAAACTTCCAGCTGCAGAGCCCCACCAAAGTTTACAGTTCTGCAATAATTGCAGTTATTAAAACACCTATTTTGCTTAAGAATTTCAGTGTTTGTTGCTTCTACAAACAGCATTCATATAAGCAGTCACAGTCAGTCATGCAGGAAGGAGAAATGGAAATTTTGGAAATGGGCTTTTAGGCTGGAGGAAGGTTCATGAAGATGAATTCATATTAGTGAAAAGCAGACCCTGATAAACAGGCATAGAAAATCACCCCACAGGGACATTAATGATTTTAATTTAAACCTCACCACAGCTATCACAAAGGTAGAAATGGATGACCATATCTCATATGGTCCTCACCCTAATTTTGGAGTCTGTATTTTCTACTAATTACTCTAATTAGGAGGGCCACCAAAGCATAGGCAATGGTTTAGCAGCATAATTACAATGTCCTAAACACTAAGTCACATTCCTATGCCCACATTCCTGCAGCTATCTCTTTTTAAGGATGCTCATTGCTAAGCCAATACAGACTGAAATTAAATTAAAGGCTGACAGAAGAAAAATATCAAATGCAAATGTGTCAGTCTTGAGGAAACATCAAGCACTCAAGGACAATTAGAATCCAGAGAATTTTGCTCAAAATACTGTAATTAATGCATTTGAAACTATTAATTTCTGCCCATGCACACTTGAAAATTTTTCTCTTCTTATATTTTGTTATGTGTCTTATTATATTTGCAAGGATATTTATCTCAATTTACAGAAATCTGTTTTAGGGCTTACTGTGCATTTCTGACCACAAAAAAGTGAGGGCTCCATCTTTTAACAGGTCCATGCTTTCATTTTTCTCTCTCAGCAAAACACTTGCAAACTCCAACTATAAGCATTTACAAAGAATGAATGAAATCTCATGGGAAAAGGCCCATTTATTACTTCTGTTTTGCAATCTCACAATCAATCACTTCATCATAAAGTGATAGATAGATATTATCATTAACAGTTGTTCTGCATGCATGCTAACCAACTCTCCTTATCTTCTCTTTGTTTTTTTAATCCCAGTATTCTGAACTGCACTGTCAAGAAAAATACCTCTTTTCCAATGAGAAAATTACTAATTTTCATGTGACTGAAACTAATGAATTTTTAGAACTTGGTTTCTTCTCCTTGATGTAACCTTGAGTCTGAATTTCCATGGTTTATATTATGCGGTTTGGGTATAACACCCCTATAATTTCTTTCCTGCTTAGTACTTATCTTCTCAAAATTAATCCCATCTTAGAACAGCTTTTTGTCTTAGAATGTCTGCAAATAAATCACTGTATTCTTAGATAATGGAAATTGTCAGTGATTAAATTCAATTTGATAGGGTATGAGTGAAATTCCTCTGACTAGTTATCAACTGTATCTTGATTTTAGGTTTGGATTTATCATTATATTTCCTACATTTACAGCTGCCTGTACTTTTCTTCAGTAGTTCTCCATATTTCTTTTTACAGATTGTTTTCTGCAGGCTCTTGAATATATGGGTATTTGGCAGTGATTTTGTAACATATAATCAGAACTGAAAATTATAGTGATCCCATTTGTGTTATTATAGCTGAAGAATGTGTCAGACTTTCCATTTTAAACCTTATACTCTAAAGAATCTATGACTGGTCTTTCTTTACTGCCAAATATTTCTGCAAAATTTTCAATAAAAATAATGCTATTTATTAGTTTGAAATTTTTCTCAGGATTTCTGGCAGTGAGTATGAGGAGATAACTTCTCCTCCAATCCAAAATAAAAAAAAAATAAATCTTCAATTTCCTGTCTCCTTATTCAGTGACTCCATTTTAGTAAAAAAAAAAAATAAGATGGGTTTCTTTTTAAGGACCCGTAGTATTAATGCAGTAGTGGATAAGAGGGATTACTTGAGAATGACTGGAATTATTTCCTTTCACTGGAAACATAATATGTTCCTTCAAGATAGTGCCAAGATTTTTCTGCCAGAAGAACAAGAAAATGGATAAGAGAATCAGCTCTCTACTCTGGTCAGACTTATTTATTTTTAAGCAAAATATCATCCAAAATAAACCAGACCTTCTCATGCTCCAGAACATCCCCTAGATAAGGGAACTGTAGCTGTAAAATGAGGAAGTGCTTGGCTAGAGTTGGAGATAGGAGAAGGAACCTGAAGAAGAGCCAAGGTGAGACTGGCCAGGAGATACAGCAGGGGCTTCCTTGGCACATCCCACTGGCCTGAATAAATTCAGAATCCTCATTTTGTGGCCCCTTAAAACATCTCCAAATGCTGCACTATTCCTGCCTTCTCCTCTCTCTTTGCCTTCAGCAGAAGGGAAAAAACTGCACAGATGTAGTAAAATTTGGCCTTCCAGCTTCTCAGACCTATTGGTGAAATTACAGACAATGGCAAAATTCCATCCTGGAAAAGAGTGGGTGACTATACAAGTATCTCTCACCTCATCACTGAGATTTAACCTGTTGTCAATTTCCAGCCCCTTGTTCTGCCCAAGGCAGCATAATTGAATTTCCTTTGAGTTTCAGCTGCCTATTCTACCATCAGCTCCTGGGGGGCCTTGGGCAAGTGGTGAAATGCAGGTTTCCAACAAGGCTGGGAAATCACAGCAGCCTCAGAGAGCAGTGAGACAGGTCAGCTTGCTGTGGTTTGGTGAGCTCAGCCCCTGAATGCTTTGGCCCTGGCTAAATTTAGGCTTTGAGTCTATCAGAGATGGCTCTCAAGCACAGAGAGGGAACAAATCCAAGAAGCTTTGCTGTGTCTTCACTATCTCCATTTGCAAACAGGATATTTCAAGACCTCAATCCTATGAGAATTGGTTTTACTGTAAGACAACAGTAGGAAATGTACCATAGGAAAAAAGACAGACTTCAAGCTCCATTCTGGTGATGCAGAACTCTTGGGTCTGTAAAGAAGCCAGAAATCTTATAAGAATAGTCCTGGTTCTGAAGATCTCTCTGTTTTCTCTCCACTAATGCATGGAAATCCTACAAAATGGAATTTTGCCTCCTGATATTTGGACATACCCACTTCTTGCCCTACTTAGTGAGAAATATTTCTTGCTGAGCTGGGTTTTTTGCCAGTTAGTTTGCATAAAATGCTGAGGATTAGAAGAACTCAGCTCTCAATGTACTTAGTTCACATATTTTACATAACTTTTTAAAAGGAAATAATAGTTATGAAGGCTGTGAGATAACACATTCCAGTTTTTCCACTATGAAATAAATCCTGTTGTCAGTATTTCCATTCGCTCTCATTGCCTATAATCAAAGGCAATGGGAATAAACTCTGGAAGTCTCACCTTCAGTGGATGGACTCCAAACCTCAGTATGGCATGTCTGACATGACACATATGGAATATTCATTGCCTTTGAACCAAAACCTGCCATGAGGGGTTCTCTAGAACTGCAGATGGAGAAGCTGCCAGCAGATGGGAATGAGATCTGGAAGTAAAGAACGAGGAAACTTCAAAACCTCTCTCCTCTGCTCACTCAAGTGATTCTCTGGCTGCTGTGATAGATCCTTAGCATCAGAGTGGCAGGTATTAAAAGCAACCTTAAATATTTGTATAAAAACCTGGACAAGGCAAAAATCCCTGTCCTATAGGCCATTGCCCTGCAAATCTTTTCTCACATCTCCAAGATGGCATTAAGTGAATTCACAGTGCCTAAAATTCATCCACAAGGTCCTGCCAAGGGTCATGTTGGATTTTCTACAACAGGTACCTCATGCTTTAGATGGGAAGAGGACTCCTTGGTGGGCTGATATCACAGCACACTTTGTTGTAAGTTGGCTGGCTTAAAAAAAAAAACATGGAGAAACCTACCTTGGGTGGTAAAGGAATATTTTTTAAGAAACTATCAACAAAGCCATCACTGGCTCACTGGTATCCCAGTGTATTGCATTTGGGGAGCAAACTAAAATCCCTGAATCCAGGGTAGAGACCTACAGCTCTACCACTTCGGGCTAAGAGCTCACTCCTGGATAAAGCACTGTATTTGCAAGGGTCACTTTTTACCTGCAAACGACATTGGAAAACCTCATGTCTGTGGCCCAAGCTAAACAGAGAGTTCATAAGATTTTGGGGGGTAGCATATTCCATATTTTCCCTGCAGTTTATTGTCAAATTAATCCTAATGCATTCAAATTACATCATGAAGTGTAATGTGAAGATATTTCATGAAGGTTACCTTAATAGGGTGTGAAAACCTGATGAAGGGTAATTCAGAGGGAACTGCTTGGCCCATCTCCTATTTACGTGGAAACATTACTGCCTTAAGAAACCCTTAAAAATATTACTTATTTTTATGGCTCAAAACCCTTTAATTTGAAGATTTTTATGACTCCCTTACAATACACATCGATTTAAATAATGTTTTAAACTAAAACGGATCATTTACTGCCAACTGTGCTTCAGGCATATCATTGATTAGTCCAAGTGTGATAAAACAATCTTGTTTTTATTCATACTTTAAGAGAATAATAAAACCTGCATACTTGGAAATACTGAAGCAATATCTTGGCCCAGAGCTATTTAACTATGAATTATTCACATCTAGTTTACTTTTTTTTTCTTTTAAATTCATGAATCCCCAGAATGGTTTTGTAAAGTGTATCAGTGCAGCCATGTTTCTAATTATTAAAGGGAGGGTGGAGGAATCAGAATGCATCATATATGTAAAGGGGTCATTTTTATTTGTCTTCTTTTGCAAGCCACTGTGAATCTCCTTGGAAATTAGTTATTCAATATTCTCACTATATTTTAATTTGTGGTCCATTGAGAGAGAGTATAGAGAGAGTTACTTTCTTCAAATAACTTTTGCAAACAAACTTATTCTCACATCCTGTAACACCGAAACTGCTTAAACATAGGGATATTTAGGGATTTCACAAAAAGATGACTGGTACCCCACTGCCCAGAACTGGCCTGGAGTGATCAGAGGAAACTACAGAAATAGAAAGAAATTTTTTTCGTATCTTCATAAGAAATGGTTCCTGTAACAATGATAGGGTGTCTATCTGGATATCACAGTGTTGCAAGTGGGAAATTTTCCTTAACTGCTGAAAAGTGTCATAGCCAAAAATATCTTTTGTAAGTGAAAGAACCCAAATATTCATCCAACCCTTGCAATCCTTCCATCCTGTGTAACCTCACAATGCTTCCTGCTCACCATGGTCTGAACCCTGACAGTGGAAAGAATGACGTTGAGATAAAATTTTCTCCTTTAATCACTGAATTTCAGTAGAACATCAGCAAATCACTTCATCTCAGTGCACCCCCAGTCCCTACACAAACACACACACACACACAAAACTTTATTTGGAGCATAAACTCTTCAGTTTATAAAATGCTTTTCTCTATATAGTACTCATGGTAATTCTGTACTTGGTAAAATACTGAAGTTTTTTCCCTTATACAATCACAGAAAACTATATGGGTTGAAAGGACATCATCTAGCCCAAAAGAGAGTTCAGAGCAGGTTCAGCTAGATCAGCCTATAGAGGGGCTTTTTGAATTTTGGATATATCCAAAGCTGGTGTTTGCAAACCTCTCTAGGTCTGTGTAATCCACCTCATGGTGAAAACCCTTCTCCTTTTATCTCATCAGAATTTCTTCTCTTTAAGCTCAAGTCCATGGCCACAGGACTCCAGGTTTGTCCTCTCCATAGTCTCAATCTGGTTGCAGCAAGATCTCCCTTTTCCATCTCTGTTTCTGCTCACACTTTGTTCTCCAGCCCCTTGACCATCCAGGTAAGATGATGTGCTCAAGGTCTCCTGATATTTTCCTCTCCTTCAAGTATTTTTGTAACCAGGGCCTCAGAATTGAGTACAACTACCAGAGCTGCACACCAAGAATGATGCTGTGTCTGCCTGGCTACCACACCCACAGCATGCACCAAGCCTTCAGCAGAAAGAGAGAGGAATCAGAAAAATTAAGGGTTACTGGAAGAAGGAGCAAGCAGCAGACAGCCTTAGATGCTGGTTGCCAACTTGAAACAAACACCTCCAGATAACCAGAGCAGATTAAAACATCCTGTGGAATTGAAACCCAAAACAATGGACAATTGAAGATACTCAAACACCAAAAATTCACTAACCATAAAGTGCCACCGTATGCCATCCAGTCTCACAAAGAATAAAATTTTGAACAAAAATGGCATTAGCAGAGTGTATGGAGCTTCAAATGGATCTATGCTGAGATTTGCAATACTCACAGTTCTTCCTAGGACTTACAAATTTATCTCAATGTTTGTTACTGAAGACACTTAAGAGTTTTCTAAGTCTGGAAAATGCCAAGAAACTCAGCACAGAGCTTGCAACAGTGAAAAATGAGAAGAATCCAACCTTTTAACTTGGCTTCAAGGCCACATATGGTTGCACTCTCCAGATGTATCTGCCATACTGGGCTTAGCACAAGATTAGCCTGGAGGAATTGTGTCTTTTCTCACCTTTACTCCACAGCCAGATGGGTTAGAGGACTTGTCTGAAATGGAGAAAGCTCACATTTAAGTTAAACTTTTTTCACTGCATGGATCTCTTTCTAGACTAAGGCAATTCTTCTGTGCATGGCCACAAGCGAATGTAAGTGTGTTAAATGTCTGTGGGAAAGATATAGAATTACCAATGGACAACAAAAATGTGTCTTCAAGGTGCTAAGAGTAGAAGATTTAATTTGCTTAAATTCTCGTGGGAATCCAGTGCCAGGTGTTAATCTTTAAGCAGGCATTATACTTCTCACTACAGAATTGTATGTTTTGAAAAAAATCCCAGCCCCTGATTCAACTCATCAAAATCTATGTCCCTCAAATTCTATGTAGATTTAGTCCCAACACCATGATGAGAATTCTCTGCACAGTTTGAAGTAAACCAAGCCATGTGTCTGAATACTTGCACCAAGGGAGTCAAATAGCAGAGGTATTCTCACCTCATTGACATTTTCCTGGTTTTATTTGGCTCATGAAGCATTAAATGCTGAAATTAGAAAGCAAAAATGATTTTAAGCTGCTGAACAAGATGAAAAACAATGCTTTTGAGTAGCATGGTGAATTTGTTGGGGAGTGATTAGACATTAATAGCAGGTTTGTATACTTAATAAAGTTTGCATAGCCAATTTGCACTTTATAAAGTGCACTCCATTGTTCTGGAGTGTGGCCCTGATGTGGACTTTATGGAGTATGCAGGAGGCAGTACAGACTTTATGAAGTCTACATTGAGGATAAGTATCAAATTAAATAGGAAAAGCACACCAAGCTCTGATATGGGGCTTGGAAACTCATGCCTGCCTGCATGAGTTGTTGCTGAGGTCACCCTGGGGCACACAAATCCCCAAAAAATCCCACTGTAAAGGCAAGCAAAGCATCCAAATGTGACTTCTGCCAACCACAGGCAAGGAGGCTGGGCACCTAAGAGTGCACTTGTCCTTGAATATTAGGCAAGTACATTCCTCCTTGATGTCTTTACCCCTTTTGGTCAGCATCATGTCTTTACCTTCAGTGAGGGCACATTGGTTCTGAATGGCTGCTCTTTAAGTTTTAAATTGGGCAAAATCTGCTATATCTGAAAGAAAACCCTGCTCAATGAAAGGCTACAGATGTTGGCTCCCAAAGTCACACTAATTAGACAGGTTACCTTTTATTCCTTCTCCTCACACCTTCATGATCCCCTGTGCAAATCAGAGTTTGCAACTCTCCTTTCAAAACACTACAAATGCTTTAATGTCTTCTTGTAAATATAATTAGATTGAGTTTGGTTTACATTGTAGATAGAGAATGAAACTTCCCTAATGGAAGTTCCCTTTCTTTTTGTTTTAATTTCTCAATGCATGGGTTGCCAGTGAAATACAGAAACCAGATGGGTTATTAAAAAAGACACAAAAAATTACCAGCTCTAAACATTGCATGGATTTTTTCCCTATTTAACAAGATTATAATCTAATCCCTATCGATTAGATTATTTTAACTCATTTTTGAGGAAAACTGGCCATTGAGATTAATATTTTGATTGATCACTCCACAAAACCTCTTAGTTTACAAATTGGTCATTTCAGAATTACAGTTTTAGTTGTCTTGCACGCAGCAGCTTAGCAGGGATTGGGTTGCTGTGTTGTGAACTCTGGAAAGGATCTTTCCTTTATAAACTCAAAATTATTTCAAGTATGGCATTGCAATGCAGATGACACAATCTTTCCAGCTACCAAATCCATGAGCTAAGATGATTGATTTTATCTAGTTTAAATCAGTATGAAACTGATTAAATGACCTGGCAAATTCTGTCATTCAGCCTGAGAGAGACAAATCCAGCACGATGTCACAACAGCTGCTTCATTGCTTGTCCATTACTTAACAACTGAAATACAGCAGTTTGTGTATGACTGGGCGAGGCACAGATATTGTTTTAGAGCATCATTATGAGTCTGGTAAATAGGTTTAGACCAAGGATATGAACGCAAACTCACTGTAATTTCGTGTAGCAGGGTTTAAAGGGCTCATGATTGGCAGCATAACTGATTGTATTGACCAAAAGAGCTGAGGACATCTGGCTTTCCAGCCCTACAGCTGAAAGACCATATGTTATAAAAAAATACAGTGTGAGAAGGGAAAAGACAGTTGTAGACTGGTGTAAACAAGGAGAGGTCAAAGCTAACACAAGTCCAATCTTGTCACCAGTGTTGCTCCAACAAGGGGTGAATGATGTAGGCTGTTGGGTAATGCAGAAATGTTGTCTTGTAGGCCAACACATAGTTGAGCTGATGGCTGAATATCTGTGGAAACCTCAGGAACCTCTCCACTTCACCTGATGATAAGAAAAACAGTTTACAAATGCCTACAGCTTACCAAAAGTGTCCCATGTTTTTACCTTCATCTGTTTCACCAAGCTTCAAGTGAGTACAGTGTAATTATTTAAGAAAAAATAAGGGCATATTGCAATTTTCAACAGTCAATCCAGTTTCCCCTGCTTACAGTTCTGGAAACAATGCACGCATTCAAATTTATGGCAAGCCCTCCATTCACTCATAATTTACCATTTGATGCCCTTTTTTTCAAATGCTAATGTCAAAGTTGAGGTCATAAACATAAAATCCTTTTCTTTGCTGTTCACAAAAAGGCACAGCAATTTTATAGGCTCTTCGTACAGTATGGGCTGAAAAAAAAGCAAAACCTCTGCTGGTTTAGGAAAAAGTTATTTTTATACATAAAATAGGAAGTGAAAATGTCGCTTTACATAAAACCAAGTGCTACAGGCTGTTGTATCTTTCATTTTTGCCAGTGATCAATGAAATGGAAAATATACTGAAAATTGTGTATGAAAACTGTGCTCAAGAAATGAGGGAAATAGAGATCTTTGCTCTCTCAAAGTCACAATTATATTTTCAAAGGCTAAAACTCCAAAATTCACAGCAATTTGGCCAGAATTTTGAAATGTGCTAACTCAGCATACTGCTGAAGTTTCTGCTGAATTGAGCACTTTTTATTGTTTGAAACAAACATCTGTGATTCGGTGTGATAGATTTTAGTATAGTTAGACAATGCAGCAAGATATTTTTTAAAGGAAAACATCAGTATGAATGAATGGTTCTTGCAAGCTCCACACACTTTTATATTATTGAATAATAGATTTCTCTCCAGATTATTCCTGTTAAAAGCATAATCTTTTATATTATTAAGTGAAGTCAACAGAGCAGGTTAAAGGGTATTTTTTCACTGATATATGTTGTCAACCATTTTCAATTGGAATTTTTACACTGTATACTAAACTACAGCTTTTCTGTATGTCAGTTGTTTAAGGTTACTTAACACACTGACTTGAAAGCTGCCAAGGCACAAGATGTAGTGCAGCCAAGCACTTCCCTACAAGTCACACTATCAATCACTTCTATTGCTTGTTTTTACAGGTAAAGTTAATCAAAGTAGTACTAAAAAAGAGCAAGGACAAGGTGGGGGGAAAGCAAATTCCCTTCAGAATCCTTAGGAAATGGATTTTATTTTCCACTTCCCAAGATAATTAGCAAATATGATCCCCAAGATTGAATCAGTTTCTTGGACTTCTCATATTTTTCTAATCAAATTGATCCCAAACACAAGCTAAGTGTGGCATTCTACAGTTCTTCCCCCAGATTTCATAAAGGATTTTATGCAATATGGGCCCCAAATCAGACAACTGCTTTAATTTCAAGGAGCACGGGCTGTAAGCAGAACATATGGTCATTACTCCTTGCAATCCCAGACCCACCATCGTCAAGGAAGCATTAAAGTTCTCTAGATACTTGCAAAAGACCATTGCATAACACTTAATTTAGTGTTCAGTAATAATTTAGTCACTGGGTTCCGATGATAAAGTGAATGCAGATGTTCATTAGCAATGGGAATACAGGCAAACAATGAAGCATTCCAAGAAGCTGCTACAAGTGAAAAGTCCAAGGCTGACCCTCACGTGCTGCAGAGTCACAAACATCTCTCTTTAGAACAAAAATGAAATCTGACCATTCCACCCTCCGTAGGAGTCCAGACTGGATATTCTCCTTCTGCCCATATGCCAAGAGTAAGGCCATTTTATACTGGATATCTTTAACTCTCAGTGGCCTAAAACAGGTCTGGAAGTGTCCAAAAAGCATATGGATGTGGCACTTGGGGATATTATTATTCTAACCATGCAGAAGCATTTGCAACCTTCCAGCCAACCAATATTTGCTCCTACCTGTCTTTTCATACAAACAGGCTTCCCTACCACCCCTTTTCCCAAAAAAAATCTCCACTGGTTGTGTCAGGGATTCAGAGCCTGGCTTTGCTGGTCTTATTTCTGTCAGCAACAATAGGTAATGAGAAGGATTCCTCCTGGGGCTTTTTCCAGAGGTATTCTCTGTCCCAGCTTCCCAGTGGAGGAGGTAAACACAAAGAGGATCATCTGCAGGGAGCGACAGCTTCGTTTGTCACGTCAAACGTGCCAGGCTCTATCCCTGTCCTCTGGAGGGAATCATTCACGTGGAGAAGATTAGCCCAAAGGATTAGCATGCAGCCGGATTATCCACACACACGGCTCAGCCAACTAATAAATCAGCACCTTTATACTTTTTTTTTTTTTTTTTTTTTTTTTTTTTTTTTTTTTTCCTCCCCTTT
>WEIU01015031.1:79947-106158 GCA_013389925.1 Aegithalos caudatus
TTTTTCCTTTTAACCTCCCGATTTCCAGACTCCTGATATTCATCCCTTTGGGCATCACCATATTTGAGGGGATGATGAACTCGCGAGGAGGAGGTGATTTTGGCTATTCCGGCGTGTCTGAGCCATTTCTCATCAGCCACAAGATGTCAGTGTTGCTGAATGTTATTATTCTCACCTGCACAGAGGCCTCGAGAGATGCCGAGGGCAGCTGTCAACACCGGGCTCGATGCAGTAAGTCTAACAAAAAAATCCACAACTAATCACACACAACCAAGGGCAATAAAAATGTGCACAGAAAAACGTGATTTGATCATAACAGTAATTAGTAAAACTTGAACTACATGGTAGTTGCTGCCACGTACTCCAGATCCTTCTGTCTTTTTACATGCTCCAACTCATGAACACATGAGCATGGTAGATGGTCCTTGCACAGAAACATCACCAGGAAAGGAGCAAGAAGAGACGACACCAGACGTGTTTCACGATGAAACAATCAGTCCATCTCTCCAGAAATGAGGCTGTCCAGAAACCCTGGCTCTACCCTTTTCACTAAACATGATATCAGAAATCAAAGAACATGCCAATAGCTATCTTCCTGTTTTACTCTTGGTATTTACTTCCACACCCGTCTGGCTCTGGCAGAAAACTCTGCCCACATGGCTCTATCATGGAGATCTTTCCATGCCCAGACTTGTTTCCTCTCTGTATCACCTCCCCAATTGTATGAGCACACATTTTTATAAGGCCAAATCAGTTTACTGGACTATCTGGTTTTTAAACACCCTTTTCTCACACCCTTTCCTCTTTCCAACCCTTCCGAAAAGGTCGAGGTCAGGCAGAAAGGGAACTTTTGAACCAATATTGTTGTGGACTTAATGCATTGTGAAACTGCACCTCGGATTTCCTCTGCAGACCGGCCGACCCATATGTTGATTATTTTTCTGCTTCCTTCTTGGTTGCAGGAGATTTGCTACACCAAACACTGGCTTGACTTCCACTTCTAAGTATAGCAGAACATGGGTACATTTAGCATGAGAATTCCTGTTTACATTGCTTGCTGCCATTCATGTCCTCTGAACGTGTTTACTTTTGGAATCACAGGAAGTGTGACTTTGGTGGGAGTGGAGACATGACTATCCACTGTGCAAATTTTTTTAGATGAACAGAGATAAATGAACTTGTACTCACTTGCAATTTAAAAAATGTGCAATGACAAATGGTTATTTGAGCCTGAAAGTAGACAATTAAGTACATTTGTTCTGTTTCTACTTTCACATTTGGAATCATAGAATGGTTTGGATTGGAAGGAACCTCAAAGGTCATCTATTTCCACCCTTGCTGCCACAGGCAGGGAGACAAATCTGTGTCCCAGTAGCAATACACAAATATATCTCCATGAATGTATCTCCCAATATTCAAATATATCTCATAAATGCAAATATTTGAATTATAGGGGACATATTTAGGGGCAAAAGAAGATTTTTACCTAATTCTTATAAACTTTTCCTGGCTATGTTCCCTGCCTCTCTTTTCCTTCCTAAAACAGAGCTTGTTCCTTGCAAAATAGTTTACATAGGTAAAGCCACAAAAATAAACTTCTGAGAAACTCTTTCCCACTTCCAAATCTTCCCTCCACTTGTGCTGAACACCTCAGCTAGGAAAATCCATTCCCAGTCTAATAAAAATCATTCTTCATAATGACGACTCCTGACAGCTCCTCCCTGTTCCATTAAACTTTCAGGTTGTAGAGACCATAAATCCCTGTATTTATCTCCGTCCCATCTTTGCATTGTGTTGAAGTTGGAGTCAGAGATCCTGTTTGCTTGACAAGTTCCTGCCTCCCTGTTAGTGACAGCAGGCACACACATGCCAATATTCACAGTTTAAGGTCGCTGGCGTGCCCGGCTGCTGGGCAGAGGCGTGGCTGGCTCCGTGCTGCAGCACAGTGACCATTTGTCTGTGCTTTCCAGCTGCCTGCAAATCTGCTACATCCATGCCCAGAGTGGTAGAGTTGGCAGGAGTGCAGTGGTGAAATTCTCAGAAAAGCCTGATGGTTTCTGTTGAACTCGCTTGCCTCATTAAAAAGCTGCATTTGCTGGGGTCATCTGAGGATGAGGGTGACTGAGATTTCTTTTTTCCCCCCCCTGCTGGGGTCCCACTTGGTTAAGAGTGTTTCCATGCAAATCCTAGAATTTCCAAGCTATTTACCAAAATTCCACAGGCTTGCAGAGACTGTGCACTACACACCCCTTGGGGAGATGGATGTGAGTTTTCAACAGAATTCCTGGAAAAGTTAAAGAGGTGACTGAAGCAGGGTTATTTGATCCAGCTCATATGTAGGTAGCAGGCCAGTTTAGCTAAACGAGGTATTGTGCTTCAAATAACTAGAGCAGTCTAAAAGGTAAATGTTGGGACGGCATGGGAAAGGATTTCATCAGCCCAAAACTAATAAAAACAGGGATGGAAACACAAGACTTAAGAACTAGAGAGTGGAGGAATATCTAATTTCAGGCACTCTGGTGTAAAGGTGAAACTGCTTTGTTAATGTGCACTTTGGCATAAGCCAGTTCTGGCATCAGAGCCTGCCCTTGGGGGATGCCTTTTTCACCTGCTTTTGTTTTTCTCCACCCCAACAAACTAGTGGTTGTGCTGGTGGGAGGTAGGGTAAGGCAAAATCCTGGATTTTTTCTTTTTGAGAATGGACTTACAGAAAGAAAAATACAGTTCCTCTTTTAAATTACAAAAGGGCAAACTTCAACTCTGTGGTTTAATTCAGTTTCACATGCAATAACCTTTCAAATGGTGCTTGAAAGTCAAGTCAAATCTCGATATAAATGATATTGTCAGGTTAGCATTAATGTATGAGACACTGCCCTTTATGTTTTTCCATCATCCCTTTGAATGTGTTGAACAGTAATTTTAATAGAATCATAAAAATCTTCAATTTCCTCTGTAGATTTAACCAATGCCAAGAGCAGTAAAAGAGTTATGCTGCTGTCTCCTTTGTAAGGTTTGTGATTGTTTTAACATCTCCATTCTTGCAGGCCTTGTGTACATAGAGCCTAAGCCTGTTACCTCTCTGCTTAGAAATACCATCCCAGGAAGAACTGTCCAAATTCTTTTGTCCTTTCTTTGCTTCTTCCAACAAGGAGGTTAGAACTGGAAGCTACAAGTGAAAAGCTACAAGTGAAAAAGAAAAAAAGGGAAACAAAACCAAAAAAGAGATATGGAAATATCCAGACACCAATGTGTTTCATAATTTGGCTTCAGTGAATATTCAGAACTGTGAATTAAACAGGGGCACTGGAAAGTTATTTAAATATGTATCAGATGCAGAAATTTAAGTCCACAAAGTAATTTCTTAGGAAACATTCAAGTGACAGAGAACAGTGGGGAGAGCAAAGATACAATCTCAGCTTTAGCTACAGCCTTTCAACACATCTCTGTGACTGCAGGAGAGGAAACACCACAAGCACTGCTGGGACAGTGGGTGCAGGAAGGCTGAGGTGTCACCCCCCACACGCCTACGGTGGTGGCCACAGCACCCCAGCCTCAGTGCAGCCACCTCGTGCTGGTGCAAGCAGCCATGCAAAGGGCTGGGAAATCAGAACATGCCAGCTGGGAGGCAGGGATGCAGCCAGTGCTGTCCTGGGGGATGGAATGGCCGTGGTGGATCAGGTGTGGAGAGCCTCACCCACCCCTCCCCAGTGCCATGAGTGCTCTGTGCCCCCAGCCAAAGGCAGCCCCTGCCCAGCACAGATGGGTCTGTCCCACCACCCTGCCTTCCTGCCCCATGAAACACCCATCCTGGAGGTACCTGTGGGGTTTGGGCAGCCACACCACTCACACTATCCTTGCCCAGTTTCAAAGAGGAATCACTTGAACTGGCTGAGTGCCTCTAGAAACAGTAAATGCTGCACAAAGGAGTATAGATTTACATTTTTTCCACATTTGGCCTGCAAACAAGACATGGCTTCTCATATAGAGGTAGCTTGACTAGCATTTAAAAATTCACAGATACATAGGTTCAATAAAAAAAAAATAAATTGTAGGGTTTGGGGGGATTTTTGCCTTGATATCTCTGGTGAAAAACTTTCATAAAAAGCTCCTCTGACATTTCCTACGGAAAAATATTGCTGTGGCCATGTGAAAAGGCAAAATGAAGTATTCTGCCTCACCCCAATGTTTCTGGGGCATCATTTCAGAGGTAGAAGAGGCAATTTGCTGCTTTTATGAATATGTGCTGAAATTTGGCCAAAATAGCCACTTCAACTTACAGAATTTCAGTGAACTTGTTAAGGTGTAAAAGTACAACTTCCAAAAAACTGTGGAAGTGTAACTCCACTTCCAGTATGTAGGCACAGAACTGGAGTTACTCAGGCTTCCAGGGCTAGATATTGTAAGCTGCCCTCAGAAATGGGTTATGGCCACAGGTTTTACAGTATTACAGGACAAATCTTCCCTGGAAGAGCACTGGCAGGACATCTCATTTTTTCAGATGCCTTACTACAGACACCAGCTCTATGATTTCCACATATCCTTGCTATGAACACATGAAGAACTATGAAATACTAAAGGCTCTGAAATAGAACATCATAATCATTTTATCCTGGTGCCTTTTTGGCACAGAGGTGTCTGGCTCCACTCAGCACCTGCATGACAGGTCTATTAATGCCTTTTACAAGGCCTTTATGAACAGAAATGTAGTAGTTTGGGGGAATTTCTCATGAGAAGGACTGTAGGAAGTTCAGGACAAAACTAATAATCCCATATTAGTTACTAAAAAAAGCCAGAGGCAATACTTAATAATGGGACTAAAATACCTGTGATCATATCAGCTGAGAGTTCAGCATGATGCAAAAGAATCAGCTGTGATTTCAAAAATAATCTTTAATTCTAGTATTTCTTAGATTTAAACACTCAATTCACCTTTTGCCCATTCCCAGAACGTAGGATTTTTTTACTTTTACTCATGTGTTAGCTATGCAATGAACCCTTTCTAAATTCACAGCATTTTGATCTGAAACACCCTGAATATTTGGAGATGATTTATTGTGTGCCTAATGATTGACTTATTTTCTAATGACAGACTATTAGTTTAATTTGTTAAGAATTGCCTTTAATGTTTTGCATGGTAAGCAATAATTTTGTAGAATTGCATATCCCTAGGTTAGGATTAGCTACAGCCAACCTTATCCTACATTTATTTTTAGCAAGAATGTCTTGAGACTTTACACTTTAAGCATCAGTCATGCTGTGAGACTAACCCACAAGAACAATCTGGATGATCCATTTTTTAGTAGACATGTATCATATCAGTAGGACATAAAGCTTAAGAGTCCAGAAAATTCTTAATTGTGTTTTTGAATTGGGCCCTGGACAAAACATCAGTTATGGTTATTTGCAAGTTACATTTCAATATCCAGCTTTTCAGGCTGTGTGTTTTTGTAGTTGCAACTTTCCACCTCCCCCGCACCGATTTAAGTGATGTTATTCTTGGCTAATAGTAATTGTGAGAAAATTGAATTCCATCTGTTTCCACCAAAAGCGGAAAATAGAATGTGAGAATCAATAGAAGACTGCACTTGTTACACACATTTGTCACAATCAGTGACTTTGCTAAGGCAACATGTCCACAAGTATGATTTGCAAAATAAATAGCAAGTCACAGCATCTGATCACCAGCTGGCTTATTTAAAAGTCAGAGCTTCTTCTGACAGCTATGGATCATGAACTTTTAGGCATTGCATGGCCCCTCCAGACTCGTTCAAGGGAAAAGACATCTTTCAGCACACAAATGGATGGGAGGAGAATTTTAATACAGGTCTGGATGTGCACTCCTCATCAAAGTTTCTGGTTTAGAGCTGGTAGTTTCCCCATCCTAGATGATCACTTTCTCATATCCGTGCTGATTACTCCATATCCCCTGTAATTTCATATGTACTTGCTGTACGTCACCAGAGATTTCTCTGTGACTAATGCCAGCATCATTTCAGGTTTTCTCCTTAGCTAATGTTGTCAGAATTGAAATCTCTGTGGCTGCCTTTGGCTGAGCTGTCCAACCCAAGTCATATAATGATTCATGGCCTTGACCAAACCACAAAGAGGCAAACACAGAGCACTATAATAAGTCCTAGCAAGCCTGTGTTTCGTGTACAGGCACAGCACCACTCTTTCTTTTCAAATGCATATTCGAGGCACCTCGTAGGACATACCAGTGTCTTATCTGCCTGTTTTATCACAGCCATTGGCTGGGTGGATCATTTCAGGAGTCCTTCAGCAAGAATTGCTAGATTCCTTCCCAGAGTACAGTGTGTACTTTATTACAGTTTGCAACACCTTTGCCAAATTCTGCTGCAGTCTCTGTGTAATACAGCATATTTTTGCAGATGGTGCTGTGACACAGCCAGTCTCAGCTCATGATTCCTTGCTGTGTTGACAAAGCCCAGTTTAGCCATGGCAGTAGAGCATCTCCCATCTCCCCCTGAACCCATCTCCCTACCCAAGTGTGCAGCATACCATCCACAGTCCCCATCCCCAAATAAAGCCCAGGTCTGGGGTGCACAAAGGTGTCAGACTGGTTGCTCTGTAGCTCAGGATCTCCTCAGCACCATGCAAACCTCAGGTCCAGGTCAGTGGCACAGGATGAAGCTGGACTCACCTCCACCCACTGGAGGAAAACCAAGACCACCCCAGCTACGTTAGACAAGAGTCGCTCCCAAGAATAACAGGAACAGCTCACCAATTTAAAAGGTGAATTGGGGATTCCTCAGTCCTTAGGAGACTCACAACCATGTGACTGGTATGGTTTTCATAAAATGGATGCTCGACCTAAAAAAGCTCAAGGGCCTTGAGCTTCAAATTTAATGCCTGTTGTTTGCCAAAATGTGTAGGAAAAAGGTGTGTTTGACTGCTGCACTGCAACAGTAAAAAAAGGAACAATTAGCAAGGAACATTGTTGGATGAATAATGCCATTATGTTCGTTAACAGTATGCCTTCATCTGGAACTCTCTTTGCCATACCTTTGAATTTCAGCAGAGCATACATGCAGTGAAACCTGGAAAGTCCAAAGTGGTTAATTACAATGTTCAGCAGCCTGAAAAGACTCCCAAAGGCAGAGAGGTTGAAGGCAGTACAACAGCCTGCAATTTCAGGGAGAAGCAAGTAAAAAGGGACAGAACAGAGAAGTGTAACAGAAATAACCACTTGGGACAAATAGGGTAAAATTAGGTGTTTAGTTTTTCCTAGAGGCTTTCCTATAGTTCAGGCAGTTATACCATAAAAGTTCTTAAACGAGTCAAAGAAATATTTTCTACAGTGCCTAACAGCTATGAAAATGTTGGAGTGAACTAGAAGGCAACAGCTTTAAAAGAGGGCAGACACTTAACTTTGTATCCGTAATTATCCCAGCTGAAATATAACATATGGAGAAGGATCTGTAGCAGGATGCAGGACAAAACCCAGTTGTTAAAGGCCAGGCTACATATGATAGGGACTTTTCATATCAGAAAGATGATCAGAAAGGTGAAACTTTAATAATTTCATAGGAATAAGCCAGAGTTCCATGGTACAGTGAGTGCCAGATACAAACAAGTGTTCCCATGTCTTACTTTTAAAATTCAGGGGCTTTACAAAAGTTAGTAACACAAACATTAACATAATATTCATAGAGGTTACAGAGGGACATGCAGCTATTTTTTCTTTCCCAGTCATTGCAGAGTCTCTCCCTGCCTTTTCCAGCAGGAAATGGCCAGCTTAGGAATGGGGACAGCATGTGGCTCCAGTCAAAGTGAACATAATGGGAAATGGAAAACCCTGAATGGGGCAAAAGTTCATGAGTTTGGTGCCAGTAATCGGATACTTCTAAGCTTGTTTGGGTTTTGTTGGGGGGTTTTTGGGCTTCTTTAAAGGGGAAAAAAAAAGAGAATGAAATAAATCATATCTGGGAGGAAAATTAGGCTCTCTGAGGATGAAAGCACAAGTAAACTGAAGTGCCAAGATCTGAAGGCAAAAGCTGTGGCAGATCCATATCCTGCATTAATCAAGCAGATAGAGAGAGATGTACTGTACTGACCAGCTGGTTATCTGCTTCCTGCCCTCAGAGGCAAGATGTCCTGACCACATGTGCCCTAGCGCAGGCTGAACCTTAATCCAATTCCAAAAAAATTATAACCAACATCTTGAGAACAACAGCTGAATCCAGGACACTCTTAGTTAAAAAATGAATCCCCATCCTTTGTTAATAGTGAGGGGGTTTTGAAACATCCTGATTTTAAAGATTTGATGTCTATTCTTCCTACATGAGTTTTGGAGTTTTTAATCTTTCAGGTGTACTCAAGTCTGATTTCCAGGTCACTTCTCATGACTTAGTTCTTGATTCTTTTTTTACTACCATCTGCTTCCAGCTGCCTGGTTTCCCAGTCCAGATTGTAGAGGTATTTATTGTTTCTGACTGTAGGCAGGTAAATTCCCAACATCTACTGCAGCAAAGTTCTGATTATGAGTTGTGTCTGATTGTGTCATTAGAGTTCTGGGACTTCTCCTCCAGGAGAAAAAAAACAGGGCAAATATTGACCCAAGAAGCATCCAGAGGAGCCATTCTATAAAGAGATGATTGGTGGTTAAAGAGGTAAGTGATGAGAGATTAAATTATATACATACAATTCAGTAATGTATAGACATAGATATTGATATCAAGAACACCTTGGAAATGGTCATGTGCTTGCGCATGGGGAATTCCAAAACTAATGTTATTGAGGCCCAGTAAGGATGAGAATTTTCTTGGCATTCATGATGGTCATGTTCCAGTTTCTCAAACTGAATAATGACTAAACTCTGAGTACAGAATTTCTTCCTAAAATCTGATCTAAATCTGCCCTTTTTCAGTTTAAAACCATTGTCCCTTGTCCTGCTGCTGCCTGTATAAATACTCTCTCCTCCTTTTTATAAGCCCTCTTAAGGTACTGAAATCTTTGGAAAGTTTCTTACACCAACTTGCACTTGCACTTGCAGCACTGCCCACCTCACCACAGGCTGAACAGATTTTGTCTGATGTGAATCTCCTTGCACAGAATCCCTGCTTGCTCTGGGAAATCACCTCCCCAGGGGCCCTCTGCTACTCCTCCCTCCTTCATCTAATGTAAGGGGAACAATTCACAAAGCTCTCACTAACACTGAGTGTCAGATGTAAATAAACAAGGTCTCAGCGAAGTTGAGCACATCCTCTGAAGGTTCAATGCTGCAATGTGTGGGTGGAGTGTCCTGAGCAAAGCAGCTCTGTCTTTGGGTAATGTGTGAAGAACAAAGCTGGTTCCAGCTCATTCTTACAAGAGCATCTCAGCACAGAGCTTAGCCACAAAACATTTCCCGTCCTGTGATATTTGTCAGCCGAGCAATCTGCAAAAATCCCTGAATTTCAAGGGGAAAATGTGACAGATTGTTTGTTGAATGTAAGCTACTAAAAGTGGTAAATGACTCCTTTTTACTACCTCTCCTGATACATGCAGCTGAACACACAAATCACTGAGTTCACTGGAAGTCTGGAAAAACTCACAGTTCCGGAGTTAATCATTAATATTGTGGGGTTACAAGGAGGTATTTTTAAGATCGCCGCAGCATGTGGGAAATTCCCATGTGAATTCCCTGCAGGTTTTCAAGAAATAGCCTTTTCTATTTGGCTCAGATGCATTTGTAATTGTTTACATAAATTGAATATGAAGTATCAAGGTCAGATATTTTCCAGAAAGCCAAAGCAAACAATTTACCATTCTGTTGTAGAAGAAAACACCAGAACAATTCCATCATAGGCCAACTTCCTTTTCTTTCTCTTGTTTTATGACATTACACTGTGTAGCAGAAAACACTGGAACTCTGATTACTTAAAAGCATGTCAATCTACTGGGTACAGCCCTCAGTGAGAGAAGTAACAACAAGTTTAAACTCACATTCTCAAAGCAAGTCTATTTCCTACACTTTGTTTTCCAGATATCCATCACAAGCTGCAGCATCAGTCCAGTTTCCAGCATAAGCTCTGAGAACCTAAAAATTATATTCATACAATTATAATGACTTGATTTTTATGGGCTCTTTATCTCCCAGTTCATATTATCAGAGCAAATGAGAGCCAAGAACAATATTTTCTTTTTCTTCTCAAATTGATAAAATTCCTACCAAATCAATGCATTATCTGGCAACATCTTTTGCCAAAAAAACCCACTCAAAGAAAATGATCTTTGTGCTATCTAACCCCAATGGCTTTGGATGCTTTTTTGGATGACTGGAAAAGTCATCCAGTCCTTCAGCTGCTTTGGAAAGAGAAACCCTTTTCCCTACTGACCGTACTCAGCTTGGATAGAAACCTTCTGTATGACACCCTGGCCATGACCCCTAGTCAGTGTTTTGTCACCAGCAATGAGGGTTTCAGGATTAAAGTAGCCTAATACAAGCCAAAAAATGTCAGAATTTCTCCCAGGAGGGGCCAGTCCTCTTGACCAATCCCATAATACATAGACCACAAATTTTGTAGGACAAAACAGATGAAGTTTGCATCCCAGAGGGCTCTCCTGACTCCTCTGATGCTCAGAGGCTCACACTGGGAAGTCATTTCTGCAGATAGAACCATAAAAATCGTTTATATTGGAAAAGATCTTTAAGATCATCAACTCCAACTATTAACCCAAAACAATATAAACCAATATACTAACAGCAAAAGGTAATTAAAAAAAAAGCCGACAAATAAAATGAATCTTCTATGCAACACCATCAGTTTAAAGATTATGTATCTTATGAAAGTCTAACACTTAATTATAGAAAATAAAATAAGAAGTAATAATTGAACAGTGGCCCCTCTTATACATTTACAAAACAGAGGACTAAAAGACACTATAAATCCAGGGAAATTATATATGGATCAACTAATTTTAAAAAGCAAACAAACAAACAAAACCCCAATAACACAACAACAACAGGAAGCCCAAATTTCACTTTAAATACATATTCAAACATCTGCATCTGCAATTCCTTCTTCAGAAAGTTAAGCACCCAGCATTTGCAGTACTTGAGAAATTTCAGCTGTTATAAACAGCTGGAAACAAATACAGGACAGTAAAAAGTATTTTTAAGAATTAGACATCTTTGAGAATGGTACCACTATGTATTTTCACCATCTTTCTTCTTAAAATCTAGCACTCCTTAGGTACCAGAGTTCAACAAAGATGTGGAGCTTAGAGGGTACTGCCTACCCAAACTCCAGGTAAGATCCAAGACTGGGCATTTACCCAGGGATGCTTTAACAAAAACTCATGAAAAACCTCACTGCAATGAAAATAAATATCAGGATGAGAAAATAAAGCCACTGAAATGTAGGTTTGGGCCAGTGCTCTCAGGAAGGACCCGGGCCAATTAGTCTGAGCCCAGGCAAGAATGAGGGAAGGTTTAAACACCATAAATTATGAAGAATGATTAAAAGGATGGGATTTGTTTAGTCTAGAAAGGAGAAAATTAAGAGGAATCATGATAGCAGTCTCCAAACAGAGGCACTCGTAGCTGTGTAAGAAAGGAAATTACCATCTCCTGTGATCCCTGGGAGCCTGGAAAGAAGCAATGGTGTCACACTGGCCCCTGGGCAGGACATGAGCAAGGCAGTAGGAAAGAAGTTTGTAACATTAAGCAGTGATAAGCCTTGAAAACATTTCCTAGGAAGGTTGTGGGACCTCTGTCACAACAGGTTTTTGAAAACATGTGAGGCAAACATATGCCAGGAGTAGTTAGTGTGAAGCCAACCCCACCTGGGTGAGGCAAGGGACTGGGTGACCTCCCAAGAGCTCGCCCAGCCCTATTTTCAATTATTCTGTTCTTCCTTTCTTAAGCTGTGTGGAGAGATGTGCAATTGCTTGTCACAACCTGTTTATAAAAAGCAATTCTCTTGTGAAATTCCAATAGGACACCCCAAGACAGCACATTAGAAGCAAACACTAAATCTTATCTCATTTCTTTACATGGCTGCCTTGACACCATAGACTTCTCTTCCAGTCCTGTTTTTCATCTGGCTGTCACAGGTTGGCTCCAAGATTTTTAAGAGCCCATACAGAAGCACTGTTAAAATATAAGTCTCTGTCTCAATGAATAATTAACAACAAAGTTCCAGATGTTTTTAGAAATAGAAAATATAGTTAACTAATGCTGTAATTGATAGTAAGACATTAGGAAGGAAAGGCACCACTGAGTAGGATATATCCTCCAGTCCTGCACTAAGATAAACAAATACTAAAATTAATGCAGCAATTTGGTTTTGATGCACCCAAAACATCTCTGGAAAGAACGTATATTCTGCTCTTATGTACTCCCCGCCCAGCATTCTCATAAATTCAGGTCCAAAGATACCAAGGTATTTAACTTTTTATCTCTATTCCATTGGAAACCTGCAGAGTTGAGCCTGGATTTATACATCAAATCCAATGTCATCCTGAAGAGTCTTCCCAAGGCTGGCTGGCCATGGACCTAAGGACTCCAAGCATTTTCTGCCCACAGCTGTGGTCATGGAGATGTTCTCTGAGCAGGCTTTACCTAAGTGCAAACAAACACACTCACACAAATAAACACACATAGTTTGACATTTTATGCAGGCCTAGAGTGTTTGGTTAAAGGTCAGAAAACCACAACAAAAAACATTTCAGAGTGTTTTCATTACTTCCTTCCACCTAAAAATGTTCCTCTGTTTTTGAGGCTGTAATCTTCCTTTTCAAAAACATTCAGACACTAAAATCTTTCTCATTGTAGGCCACATCTCTTTTTCTATTTTTTTAATCTCCTCCCTCATTTTTCAGGATTTCATCTGGAAATTCAAATAAGGTGGGGTTTTTTTAGTTAATAAGTGATTGTACAATGTCTACATTGAGCAACCATGCTGTTATTTGAACTGACTGTCTGAATTATATCCCTTTACCTTTCTTATTTTAAGAGTTTTGCTGCCTCAAATCCTGATTTAGATTTCTTGTGACTGTTTGGACATATGCTATGTCCTGCAGACACTGCTGTCATTTGCAGGCTTTGTAAGATCAAAGAATAATTTCTAGCCTTTGAAGCTCACCACTTTAAAATCTACTTTCCAAGTTATTGGAAGAGTTATTCTTCAACATCTTGGCTGCCTATAATACCTTTACAAGCTTCTCTTCCTGACCACATGAGCCCAATGCCAACCTTAAAGTCACCATTGATTAAATGTATTTGAAATGTGGTGCCTCTTCCTCTGCTTGGTCACAGCTGGCACTCTACAATGAAAAAACAAGTGAGGGAGAGAAGAATATCCCCAGGTTGTAGCTGGAATGTAGGAAATTCAGTTTGCCACATTGATTGACCACTTAGTGTCAACTCCAGATGGAATTCTCCTGCGAAGCTTGGTTACAGACATCCTGCATGATCACAGAATCATGGAATGGTTTAGGTTTGAAAGGACCTCAAATATCACCTCATTTCCTGCCCTGCCATGAACAGGGATACTGGCCACTAGACCAGGTTGCTCCAAGCCCATCCAGCCTGGCCTTGAACTTCCAGGGATGGGGAGTCCACAACCTCTCTGGGTAATTGATAATCTCTGATAATTGATCTTACAGGGTATTTTTTACCTTGATCCAGCCCATCACAATGGGACTCCTTCTCAGCCAGAGTGGTGACAGACTCAACTCTATGTAGCCTGTGAAGTAATGTGTGTGTTTTGCTGTTTTAAGTGAACTTCTATTTAAGCTTTTCTTTTTCCCAGATCACAATATCAGAGTAATGATGGGAATATTTTAAACTAATGAAAGGATATGTTCTGATCATAACTCATTAACTCTGGACTGAAAAGTGCTACTATCCAATAATCCTAATGACAAGTAATAATTTCTTTCTCCTTGGAATGGAGAATTTCAATTCACTGCAAATTCAAAGCAATTTAACAATAAGACTGACAACGGGAACAAGAGAAGAGCCACATCTATTTAGACAACATAAAGAATTGCTTGCTGTACAACAGTGGCTTGTGACTGACTGAACAACTGGGAAAACTCAGCAGGGCTGCTTTTAGAAGAGAAAGATGGATAAGTGTAAATCCATTTGGGCACGACAAGCTGATAAAAGACAATGAGGAAGGCACATTTCCTTATTCATATGATGCCATTAAAAATAAATAAACTAACAAAGTGACAAAGGCACGTGGGCTGCAGTATTATCCCACCACAAAACACTCGGTTTCTGGAGAGACCTTCTGCAAGGGCAGGAGTCCCCCAGGCTCTGCTGCAGAAGGCACAGCCTCACACTGCTGGGAAAAGCTCTTCCATGGAATAATTAGACAACAAACCCAACTGTGGAAAGCTTTGGGAGTCAGAGTCCCCCATCCTCATCCTTCACAGTAAATAAAGGGTAAGTGATTGCCTTTGAACGAAAACAACCTTCCCCTCTACATTGGAGAATGGCAATGGGAATTACAGAAGCTTCCAAATTTGCTCAGATCTCATGCACAGTGCTGTGTCAAGGCAAGTCTGGAGGATTATGAAAGAGTAATTGCTCTGCAATAGTTTCTCTTTGTGCTGCTTTGCTCTTTGGAATGCTATATGGATTGGTCTCCTCTCAGTTCCCTGAGTAAATTGCTTCTCCCAGCCATTCCATTCCATGATGTTTTTGGGATATGCTGAAACAAAATGTCTCAAGGCTGAGGTCTGCTAGGACCTTGGAGATGTTCAACCCGGGATGTGCATAAGTCATTGCATGCATATTGCAAAATAAATGTCAAAAGTTTTCAGTATTCACAGGCAAATGAAGAGCAGACTTAAAAATAAAAATAAATGCAAATAAATGCTTTACTCTTTATCAGGATGAGAGAAAAAGGCTCTTCACATCCTTGCTGATACCTCAAGGATCCCCCCCCTTTTCCCAGTTCTCACATTAAGGCTGTGTCCACCCACCTCCCCACCTCACTTTGAACCAAGGGGAGCCAGATGATGTTTCCTCTGAGACCACAAATATGAGAGCAAGCACAGCAAGAAGAATCCCACACCATTATGGAACCAGATTTTGCAATCCTTTTTGCTCCACTTCCTCCCTTGAAATTAAAGCCTCATGTGTCAATGTCACACTATTCCAGCCAGAATCCTTCTCCTCCTCCCTCCAGCCCAGTTTCTTCTGCTCTGAGCTGACATCAAGGACACAGCTCCCTACAGCAGCAGACTGAACACTGGAAGGGGATGTTGAGGGGATTTTCCATATCCCTAGTGCTAGAGAGCAGAATTAATTCAATCCATAATACAAGAGACTCTTCCCACATCCTTTTCTGGAATATGGCAGAGTCATTGATTTCCTCTCTTCCCCGTAAGGCCCATTTCCTGTGATGCATTTGAAAGCAAATTTAGAAAATACAATTGGCTGTACAAAATATGAAATACTCTTTTGTTGGGGATGGGAGCTGAGGGGGTTCTGAGGCATTTCAGGCTAAGCAGCGTCAGTCTTCAAAAAATTTAAATTACATTTGTTCACAGTAGTCAGGAAGAATTAGCCTTATTTTCTCAAGCTTTTCCCTTAGATTAATAGACTGCGAAGAGGAAAGAACACAAAGGTGCTCATACTACCACATTTCATAGCATTTAATCATCCTTGATATTTAGTCTTCCTAGAGCCCAGTCTGTTGCCAAAGGAGACATCCTAAAAGGGCAACACAGAGTCCACCTCTGGGAAGAGGCAGCCAGAGATCCCCGGGCAGTGCAGTGAAGCTTGCATCACCTTTCTAGATGTTTGACAAGAAACAAATCCTGCTTTTGGAAGGCTTATTTTAGATGAGATGAAAGAAAAGGGATGTACAAAGAACTCAGCCTGAGCTCCTACCCAAGTACTCTTCCTACACTTCTCTCCTGTTTGACACAAAATATTTTGTACCCAGTCCTGCTGTGCCTTCAGCCCTTCCTGTCGATTTACTGGGATGAGAAGGACCACAGGTTCTGCTGGAACATTATCTGGAAACCAGGGTTGGGATAAAACTGCTGCATGGGACAAGTTGCAGGAATTTATAAAACCTAAAAACCAAACTTGCTCTGTGAAGAAGAAAATGTTGCAATGTACAAACCGAAAACACGCAAAACTCAGACTGGTCAGTCAGAGCACTTCATCTCTATGTTTCTGAGAAGTTCACTGAAATACCAACCTTTTATTGCTTTTTGTTTCCAGAAGGGATGTGGCAATTTCAGAATATAAATTTTGAAATGTCACTGTCCTTCAAACAGTGAGGCTTAGCCTTTTCTGCCAGTAATTCTCATTTCAATCAATTGGCAGGTCCTGAGGAAAAAATACTTAGGTTAAAAAAAAGGGTTTCTTACAAGTTCTGAGAACCTTGCAGAACACACTGCAGCACAAATGTAAGCTGCATCAATCAAGTGCAAATATTGCCTTGGTTCTTTCCCACAGCTTCCCAAATGACACATACCCAATGGCTGCTTGTCCCTTCACCGAGTCCTGGAAGCAAGCAGATGATGTGGGGTCCTTGCACCCCTGCTGAGTCCAAATAAACCACACAATAAAATAACCAGGGAGGTCATTCTTCAATTTATTTTTCTCTACACATTGAGCATATAGAAATCTGGTGCTGAAGATGGTGGCTTGAGAAGATATTGAATCTTTAACCAGGGTTTATATTGCTTTTTGGAGATACAAGGTGGCAGACATTAGTCTGTGGTATTTTAACTGTCTTGTCCTTGGATTACAGGATTTTCTTAAAAAAAAAAATGAGTTTGCTTCAAAAAGCAAGCATCCATGTTAATGTTCACTCTCCTGCACACACCCTCTCATCCTTCCCCAGACCTCTCTGGCAGCTCTGCCCTCTCCAGGTGCTGGCATGTGGCTGGGCATGTTTGTGCTCTGGAGAGAGAGACATCCTTCCTGGTTGCTGCCAAAACCAAAAGGACTTCCTGATACTAATTCAAGTTCTTGGGAGAGTGCATTATTCCCATTTGCAGCTAATTGTCAGGTTAGATGCATCATGGGAACTGATTCCAGAACAATACAAAGGACTCAGATGCACATCTTCAGCAAGGCCATGGATACAGCAAAATCATAGAACAGAATCATAGACTATCCTGAGTTCGAAGGGACCCACAAGGATCATCCAGCCCAACTCCTGGCTCTGCCCAGCACCATCCCCCAGGGTCACACCCTGTGCCCCAAGCATTGTCCAAACACTCCTTGAGCTCTGCCAGGCTGGTGCTGTCACCACTGCCCTGGGGAGCCTCTTCAGTGCCCAGACACCCTCTGGGGGAAGAACCTTTTTGTCATATCCAACCTAAATCTCCCCTGACACAGCTTCAGGCCATTCCTTGGCTCCTGTCACTGTCACCACAGAGCAGGGATCAGTGTCTGTCCCTCCTCTTCCCCTCATGAGGAATTTGTAACTGCCCTGAGGTCTCCCCTCAGTCTCCTCCAGGCTGAACAGGCCGAGTGCCCTCAGCCTCTCCTCACACAGCTTCTCCTCAAGGCCCTTCTCCACCTTTCTTGCCTTCCTTTTGATGTTCTCTAATAGTTTAATGTCTTTCTTAGGTTGCAGGGCTCAGAACTTCCCCCAGGACTCCAGCTGAGACCACTGCAGTTCAGAGCAGAGCAGAACAATCCTCTCCACCACCTCATAATGCTGAGCTTGATGCACCCCATCAAAAGCCTTATCCTGATTCCAGGCTGCCATCAGATAGGAGCTGGCATCCTGAAATCATTCTTAAAAATGTTAAGGGTGCACCTTGGGTCTGGGTAATAAAAAGTTTACAGATTTGTACACCTTGAGATCATCTCCCAGCAGAGGATGCTCAACTGTGTGTGTGCAGAACTGACACAGAGGCTGGGCTCCGTACTCCCTCACCTTAAGCCCGTGTATGTGTGTGTTTATCTTCAGGCATAAAGATTTTTAAAAAGCTTTCGTTAGCTTGCACAGGGTGGTAGACAGCAGGATTAATGGCTGTTCTTCAAAGCTGTAAACTGCACGGTGTGTTTGCTCAGACTTTGAGCCATGAGTTACTGCTGTAATTAAATCCAGGAGGAGAGACCATAATAACATTCTGACTTGATTTCCAGTGGCAGAGTACTGATTAAGAGAGCTACATAATAAATGAGAGGCATTTCAGAATCACACTGTTGATGTTATCTGTAATTTTTTTATAATTAGAAAAGCTTAAAGAAAATTGTATATTATGATTACATGCATTATTAATCCTACTCTAATATAATTTCTTCTATGATTACAGGTTGCAGCACAATTTTTGCAAATTTTTGTACGAGGTCCAGTGTTTACCAAGTATGTCCAGATTTATAAAAGCCCTTATAAGCAACAGATAAATTAGACTATATTATTTCAAACTCATGCAAAAGCAGAGAAAGTTCCAGTTTATGACTCAAAAATCCAAAAGGAAACAAATATTTTAGGGTCAGTCATTTTACTGTTTAAACTCTGTGGCATGATGAAAAGAACATTAATATAGCAAATTTCTATGCAATCCTTCACACAGAAGTCTTGAATAATTGAATGTGAAAGGAGGTACGAAGTATACTGAATGATTAAAAACCCACAATTTATGATTCCTTCAGCTCTTTCAGAGAAGACTGACCTGAGCACAGGATTTTGTTCAACCTGAGTACAGGGTTTTGTTCTTGAAAAAAACTCTATTCTACCATTCTCCATGGTTATTTAGTGAATAATCTTTTCAACATTCTTCATTTAAATCAGGATGGAGTTACCAGAAGATAAACAGAGAAGCTGTGGATGCCTCACCCCTGAAGTGTTCAAGGCCAGGTTGGACAGGGCTCTGAGTGACCTGGCCTAGTGAAAGTTGTCCCAGCCCAGGGCAGGGGGTTGGAATGAGATGATCTTTAAGGTCCCTTCCAACCCAAGCCATTCTATGATTCTATAAACTAAGTTGTGCCTTTTATCATCTTTTTTCTATTCACAGTTTATTGAAATGTACAAGACCAATAGGATAAAAGGTAAGGTGCTGGATTTCCAAGCAATGAAGGCTCCAGAATTTGTGTTTCAACACTCCTATTCTGATCTATATTTTCCGATCTATCTTTAATAATTTCTCCCTTTAGTTCATATTGTTATTGTTATTAAAGCAAACAGCTCAGTTAAATTCTATGCTGATCTTTTCCTGAGGTGATTTGGAATACTGCAGAAGTCAATATTTTCTGGGCTATTCTGTGATGAGGAGATGCATTAAAAGCCCTTTGAGTGCTTGATGGTTACCACAGTATCTCCAAGGCTTCTTGCACACACGTGAGACAGCAGGCAGATCTCATACAGTACTGGAGCTGAATCATTTGACACACATTTGGGTCAAATTCATCAAGCCTGCTGATGTCTGAGTCCCATTTTAACTAATTTGGTGACCAAATTACATATCCAGAAAGAAACAAGAAAACGCTTACCAAGCAGTAAAGCTAAAGCAACATACTTTCAGCACCCTCATCAACTCAGAGATAGCAAGATCCACTTGGATTCACTACAGACCTATCCTGAAATATCAGAAATGAGAATATGAAAGCATGGGAGTGGGCAAGTACAAATAGACACAGGCGATTCTCTCATTTCTGATCCCATAATGTCAGCAATCACCCAACCTCAGCCAAATGGATCTCCCAGGACTGAAATCCACGTGCCCAGACCACCAGCGTCGCAGGACCACCCAAGGCCAGCCTCTGCCAGCCAGAACCACAGAGCTCCCATATGGCTGAGGGAGACGAGGCCACGTTAATGCCCGGTAAAGGCCATTTGGAGAATTGTTACAAGGAGGTTCTGAACACGTTCCAGTCACTGAGTGTTGATTCTGGCAGGCACAAACTGAGCCCTGCTCGGTCCCACACTGAGTTTCTGCACTGCACTCAGGGGCTCCCTCCAGATGGTTCCAGATGCCTCTGAATGGGGACCAGCTGGTTAATGTTTTCTTGCCTTGGTTACAAGCAGATAAAACCATTTGCGTCATGGTTACTTTTGACGGAAAATGGTTTTGCTTAATTCACTTTTGGCTCAGTAAGGGGCGTTTTTTAGCTGGAGACAAAAGGGTTATTCTGTCAGATTATGGAAATGTTTCACACAGGTTTGCCTGTCATTTAAATGCTCGATCCAAACTCTACTGAACTTTAAGACACATGCAAAGGCCCCCACTGCTGCTGTCACATGAAATGCATTGGTCATTTCATTCACTTATTAGTTGAATTTTGCCATAAAATGTCCTGACTGGCAATGAGCTTTGATTTCAAGTTTTCTGGAGAGATTCCAACCTGGAAGAGCATTAGTCCTCATTTGTGGTTTGTCTTCATTGACTTCTCATGATACTTTAAAAAGTTTACCTTGAAGAACAGATACTTCTAGCCCTAATTATTGCAGGTGAGAGATTTCCTTCTTTAATTTGTAACTGTTAATAATTAAAGAAGGAATTAAGAAGCAATATGGTGGAAAAATCTTCTCACTCCCCAATTGCCCAGGAGTGTTTCAGGACAGAGGTTCACCCAGCTGGAACAACACTGATCAGACTAGGAAGTGGCAATTTAACTGATCTTACCTTGGAAGTTCTAATGCCAGATCTCATCCCCAGAATATATTTGACTTTATCTTTATTATGAAGCAAAGAGCCCTTCTACAATGTAAGATCTTTCAGTTTCTCCCTGTTTTCTGGGAAGAGTTTACTTTTGTCTGAGCTGCCAGATCCCAATGTGTCAAATTCCCTTAATACAGGATTCCTCCATCCAAACATTTTAAAGCACAAATGTTATTCTTAACAGATTAAGTGGGGTAACCCAATTCACCTGATCGGATTTAAATGCCAACTAATGATCAATCAGTTAGATAATTTCTTAATTCAGGGATTTTCTTAATAGTACTATCTTCAAATTATTAGTTTCTCAATACTTTGCTTAAAAACTCAAAAATTAATATTTTCCTTTGTCACCCACACACAAATCAGATACCTCAGCCTCTAAAGTAACTTTATTTTGTTTGATAGTGAGATCTAAACAAACAGTACCAGGAGTGCAGATTTCTGGTTTTGGTCAGATTAATCCTTGGTGAATCTGGATAAATCTTGAGAATTATAAAAACAGACCTGCTACAAGCATTAAGAATGGGAGCCACAGTGTGAAACAGTTAATTTCAACAGGAAAGAATTATTTCTTGTGAAGAGTTGTCATTGAAAATGGTATAAAAATAACCATAGATTACCTTAGCTGTGCTGGGAAATTTGCTTTGCTAGTACCCTAAACATGGAAGTGCAATATAAATCGTGTACATTTTCCTTTTCTGCTAACTGCTTTCTCTGCCATAAAAAGAGTCTCTGACTGCTAAAGCAAATTGATTCCATGTGCCAACTCCCCCACAAAATTAGTGAATCTACTAGTGGATGCACTGCCCCTTTATGGATGCCTGCATCGCTTACTGCTCTGGGAATGGGTCTGATGGGGTGATTCAAGACCATCTTATGCAGCACACATGCAATTATTGCTGGGACAAGGACCCATTTTATACAAAGCTGTATTTATCCTTGGTGTGAAACGACGCTGCTTCAAATTATCCAAGTGACTCTACAGAGACTGTGTTCAGCAGTTAACTCATTAACATTGCAGTCTCCAGATGGGCGAAGACAGATCACATGGATTTATACATTTATTGAATAGCCAAATTCGGCAGCTCCTTTAAAACGATATCTAAATATTTTCTAACATAGCTAAGAGGTCACTCTGATCTATTTTAGAGTACTGCTTACAAAATCTGTACTGCCTTTGAAAGCAGTCTGTGGGCTGGATTGTCTTTAAGGTGCTGTAATTCTTGCTGAATATAATTGGCCTCATTACTTGCCAAATTATGGCAAAAACTGACATGCCTTTGAATAAATTTTGCTTCATGTGTTTAAACTCCAGATGTGGATAATACCTATGGTTTATGTACATGTGGTTGTATTTCATCTGCTACCCTGAGTGCCTGATGCTAAATCAAGTCTGACAGACTGAGATGTGATACTATATTCCCACTTCAGAGACTATGGAGCTTCTCATAAGAGAAGCCCTGAAAATATTTATTTCTGCAGTATTCCAAATCACCTAAGGAAAAGGTGGATGCAGCATTTAACAGAGATGTTTGCTTAAAAAAGAAGAGAAACAAAAGGGGGAAAGAAAGATTCACTGCTTAGAAACTGATGTCAAGGCAAATCAAAATAATTATCATCATTATAAACATGTGTCTTCAAACAGCTGGAAGATGGTAAAGTCTGCCTCCTCCAGTGCCCTAGTGAAGACACAGGTATTGGTCAGAATTGAAGCAGAAGTTATGGAGAAAGGATTCACTGGATGGCAGTTGATGGCCAAGGTTGTGACCTGTTAGAATCTGATTATATGTTTTGAACCAAACATCCTTGAATTTAAATCTTTTCAAGTGTCATGATTTTGATTGTTATCACTACCCTCTTTATGAAGCTCTTGAGCAATCTGCAGGCCCCTTGTCTGCTCCTTTTATCTGCCCTAAGTCTGCTGTTTCTCAGAGAGAAATCTGTGGGGTTATTTACTGGTGTTTTATTAAAGCCTCTTCCTGTAGATGGATGCATATTGCCATGTTAACAGGAGTTCTATAACTCCATGGTCTCATTAGAAGCTCCTGGAATAAAAAGATTACTTCAGCTACACAAACCCAATTTTATGTGATCACTGAACCTCCTATCCTGCTTTGCTTCCTGACTCCAGCAGCATTACTGTGAAGCTCAGAGAGAGAGAGAGAAAAGGGAAACTAGCACCTTGTTTAACTTCCAGCCTGGTGCCAATACTCTTCTTACTGCAAGACAGAATAACCAAGGACCCAAAGTAAATTAATTCTCTGTTCAAACATTGCTATCAGAAATTATGTATGGCAGAGTTCCCTGAAAATCACCAGCATATGGAGAATTTCTTCAAAGATTTACAGTTCCCCAGGCTCTCTCAGATAAAGACAACATATTTAGAGAAGGGAACAGCAAGTAAGAGTGACGAGCAGCATCATGTTGCCTTAACAGAATGTCTACCATCCAAATGATGGCATCTTTGATCACTTGGAGCCAAGTCCTCCCATAGCAATGTCTGACAACTGCCCTGTCCCTGCTCACCTCAGGTGTTTAATTACATATAAGAGAACAACAATAAATGAACTGAATTATTCAAAGCAGTACCCTCTCAGGATGGAAATAATGACACAGCCATGAGAATTTCTCTCAGTAAAGCATTTACACCCCTAGATTTGGCCAGAATTATCAAACAATAGGCCTGGAATGAATGAAAGATGCCTTTACTTAAAGGCAGTATGAGCATACGTCATTCCTGACAAAAGTTTGCCTGATCTGTTCTTAATGACCCTACAATCATAGGAACTTCACAATCTCTCCAAGAAACCTATTCCACAGGTTTACTGCCCTTCAAGAGCTTTTCCTAACACTCAATTTAAGTGTCCCTTATGTTATTTTACAAAGACTACTATTTGTTCTGACAATCATGAACACAGAAAACCTTCCTGTCCCCTTTGAAATGTCTCTTTTTGTGGCACTACATAACCCCATGTCTTTCAACTCTTACTCACAGATCAGAGATTAAAAATACAAGATAGACAAACCCCTCACACTCTTTATCAGAAGAGGACATTAAACTCTGTCCTGTACATCCACAATTCCCTTAAAAATTCATTAAAGAGAGCTGGCCATTGGTTTCCCATGCTGAGCAAAGCAGGGAGACCTCCTGTCTGCTCTTCGTGGGAATGTTTGTCACACAACACCAAGCCATTGCCTACTCACAGGTAATTTTTGATCTATTATACCAAAAGATCATTTTCTGGAGAACTTTTTTAGCCAGTTCTTTCTCAGCCTATTTTCTTAGCAAAGTAGGTCTGGTTAAAAATAATTTTCACTTGTCCTCCACTGAATTTAGCCCTGTTTCTTCAGAAATTTGTATCTTGTATCACACAAATATAACCCATTCCTCCAATGTGCTTGCAGTCCTTCTCAGTTTTATGCCTACCATGAACTTACCAAGCAAACCTTCAATTTTTTTTCCAAATCAAACTATGTGACCTTTTTGCCTCCTCAGTAAGGGAAATTAAAATAGTTTAACACAACTGATTTTTGACCAACCCATATTGACTACTTGTCTTCCAACTATTTTTGCAACTGTTCCAGACAATTTGTTATGGTTGGTTTTATTTTCTTCTAGAACTGTTAATCTGACTGGACTGTAATTCTCAAGTTACTTTGGGAAAAATTATTTTTCCCCTCTCCAGTATTCTTCAGGCTTATTGTAATTATCTGCAGGCAGCTTTCATTCTCCATTGAGTAGCAGACCAATCCTCCCTTTGATCTTCCTCATTCTATTAATGGACCTTAGAGAATTATTTCTGGTTATCTTTGAGGTCTCGTTTTGTGCCTTGGCCTTTCTGGCTTCATCCCTGAATACTTGTACTTTTTTGTTCAGATTTATTCTTAGAAATTTGACCTCTTCTTTTTTTCTGTGTGTTTCTGTCTGGTGTTGAAGTTACAGAAAAACTCTTCATCATCTACCCAGCTTGGCACCTACTGAATTTCCTATTCTTTCATTTGAGCAGCCTGAATTCAGGCCTCAGCTTACTCTGAAAACCTGACAATTTCATCCTCAGTTAGTCTTACCTCTTAGGAGTTCTTATGTATCACATTTGGGTTCACTGAAAACTGTCTTCTTGAAACCCACAGCTTTTATCATGACCTCTCCCATCTTCCTCTTCTGACACAGAAGTCCCAAGGCAATTAAAGAAAAAAAAAAAAAAAATCCCAGAAATCATCAAGCAAGTTTTACAGCCACCCATCATTTAATGATAATAAAGTTAGATACACAGAGGAACTAAGTGTAGCATTTCAGCTGCCAAGTAGGACAAAACAGTAGTTGGGAGGGACAGTTTTGTGAGAAAGGAGAATCTACCAGGATGTGCTTATGTAGTGTGAGAGTTTAAAAGGGTTTTGTGACTGTATCTATCTAAAATAATGAGAAATTTTCTGATCCTTGACTCAGTAAATCACTCTCAGTCCTGAAGTTCTGTTCTCCTGATGAACCCCCCAAAAACCTAATAATCTCAACAGTTCAACCAAAACAGCAAGTGAAAGCATGACACCTCTCCTTGAACAGTGGCACCATATTTCAGCACACTCTCTGTATTTGCACTGACAGCCTTCAATTTCTTCTGTGGAGAAAGCCCATGTTTTCACCTTGAACTTCTTATGGCTCATTGACAAAATGAAGCAGTTGTCTGTGCCCCAGCACACAGAGGGAGCTCATCCAGGTCTCTTTTGAGGTGCCATTCACCAGTAGCATGTTTGATTTTAAGCTCTTGCTTCAAGACAGAGTTTCCCCTGATGGGGCAATTAACCCCAAATGGAATAAATTCAGAAAACATGGCAATTAATCCAAATCAGCCTTTGACTCAAAAGCATTTAACCACCACCTAGAATTAGGTATTTGAACAGCTGTGGGTTTGGAACAACATCCCCCCAAATGCTTAAAATAACCCAGCAAGACCTAGAATCCTGGAAATCAGCACTGATACCACCTCCTTCTACACTGCTTACTCCAGACCAGCCTTCCCTTCCTGGACCTGCTGCCGTGGATGGAAAGCAAAAAAGGTTTGTCACATTCACAAGGAACTTTGAAGCTTCTCATTGAGGTTTTACTCCAAGAAAGACAAATCCCAGATGTACAACAACCCTCTGGCTAATCTGCATACTCCCCCCTGCATGTGGGATTGACTTTGAGTGTTTACACGTGGTCACATCCCCTCCTGGGGACATGTTTACATGTCCCTGCTGCTCAGAGAGACCCTTTGGGCTGCTGGGGATGGGAATTTTGGAGGCTGCCAGAGGTTGAGCACAGCCTGCAGCAGCTGGTGCTCATGGAGATGGTGCCTGCCAGAAGAGCTGACTGGGGCATGGAGAGTGCTCCAGGAACCTCCTGCACACGTGTGGGGACAGTTCTTTGAGTGCCCTCAGCACTGCAGGACATGGATGCCTGTTTCAGACCTTATAACACAAGGCTTATCAAATTTGAGAAAGAGGGGGAAACAGTGGTAGGGGTGTTTCAGATACCTGTAGAACAATAAGTAGGTTATGAAGAACAAAACAACATCAGCCTTTAAATATGCCAAAACACATAAAAACATATAAAACATATTAAGACTTTTTTTTTTT
>WEIU01015031.1:106214-121924 GCA_013389925.1 Aegithalos caudatus
TTTTTCTTTTTTTTTCTTTTTTTTTTTGGCTTTTTTTGCAGTTAAACATTTTAGTCTCTGGCCTGTGGAAATACAGGCAACAGCTGCCCTTTTGGCTGGACAGATGAGCCCCAAAGCACCAATGTCCAGTAATTTCTGGGAAGGCATCCAGGGGCTGACCTCTGTCCCCATCCTCCTGCAGGACTTGGGAGCAGCCCCTGTACTCAGCCCCACATGCTTTTTTTTCTCTGGTTTTCAGGGTGATTATCAGCAGAGAGCCACCCTTACAGTGCAATTGTCTCAATATTTGAAGAGGCAGCAGGATACCCTCGATGGAAAATCCCCACATCAGAAAGATCCTGTGCCTGGAAGCTGGGCAGGGGTGGCTGGCCTGCAGACTGGATTGCAAGATTCATCTTTGCAGCCAAGAATTTTCCCTGCTGAACCAAAGAAATGCAGGAATCCATTTCCAAGCAGCAGCAAGCAAAAAAAAAAAAAAAAAGTACATGGGGTGAGACAAGTCCAGTCAGTGCACATCAGGAGAATGTAAAGTGATATTTTGCATTCCCTACCCCTGTCTGCTGTGTGGTCCAGCAGCAGCCAATTGCATGTGCATGTTTCCCAGGAAGAAAATGGGAAGAAGCACCAGATGTTAAGAAGACAATAAACCTGAGACCTTCCAGGGAGAGATACACTGACTATGGGAGAATGTGAAGGGAAGAATTGGATTAAGCCCCTGCTCCTCCTTCCCACCACTGATTCCACTGACTCTTCCCCTGAACCCAGACACCAAATGGTCTTCTCTTGGACAAAGTCCAGCCAGAAGAGATGGTGACTCCCTTTACTCAGTCATCTCTGGACAAATTACTCTGGGACTCAGGTATAAATCCTAAATTAACCTGAGATATCTTAAGCCCCATCTTCCACAGACTGTGAAGTATTTGCCGTGGGACATTGTTAAATCCCTGAAAAATAGTGTAAACAATTACTTGGAAGCAACTTTCCCTATCCCTCCCCTTTTCTTAATGTTCTTGTCAACAGTGCAGCCCTTTGCAATGCAGGGGGGTACTGCAGGGACTCTGTAGAAGAGCTGCCTGTTACAGTATTGGCATCCAGCCCAGCCTGTGGGATCAGCCTTTGTGCAGTGAGGGATCCCCACTCCAACACAAATTTTATAAACTTGTTCATCTCTTTTACTGCTCACTCTCCACAGCAGCTCTTGGTCCAGCTAGGGAAGGAGTGTGCTGAAAAATTAATGAGGAGATTTAAATATCTGATCAAAAGATAAGTAGATGAGGGAGATCAAGGAGAAGGAGGAGATGTTTTAAGAATGCCTCTGGTTCTGCTAGGTGTAACCTGACTCTGCAGAATGGATCCAAATATATCCTCTATTTTAGACACCAGATTTCTGCCTGGATCTTCATATTGTCCTCTATTTTCAGAGGTCAAATTGCCCTTCCTGTCAGTCCAGACTGGCCTCTGATACACCAGCTTTCCTTTAAAATTTTCTACTACTTATTTCTGAGACACTGTAAGGGTCAATACCAGGGGAAATTAGATTTCCTATGCTTTCCATAACTACATTTCTCACAGTTTACTGGGCCAGAGAGATGGAAGCTTTTATTAGTAAAGCAGTTTTTTATTATTAAAACAGTTTCATCACTGCTTTAGGGGAACAAATTGATTGACCAGGCTTGCAGGTACAACTTTGGGTGCCTGGAGGCTTGAATCAGTCACTGCACTGACTGTGCTCCACCAAGAAAAATTCCCATCCATTAAAGCTGATCATGTCTTTTCCCCTCCTTTGCTGAGAAAAGAAAGGGAAATTTTATAAAAAAGTAATCTGACAGAAATTAACACTGCAATAATGAAATAAAATTATATTAGAGGCAGTCTCACACAGAAGGGCATGAGAACTGAGCACTTTGAGGGCCACACCACTCCCAGTGTGCCCTGCACTGGGCAGGCTCTAATCAATGGCACATGGCATTCTGCTAAACACAGCCCAAAGGCATGTCACAGGGAATTAGAGAGGCTCTTTCAGCCCTAGCATGGTCTTCCTGCTTTTATGAGTTAAAATCTGATCCCTAGGTCTGTTTGAAAACAATTGTTGTGGTGTAATTATCTATGGTGGCAATAAGTCAATAGCCAGTCTAACACCTCCTGGTCTCCAGGCTGGAAACAGCAAAGAACTGAGTCTGTGGGAGAACTCAGTCTGTCTGTACACCCTACAAGCCTTCCAAGCCTGCAGCTTGGCTCACTCTTCCAAGAGTACCAATCTGCTAAATGTCCCTATATGTGCTAATATTTTCAGTTACCACCTTCTAAAGCCTGAAATAACATATACATGTTTTTGTTCTAAACCCACGTCTAACACTCTGTGATTTGATAATTTGAATCTTCTCTTGCATTTGTCTAAGCCTGCATTAATTTGCAGGAGAGGCATGATTCAATCTGAACCTTATTGATAGAACCAACTAATGGCTGGGATTTACATAGAAATAATACAGGCATCAAAAGCTACCCAGGAGTTTGAAGCATCAGAAATAATCACAGTGCAATGAATAAGATCATATGAATAATTCAAGAGCTTCAGCCTCACAAATTTGGATTCCTATAAGATCACTGTTCTTTTTTTCCAGAATTGTAAGCTTAAAAAGAAAAAAAAATGCATCAGTCCTTGTACATATATTTAGCTCATCTTGAAAAAACATTATGTTCCTAGTAGTTCCCTGTGATTCATAAGAGTACATGTAGGTGTGTCAGACCAAAACCAGTACTTCTTTAAGCTAAGGTTTTCTAAAATATCTACTAACCACAAGGCAGCAGAACTTTCAATGAGAAATAAAAAATAGGTATCACCCTTCATTTTTATTTTATTTTTCAGTTTTAAAACATTTGCCCAAAATATTTTTGTCTGGCACAAGAGCAGAATGCTGGGCTAGCCTTGGGCACCCTCTGGCTACTATAAATACCCTTTTTCAAACAATCTCACACAATTCCTCTCTGAATGCAGCCTGTGTGGGAGCTGTGCCAAAATACTTATTGCAGTGATTGTGCCCAGGGCTCTGCACTGGCCCTGCACTGCTGGCACTGTCCAAGCTGCCCCTCAGTTTTGTCCTCTCCTCAAGCCACTTGGTAAATGTGTCTGGGCAGAGAGAAGTCCTGGATTCCCCATCCCTGGAAGTGTTCAGCTCCAGGTTGGATGGGGCTCTGGGCAGCCTGGGCTAGTGGAAGCTGTCCCTGCCCAGGGCAGGGGGTTGGAATGAGATGGGCTTTAAGGTCCCTTCCAACCCAAACCATTTTGTGATCCTATGATCTTTCTCACACCTGAATTTTTGCATGGCTCTATCAGACATTTTTATTCTCTGTTGCATGTTTTATTCTCTGTTGCCCTTTCCTTGATGCTTCAAGCCCATTTTTTCAGGCTGCTTCAGTCCTTGCACTGCATGGAAAGGGTGGCCCAGACTGCAGGAACTAGCAGCCCTTGGAGAAGGGCAGGCCCAGGTTCCAGCCCTGTCTCTGAATGCATTTGTCAGAAATGATACAGCAGGAGCTTGTTTGAATAGACAATAGACAGGAAATTAGCAGTTAAGGCTGAAACTCTAGTCCTTCAGACCTGTGATTAAAAGAAAACAGATATCACACTGAAAGAGAAATACAATTTCAGCCTTCATGTAGCACTGTCCTTCTAACAGTGCTTCCCATCAGGCATTATTTCTCTGCAGATATTAGCCATTAATTTCCTTCATTTAAAGTAAAAAATACCCACAGAAGATTATAAAACACTCTGTATTCCTAAACAGACAGCTCATAATGGCTCATCCTGAATATGCCATTCTGTCTCTCCACACAGATATTAAATGGCTGAGATAAATCATGGCTTGGGGGTTTACAGAGGCATCATGTCAGCAATAGCAATGGATTACAAACTTCCTCTTTTAGACAGCAAACACCCAATTACCAGCATCATCTTCCTTCACGCTCTGAATAGTGAAGGGAGGGTTGTCATCCATAATTTTTCATTTCTCAGTAGATGGACGCTGATATGGAAATGAATGTTGCAAGTGAATGCATTGATATCCAAAGTCATCATTAAACCAAATGCTACCTTGCACAACCCATGGTGTGAGAGCAGGGGTCCTGCTCCATCTTTGCATCCCTGCAAAGTGTGGCTGTGCCTGGGGAGGTCTGAAAATGCTCTGGACAATTTTTGCACCATGAGGAATACAACAATTGTGATAAAAACACATTTTTTTCAGAAGGGCCTGGACAGGCTGGAGGAAAAGGTTGATGGGAACCTTGTGGAGTTCAGCACAGCAAATACCAAGTCCTGCACCTGGAATGGGATAAGCCTATACAGCAGTACAGCCTGGGGACCAACTGCTGCTGTAACCAGGGCTCTGATCTTTGGAAATAACCAAAATTTTACTGGGCAAGGATTGAACAACCTCTGCCTCATTTGAGGATGGTCCAGCTGTAAGCAGAAGTCAGGTCAGATATATTCCAACCAAAATATTTCAGAAAATTCAACCCCTGACCTTCTCAAGAACTCCAAGCATGGGAGAAGTCTCCTAAGTGAGGCTCTTTCTTGCTGGGTGATACTAAGCTTTTCAGTTCAAGCTTAAAAAGTGTTATTTAGAAGCTTGCTAGTGATAAAACACCACGGAATCTATCTGGAAACAATAACTAAACATAAATGATTAAAAAAAGAATGATCCCACTTGCAAGCATTTAAATGTGCCAGCTGCTAAATTGCAACATAATCCACAGACCTGGATGCCTGTGCCTGTTTCAGACAGTGCTGGATGAGGGCTGTGCAGAGCACAGGCTGCCCATGCTGGCCCTTGTCCTGTGAGCAGACCAGCAGTCTTGAACCCTCAGTGAGTGTGGTGGTTAGAAAATAGCTTGGGTTTTGGTTAAGAGAAGATCCAAGGAGAACATGGAAGCAAAAACTCCATGGACTTTACTGGAACTGTTCATCAGCATGGCCAGGACCAGGGGGTCCCAACACAAAACAGCCTGGAGTGGTTAGGAGGGTCTGGAGACTCTTCTTAAAGTTTCTGCATGAGAAAGGCACCCAAAACTTAGGAAGAAGGGAATGCAGAGGAAGTGGTATCTGGAAGAGGATGGCTCATAGGTGAACACATTTCTAATCATAGAATCAGAATGGTTTGGGTTGGAAGGGACCTTAAACATCATCTAGTTCCAACCCCCCTGCCACAGGCAGGAACAATTTCCACTAGACCAGGCTGCACAAAGCTCCATCCAACCTTCCCTTGAACATTTCCAGGGATAGGGCATCCACAACTTCTCAGAGCAACCTGTGCCAGTGCCTCAATTGTAACCTATGTGCATCAGGCACCCACAAGCACTGGAAGTAAAGCTCACACACAACTCCAACAACACCCAAACTACCTCTCCCAGAAGTTGTCCCAATCCCATTTTTTGCTGCCTAGTAGAAGCTTCCATCTTTTAAAGTATTAAGGCACAAGCATGGCACACATTCCCAAGAACAAACATAGGATAAAGCTGCAGGCAGGAAGGGAACAATCCCATTAGCCCCTGTGAATAGGACCAGCAAACAGGACCCCTTACTCCACCTGCTCCATTTGGAGGTTGAATTATTCCAGCATGAAGAGGGGCACTCAAAAGGGTACTGGGCCTCATTTGAGGGGGCTCCACTCCCAGATAGAACCCATGCCACTGACTCATGGATTTCTGGGAATACAGCATGAGTTTTCCATATAGCCATGCTGCCAACTGGAAAAAAAGGAATGACAGTCATGTGCAGCCCATCCTTGGGAATCATCTCAGGTCCCTTTCACCATCACTTCTGCTCACATGTGTGCTCCAGGCTGCATGTCCTGTGTGTCTCCTGCTTTTGTTAGTCATTTCATTTGTAGGCAAGGTCTACTACGTCTGCTGCTCCCTTAATTATGGAAAAGTTGTCTGTGCACAGTTTAAACAAGCCCCCGTTCTGCTCTTTATCAATATTGCACACGCTTCCTGTCTCTCCAACGCTCTGCTTGCAGCCACACAACATTTGTTCATAGCTGCAGGCTATGTCAGCAAGGCTTTGATAGAGCAACAAAAGAGTTCCTCACTCAAACAAACAGCACAGGGAGAATCGACCGGAGAGCTGGGAGTGCTGCTGGGACTGCAACTGATGGAGGTGCACCAGCTCGGGGCTGGGAATGGGATTTTCCAAGATGCACAGGGAATACTGCTGCAGCAGCTGCAACTCCCCTGGGAGGTGTTGCCCCTGCTCCCATCCAGTCTGTGATTTCAGCTGTGAGTGAGCATCCAGGCACGTACTGCAGCACTTCAGGAGGCTCCAGGCTACTCTGACAGATGTCACATGGAAGTACAGGGCAGGAAAATCCTGCAGTGGAAGGACATGCACACCAAGTACCTCGGAGGACTTGAAAACTCTCCTTTTAGGTGTCTAACTTAGGCTTGCAAAGCTCACTGGTGTCACAGCAGCATTCACAGCCCTTCAGCACAGGGCACCAGCAGCTCATCCATGTGTTCAGCAGAGGTTCCTTCTTGACCTTCCCATCCCTGGGAGTGTCCAAGGCCAGGCTGGATGGGGCTCTGAGTAACCTGGGCTACTGGAAAGTGTCCCTGCCCATGGCAGGGGCTTGGAATGAGATGGTCTCTAAGGTTCCTTCCAACTCTAATCATTCTATCATTTTATACTTCATTCTATTATTATACTTCAACAAGGAAGTTGTATGACAAGTTTCTGTATTTTTCTTCTCTCCGATTTAAAGAACACTTGTAAACACAAACTACCAGAATCATCATCCACACCAAGAAACACTCTGTTTATGCCCTGAGGTTGTTCATCACAGAGGCAAAATCAGGCCTTTGCTGATTGCTAAATACCAGGAAACTTTAAACCAGGAACAATTTTGTTATAAAGGATAAATGCCATCAAACCTATCACACTGTGAGTGAGGGCTCACCTTTCATTTGCATAATGATTAAAATAAACTTGTGAATCACGTACTTACGGAGGTAATAATTACCTGCCATTTTAATGCAAGGGTTGATTTATTTCTGGTGCCTTTAGAACTGGTTTTCAAATGATTGATTTTGGACTCTTCTGTTCTGAGCTATCTGGATTGACCTAATCTTTAACAGGCTTTGAAGGCCAGCACTTTCTGAAATTGAAATTTTGCTGAAGTTCTCCTCCTGCACACACACACAAAAAGTCATAATTTGCTTTTTTAATCCCCAGCTGTCACTGCTTAGTCTCATGACCTTAAATGAGCAAGAAGAAAGGAAATAGAAGATCTGTAGCTCCACAAAAATGCGAGCAGGGTGTGGCTGTTTTACTGCAGAAACAATGCTGGGGTGTATAACTCAATATACAGAAGAAAAATTACACTAACCAGGACAATCCAAACAAATGTCACATCCCCGACAAGTGCTGGCACTTCAGTTTTAAGTCACATCACTGGGGCTTGCTGCCAGGTAAACTCTTAGAGACTGAACATTAGTCAGAGCAAAGGTCCATTCAGAGCCCAGCACCTTGTGACTTGCACAAGAAGGAAAGAATGTAATTCTTGGCCAAACCAAGAGAACAGTGACAGCTCGAGCAGGATGTGGCATCTGGACCCCTATTTTGGTTGCCACCATGTGCTGACCTCCTCACCATTTGCCAAAGATCTTTCTGAATCCACCTTTGTTTTTTCAACAACCTGTGCCAAGAGGGTCAAGAGACCTCAGCTGACCTACATTCTGGGTTAAAACTTCTGCAGTTCAATAATTTTGATGCTACTGGTTCTTGCTTTGTGTAAAACAGCAATGAGTCAAAATTATCTCTTGGCTGACCAAACCATAACCCCTGAGAGGGCCTTTGGAGAAGGCCCTTGCTCTTCCATAGCCATTACCAATTCCTGGATCTTTTCCAGTTCTACTCAGTTCTATTCAGAGAGTGTGGCCAGCTCCCTGAAGATACAGCGTAAAATATCTTCATACAAGAGCAAAATGAGGTTCATTTTACCTTGTCTGAAATCGTTCAGATGCATTTACAGACACCTTCATATTGGGTACTTGAGTCCACAGATGAGACTGCAGATACAAATAATACAGATATATGTGGACTTTCAGCAATTTTGATTCCACGTCTCTGTTGCATCCCAAAGAATAGTGCCGGGGCCAAGAGGGACACAAACCTAAAAATGTTTAAGGCACACTCTGCATATCAGGGGCCCTGTGATACCTGCTGCTGGCTTTTAGCTCAGTTTGATACATCCAGCTCTGCATTTTGGCTAAAAGAAGCTTGAATTTTCTGTTTGTGGACGGGCTGTGCTGCACTTATGTGCCCAAAGCCCATGAATGAAACCTCAGGACCAGCAAAGATGGGCCAACAAATGATGCTGGGTCCTGCTTCCTTTCTGGAGCTCAAAACGAGGTCACCTTCTGGCTTAGTTTTGAGGTTTTACAGTGTGACTGACCAAGTGCTTAACTCAGAGCTCCTTCCCTGTGCTCTGCCTGGCTTTGGTACAAGGTAAAGCCAGAACTTGCAGTTTATTACCATCAGAATAACATGCCCAGTTGTTCCACCAACAGAAGAGCACAATTCAGAAATGTCTTTTGCTGAATTTTCCCCTTTTTTTGTAACTACCCCACTGATCAGTCACTGGGCAGGAGTGTCCTTCATCACTCTGCCACAGCCTCCCAGCTCCCCTCTGCTGCTGCAGCTCCAGCAGAAAAGGCCTGAGAGGGTCACCAAGGCACTTCAAGCAGCTCAGCTGCCCCCTTCTTCTTCCCACCAGAGCACAGGGAGGAAAGGGGGAGATTTCTGCAACTCCAGAGCCTTGCAGGCCGTTTTCTCTTTCAGGATGACTAGGATTGCTAAATAAAAATGACCATTTGAGAATTTTGAGTCATCAGAGCCATTTTCAAGCAGGCTGGCTGTGCAAGAAGCACGCACACACTGATGCCAGCAGGTCAGCCACAGCTTCAGGTCCCTGTACCCCTGGAGCTGGGACAGGCACAGCTGATGTTCCTGTGGGAAAAGGACTACAGCAAGCTCTCTGCCAAGGACTGATGGGAGCACAGCCCCAGCTCTCCAAGCACAACATCACAGATAGAATAATAAAATTGTTTAGAGTGGTGTAAGTAGCCACATGAATATGCAGGAGGCCTATAAAAATCCTTTCAGGCTGCTTGCAGATTTCTCACACAGGAAAGGTGAGGCAGAGAATAGTGCTCTCTATAAGGTGAAGATAAGGAATTGACTGGACTTTTATTGATGGAAATGAGATAAGAAAGAATGAATGGCCCTTCTGCTTCCAAAGAGTGGGCAGAGTGTCTAGCTGCCTTTTTAATCATGTAGTCTTTATTTCCAGCTGCAGTTAGGGATCAGCTGGTGTCTCTTTCACCTATGTAGAAATTGGGAGTAATATAATAATAGGTCCTCCTCCATGTGCAATTTTCAAATGCCTGTAAGCATTATTTTACTGCTCAGATGATAGCAACACTTCCAAAGGCATGTAAGTCAGGTAGGGATGCTTTCCTTTTCAGCTATAACTTGGATCTCAATCTACAGGGTGTTGTGGGAGTTAACTTCTGGTGAGGTATTCAGTTTTCACCAATACTCAAGAAAATCAAAGTGGGATTATTAGAGAGGAAAAAGAAGATACCAAGAATCTTTCTGTACCAGGGTTTTAGGAGTCTAAGGTTTTAGGAGTCTAAGTCTACTAATGCTCTTCAGATTTGGTCCTAAAGATCCAAAACTGGGTTCTAAAAGCTGAGCCCCAAACCATCACTATTGGCTTTACAAACTCATCTTCCCACTTGTACCACAGCAGCCAGGACTTTTTAACAGCCTCTCAGGACTCACATCTCAGTGCCCTGAAACTCTAGAATGGTACTTCAAGCAGGTCTGCAGGGCAGCAGGATGTCTTTTCTCGTGGTTTATTCAGCATCACAGGGACCTTCACCCATGGCTTCCTTATCCTCCCTTTGCATCCAAATTCTTTTCACTGGCACAGGAAGGAATCAAGCAGAACTCAATTTGTATTTCATTATTTGTCCATGATGAAGAGTGCCTGAACACTGTTTTTCTCTTTCCCTGGGATACCTCAAGATATTTTTTTTCTTTAGAGAGAGGACTGTTGCCTCTCTAAAACCACTTGGAAGACAACCTCTTGGCACAGAAGTGTACGTGGGAACATATGGCCAATCTTTATCTTGGCATGCTGGGGAGGTTAGCAGAGGTTGCTCCCAAACCAGGTCAGTGCTGCTGCACACCTGCTACCCAGCTGGAGCTGCTCACACTGCATCCAGCACAGCTCTGTGGTGCACAATGGGACATCCCATGCACAAGGGACAATTTGCAACAGCCCAAAGAACTTCTGCTTCCCACTCCCCATACACTTATCTCAATGCCTGTTCAATTTAACCAGCCACTCTGAAATTTAGGCTTGGAGTTTAATGGGATAGGAACCTGCACTGCAGATGTCAATAGCACAAAGGGTGGATTTCAGTGTCTAGCATGTGTGATTCTGCCTGGAAGTCCATGGAAATGCCAGAGCACTGCATTACTCCTGTAAAAGGCAGTCAGCAGAGAGGGCTGCAGCTGTGTGAAATATTGACACCACTCTGATGAGATATATCCCCACAGCACGGCCCTGCTCTGAAAACTGCAATGTCCCACAGCCAAGCCTTTCTGAAATGCTCAGCAGATGATTCATCCAAGTTTCTTCTTCAGGAAAAATAACAAATGAGGTGTGTGACTGCAGCAAAGGCCAAAGAAGCTGCAGAAGATACAACTTGTATAAAGCCTTGCAAACACAACTGAGCCCTGAGAGATTTTGGCAACACACCCACCAGTATAACTCTCTCAGACCATCTCCAGAGGCCTAAAACAGGTCATGTCCTAAAGTGTTATGTGCACTGGATGGGGTCAGGCACTCCTGGGGTTCTGTGACTCTGTTGACCACAGAAAACCACGAGCAGGCTGCATAAAGCACACAGTGTCCCCCTGTCACCAGTAGCCCCAGAGATATCCCACATCTCTGCTCACCGTGTCAAAGCCTCTAGGAAGGAGCCAAGGCTGTTTCATTGACATGATACCATGGGATATAGAGCAGCCAGATTAAGCCAGACTCTTGCTCTGTCCCCACTGTCTACAGCTCCTGATATTCTAAAATAGCAATTAGAGATGGCCTCAAGTGTTAATAGTCATATAAGCACTTGAGATTAGACAGACATCACAGTTTTTCCCACTTAATGGCAGCTCATTTTATCAGTGATTAAGCACATTAGTTTTATTTCTATTAAAAGCACTAAAACATCCCTAAATCCCAATATCTTGAAACATCAGTATCAAAACCAGTAAGACAGAAGACATTTAAAATACAGATTAAGACTAAGGGACCATTAGGACTGCAACACATATATCAGAACTTCATACTCACCTAACCTGACACATGGCATTGTACAACCCTGCACACACTCAGCCAGGTCAGGGCTTGGGTGGATGAACCAGACCCAAGAATAGGCTCTCAAGGCTTTACTGCCTGAATGAATATTTCTGATGTGGTGGCTTGGAGGAGAGAAAGTGGAAGAGTTGTTTCCTGACCTGCTGCTCCTTCTGCACAGGGGTCAAAGACAGGTCCTTCCTGCTGGAGCTGCTCAGTGATCAACCAGCAGGACTCCATTATGCATAATTTAATTGAACACAGTTCAAATGAAACCTTGTGTTCCTGAAAAAAAAAAAAAAAACCCAAAAAAAACAACAACAAAAACACCCACCAATCCCTAAAAGAGAGATTTTGAAACTGTGATCAGTGGTGCTCCTGCAAAAACAAAACAAAACAATAACAACAAAAAAAAGTGAGATTTTGAAATTGTGATCAAAGTCTCAAAGTCTCATGCAGATTTTCACCACATTCAGAGGATCAATTCCATATTACTTTCTTAGGGCAAGTGAACCATCCCATGAGCACTGGTGTGATTTCCAGTGGAAACAACTGAGCAGGATGAGGGTGCAAATGTGCTTTCCAATGACATGAAAAATCTAGAGAAAAGCCAAAGTGGATGGATTCCAAAATATTTCAAAGAGGCAAACTCTTCAGTCCAGACATCTGAGAAAGTCATTGATGATTAGAGCATGAATGTCAACCTGAAAAACAGTTATTGGCACACCTTGGAGTCTGTGACAACTTGACTAAGAGGACAAAATTGCTTTACAAGAAGGAAGGCACAAAAGTGTGATGAAATGTGCAATTTTACCTAGTAATTTTTGGGTAGATGTTTTAAAAAACCCATTCATTCCTCTTGCAATTATTTATAGCTGGGGAATAGAGTGCCTTCATCACCAGCCATCAACATCTGCAGTGCAGGTGTCTGGCCAAAGAGGACACCCTCAGGAACCCACTAAGAATGGGATGATGAGCTCTGACATGACTTTAATCTCCACTGATCATAAAGGGAGTTTAAATGTCTGGGAGCTTCAGCCATCACAAGAGTGAGCAACTTCAGACTAGGGCAGAAGAAAGCTTGGTAGGAGTTAAGTGGATTTTACAATGCCAGCCTTTGGAACTCTCTTTTCCCATACCAAAATGGTTCAACAGCTCATGAAGTAAGCAAGGAAGAGGAGCTTGTTTCATGGTCTGTAGGATTTGCTGATTTGAGTTATTCCTTCAGTAAAAATTAGGCTCTCCATCCTGCAGGAGTATCTTGTCTCTTTTCCATCTAACTTATGACAGAAGTCTTCCCACTGGCAGGGAGGAGCAAGGAAGGGCTGCTCCACATCTCCAGCTGGGTCTCTGGGCAGGGTCATGGTGTGGATTTTGCAGCACTGACAGGTTCCTCCCAGCTGGAGGAAAAACTTCAGGATATTCTGGGACCACTGTAACCATCCTGGTCCAGGAGAGACATCTTTCATCTGGGGCACAGGGCAAACTAGGCAAGGGACAATTAAACAACTCAAAGGGATGTAAATGGATGTTGCATCAAGGAAAAGATCTCAACATTTCAAAGAGAGATTTTCTGAGCATCACAGAGTGCACACATTCCAAATATTGGGGATTTTTAGCACAACCATATCTGGGTTGAAAGGCTTGAAAGGCTTGAAAACTTGCTATGAAATGCAAAACCTTGCTAGTACATATGCAATTTGTTGCATCTGAAGAACATCACCCTCTCCTTGCTTCTCTCTTCCACTGGGAAGACTTGGGATTGTTGCTTTTCCTCCAAAATTCCTGCCATGGTGAAAAGCACAAGCGTTGACTGCTCAGGTGTTTCCATCAGTAACTCACTGAAAATTTCTTCCCCACATCTGCCACTCACACAGCCAGCAAGAGATCCCAAGAGAAGGAAATTAGAGACTTCAGGAAAAAGCAGTGGGAAGGAGCATTTTCAGATCTTCCCACATCTTGTTGGCATACCACATTTATAAGTGGCATTGATCCACAGCTAACAGGAGAGAACTGAAGCTCAACAGCTTAAGCAGGCAGCCACCCCTGGAAGAGTTTGGATTCATTTGTAAAAAGAAACTTTTGTAGATCCAAACCACAGTGAAAGTTTTTTTTTTCAATTGCACAAATCAAAGCTGGAATATTATTTTTTGTAGGTGCTGCTTTTTCCATCAAAGAAACTTTCAACTGAACATTTATGATAGTTTTAAAATTGTTTTGTAGTACCTTTAAGACTATCAGGAAAGGTTTCTGGATAGACTCAGTTTATTTTTCTTTCTCTCTTAAAGATATAAAGCCTGATGAAGTTTGAAAATTCAGTAATGCTTTGATTAAATACTGTGATTATAACATTCAATATATGGTATAAATAAAATAGATATATAGACTCCAGAGACTGAATAGTTTAAACAAACCTTCCAAGGCCCTGGTGAATGCATCTCCAAGAGTGAATTGAGATGTCAGAGGAGCAAAATCTAGTCGATTTTGTAATTTAAGAAGGAATTTTTACTCATATAAACTTAATGTAGCCCAGACAAACTCACAAAGCATTTAAACCATGTAATAGTTTAAGTATTCAGTTCAATACTCCAGGTAGTGTTAACTGCAATGCCTGGAAATGCAGGTATCCAGTATCTGGAAATCATCTAAGCAGGAATGTGTCACACCAAAGCACCACGCTCTTCTCTTGCTTGTTTGGGACAGTCTTCAGATAGGGAAGTTTGGAAGAGATCACACTCTAAAAACACACTAATTCTTTCTTCTGATGTTGCTGATACTGCTCCACGTGGTCCCAAATATGAAAATATATTCAAATAAATGCTTACTCAATATCTTAGATTTTTCTCTTCTAGTTGTAAAGTTGGATTCTATTGTAGAATTAAATCTGAACATTTTTAGGCAAGACTCCCTACAAATAATAACCTACCAGGCATATTTGTAGGTCAGATTTTGTCTTCCCATCATGAGGCTCTGATTAGACCTTGTCCTCTTGCTCATGACCAAAGCTTAAGCAAGGTCTTTCTGTCCTGAGAGAGCTTATCTCAAAGGAGGAATTACTGTGGTGGAATTCTGTGGCAGCCTATGACACTGAAGTGATACCTGTTACAAATAAATCCTCAGGATTATTTATTTTAATAATTTTTACCCCAGATCATTTCAGCAGTCCCTTACATGGCTGCACCATCAACAGCTGTCTTGGCATGAATGAAGGGTCAGGAAAAAATGGCTGGAGGGAGGAAGGTATTTCTAAAAACCAGGTTTCCATGTTCAGCATGTCCATTCTGCCCATGTGCTGCTGAAGTTTGCTTTCCAAGGCCTTGGGGGAAGATCTTGTCTCTCTACCATGTACATTTCCTGTCCTTTGCTACACAGGACAAGCAAAAACCCCTTCAGCTCCAAATTCAGGTTCAGGCTCACAGGGTGAGAACTTCTCACCTGAAGGCTGCATGCCTGACCCTCACTGGCCTGAGTCTGCATGAACAGCACTTCCAGCAGTGCCACCACATCTACAGATCAGAGTTTAATTTAATTTGCTATATATATATTTATGTACATATAAACAAGAAAACAGCTAAATGATTGACTGCAGCAACCCTAGCCAGCTCATGATCCACACAAACAATCTGCTGTCATGTATCAGGCCCTTTTAACAGAGAGACAAGCAGGAGCAGGGCCAAGAAAGTTACCTTGGCTATGTCCCAAGTGAGAAAGCATTTGGGGCTTACAGCAAAAGCTCTTGGTTGTGGGTGACTGCAGTGAACAATTCCCAGTGCAAAGCACTTATCTTAAAAGCAGAGCTTTGAGCACACAGCATAAATCAGAATTTTGAGTGCTTCTCATCCCTTACTTTTCTCAAATCCTGCTGGAGGGGTACAGAAAGCTGAGGTTACAGAGTGCCAGAGCTGCTGATGCACAGCAGGAGTGAGCAATAACAACTGCCTGACCCTCTCCAGCCGCAGCCCCCTCTCCGTGACCACTTCTGCCATGACCCTCTGCAGAGGTCCAGGACTGCAGAAACCACAGCTTTGATGGGGTGATGGAAAGTCCAGCCTGGTTGATGTCTCTCTCTATTGTGAATGTGGAAGAAAGCTCTGTTGCACCATGCTCAGCACCTCAGAAACTCGTTGTGGCTGGGGAATGTGCAGAGAATCAGACACGAAGCTGCTGCTGGAGCAAAGTCGCAGCATTTTACCCTGGTGATGAACTTTTCCTCTCATTTCCATTTTCATTGAAATATCAATTTGCATTTATTAAAAAGCTCTTACCCTCCTCTCCAGAAAAAGAAAAAAA